>JBAMBO010002043.1:0-439525 GCA_037044535.1 Lordiphosa magnipectinata | reverse complement strand
ATGATACAATTTTGGTATGGCAAATGCTTATGGAACATCTTTGATAATGATGTTAGATGTGCCTCAGTGTGAATAGCCTATAAAACAGCGTATAACGCTTATAACACGTATAACGAGCGAGCGAGCAAATGTGAGCGACTGCATTAACTGGTACAGAGTATCTTATAGTCGGGCTTGACCGACTTTCGTACTTGTTCTTATTAACATAACCACCGAGGTGAAAATGTGCTTCATCCGAAAAGATGATTTTTCGGTAAAATTCACCATCTTTGGCCAAACGATCTTCCGCCCAATTTGCGAACTGTAGACGATTCGGATGGTCAATTGACTTTTTGCTTCATGGCAAGGTCTTTATGCAAAATTCGCATCAAAGAAGTGCGCGAAATGTCCAATCGAGTTGAGATCGATGCTTGTTCAAGCACATTTTCAGCAACCGCAGCAATGTTTTTGGTCGAGCGCACCGGACGAGTACGTACACGGGTTGGTTTATCCACCAACATTCCAGTTTCACTAACTCACTTCACGAATTGATCCACAAATTGAGTTTTCGGAACATTTTTTTTGTTAAATTTGTTTGTTTTTTTCAAATTTCGCACAGTTTGAGTCGAGGACTCACCACTTCCCAACTTTCTTCAAGCGAGTAGCGACCCATTTCGTAAATTTTCAAAGTTTTTACTAAATATTAGTCGCTTTCCAAATGACATTTGACGTTTTTAAAGTCAATTATAGTTAAAATTCCAAACACTAGATGGACTAGATGTGATCTCCGTCAGTTTTAAAGCTATTTTAACCAAACTTTGCACTAAGTCTTTTGGTACAACGAGTCTTTGGTTTGGAAACGAAACCGATATATATTTCCGTTTTAATCCCTGGCCATTTTTAGCTATATTCAACAGTTTATTTAGCTACTTTTGGGCTTCAACAGTTGGCAGGGTTCTTCCTGTTACATGTGTTTCCACAAACTTTGCATACCCCTTTTATGATGCCAGTAAAGGGTATTAGAGTATTCATTTACAAAAAAATTGTTGTTTGCAAATAAGACGTCCGTATAAACGTTGCATATGTATGTATGTATTAGTCAATTGTTTTTCATTTTTCACACGCAAACTCTCCCCCTCTTGCCCTCTCGCTCTCTCTCTCTCTGGCTCCCGCTTACTTGCCTTTGTTTTTGATTTTCTTTTTGACCCTCCTTTGCAATGATGCCTCTGCTGTGTCTGCTGAACTGCCTGTGGGTATCGGTAGCTCAACTTCTGGATGAAGCCGCTGGTAATGCCGCTTAATATTGTTCCTCAGGCAGCCGGTTAAGGTTCTATCGCACAGCAGACAGCGACTAAGATTCTTTTCTGGCAATATTTCGACCAGACCGGTGATGTCAATTTTACGCGGTCGTCCCATGAGCCGTTGTTTGCCTCACTTATTTCTCAAACGAACTAAACGCGGCGCGATGCGATTGTGGAATAACACGAAACTGAAACGAACGAACGTACGAAACACTTCTCTTTGCATTCGCTCTGCAAAATCTCTCACTCTCCCCCACTCCAGATGCTCAACGGAGCAACGGAACATGGAACATGAAACGCATTTCGAACATGTGCGCTAAATAAAAAAAGGAGGGGTGGGTCTTGGTTTAAAACAAGTTTTGTTTTATATGTACATATATGTGCTCCTCTCTCTCGGCGAAAAAGTGTTGCGTGTGAAAAATGAAAAAAAAAAAAAAAACAACAACTGAGAATTATGTGTGATGGGGAAAATACAAATGTGAAAAAAAGCAAAGCACAGATACCTTGAGCATTTTGACACCTTATATGTATGTATGTATGCATGTGTTGTGTCTGCATTTTTGTATGCAGTTACTTGGACCATTTGAAACTCATCAATTATGCTCATTAATAAATTGTTTGGAATTTTAATACATATTTTTTGGTTATTTTTACAAAGAAACTAAAAGAAAAACCATGAGAATAGCACCAAGTTGTTGTTTTTAGTCTTATCTATACATCAATACTAGAGTTTTTCAAGAAAGTGATATGTTTTATCTAAACCAGCTTCAGACCTGCTTCATCGACCGCTGGCCAACTACTAAAACACTGTTTGCTCTCTTGACACAAGCCTTGGCAAATGTTCGGCTCGTGTCTGTGTGAATAACGAAATGTATTCGGCCCCTGCGGGCCAGGGTGTGTCAACCGCTGATCTATACCTATAATTCAAGGCTGCAAACCTGTAAAATTTTGATCAAGGTTCGGTCCGGTGTTTCGAAAATGTTGTAAAGTGTAAGGTTCGATTCGCGGAGCGGTTCCTGTACGTATTGAACCTAAGGTTGGATCGAATCTGGGTTCATAGACAGATTTTTGCCTCTATTTTCGGACAAAATTTTAGAAAAATGTCAGGAATACGAGTCCCGATTACCAAGCTATGTTACATCTCACGAGAGGGCCAAGCTTACTTCGTCTGTGCCCTTGCAAATGCTGTTTTTGAAATGTCAGAGTTAAAAATCAAAAGATTTTGTAACTAAAACCCATTTTCCGACAGATTTTGATTTGATTTGATTTCGACCAAATTTCGCGAATCTTTTTCAAAACATAGCAAATTAACAATCGCCGAATTTAAGAACGATAAAATTGAAAACAAACAAGTTTTTCTCACTAAGACTCATTTTCCGAACGATCGGTCCTATGGCAGCCTCAAGATATAGTCATCCGATTTCAACCAAGTTTTGCGAATCTATTTAAAAGCATATCAAATTACTTTGAGGACGTTGACAGCATTTGTTTGTCGACTCTAAATAAATAAATAAAAAACACTAAAAACAAAACAATTCCTTTACTAAGACTTGTTTTCGACCAATCGGTCCTAAGGCAACCATAAGATATAGTCACCCGATGTCGATCAATATTTTCAAATTAGTTTGAAAGCGATTAATATTAAGAATCACCGACCTTAAGAACGATTTACTTGAAAACCAAAAAGTTTTTTTCACTAAGACCCATTTTCCGACCGATCGGTCCTATGGCAGCTATAAGCTATAGTCATCCGATTTTCACCAAAGTTTGCAAATCTGTTTGAAAGCATATAATATAAATAATGAACGAGTTTGGGGATGCTAACATTGAAAACAAAAAAGTTTTTCTCAGTAAGACACATTTTCCGACCGATGGTTCCTATGACAGCTATAAGATATTGTCATCCGATTTTGACCAAAGTTTGCAAATCTGTTTGAAAGCATATAATTTTAAGAATCACCGACCTTAAGAACGATTTACTTGAAAACTAAAAAGTTTTTTTTTACTAAGACCCATTTTCTGACCGATCGGTCCTATGGCAGCTATTAGATATAGTCATCTGATTTTGACCAAAGTTTGCAAATCTGTTTGAAAGCATATAATATTAATAATGGACGAGTTCGAGGATGCTAACATTGAAAACAGAAAAGTTTTTCCCGCTAAGACCCATTTTTTGACCCTTGATTCCTATGGCAGCTATAAGATAAAGTCATCCGATCCGGTCAGTTCCGACATATTAGCAGCGTGCAGTAAAAAGAAGACTCTGTGCAAAATTTCAGCTCGATAGCTTTAAAACTGAGAGACTAGTTTGCTTAGAAACAGACAGACGGACGAATAAAGCTTAATTGATCAAGAATATATATAGTTTATGGGGTCGGAAATGAATATTTCTATGCGTTGCAAACTTCTGGGCAAAATTAAAATACTCTTTGCAAGGGTATATAAAGGATTTCAAAACTGCCTGGTCTTTCAATTTTGAAAGGTAGCTTCACCTTCTACGTACATAAATGTACGAGATTTGCTTTCACCTTTTCCTACTTGATTTAGGTTTTATTTTCTAAAACCCATCTTTAATTACATGACCAACTTTGTGAGGTGCAGCCCTGTTGAAATTATGATAGGTTTATGTATACTGATTCCAAAACTGGTTTCGGTTTAGCTCTATTAGCTCTTGTTTCCAAGAATTCAACGAAAATGTTGAGATTTTGGCACTCTAGGGTTTATGGAGGCCACTTTATGAGCTATTTTTGACAGAGCACATATCAATGTATCTTAAAAAAATCAAAGGCTCTATTTAAGTACGCCAGAAAGTGTCCTCATTGGCCTCTAATAATAATTTCAAATAGTGAGGCGTCCATAATTGACAATTTTAGTTCATAAGTGTTAATAAAATACATTTTGTATGAGTTCAAAATTAACTAAAAAGCCATTAACATGTTATGTTATAGTTCTAATGGCAGTTTGTAGCAACTTGATAGGAAAAAATATAAAATTGATAACAGACAGTATCAAAATGATATTAAAACTTTTTGACAATTGAAATATCAAATTGATAAGTCCTAGTATCAAATGTTTATTTAAAAAATTAATACAAAAAATATCACTCGAAATATCATTTTTATATTTTCGAAAATATCAACATGATACTTGGAGTATTTAAGAGAATTTGAAATTCAATAGTTTCAATCATTTTGATGATTATTTTTTTGGGGGTAACGACATGTGACGCTATGATGTTTCAAAGCGGCATATGTCGTTTGTAACAAGGCGGAGATATGTCGTTTCAAAACGTCATATCTCCGCTGTGATCAATAGCATAGCTCCGCCATGACGTTTGAAAGCGCTATATCTCCGCTCAGAGATATGACATTTTAAGACGACATAGCTCCGCGCGGTGATATGTCGTCTGTGAAATGGCGGAGTTATGTCGTTTCAAAACGACATATCTCCGCGCTGTATACTAATCATTGGACATTGGACATTATATCTCGTTACTTCACAACTGCATATAGAGCTTAAAGCAGGGCCGACATAAAACTCATTCACATTTTGGCACTGCTTATGTGTGTGTGTGTGTGTAGCCGCTGACACGACGTTCGTTTTGCACGACGGCATTGTTGTTCATACTTATGAAAGTACGTCGAGCAGCTAAATGTGGATCTTCATCGCCGATGTTCATGCAAAACAATCCCCATACCTGATCGCCCACAAGCAGCCTGCTAAAAAGGGTCGAGCCGCTCCTTGTTTGGCTATTCATGCCAGCCTGAATCTACCTACAAATTCTCGAACTCAACACAAAGTCCACAGCGAGTGGCAAACGAAGTGTACAACGCGTGGCACACGAATGTCTCTACTTGGGGTACATTACCCAGTACTATTAACTCTGGCACCGCAACCCTCCCTGGGCGAACTTGCTTATCGACTCGAAGCAACGGCCTCAACGCGAGGTTACCATCGACGCGGTGCACATGCTCAGTACTACGGATTTATTAGTTTCTACATTCATCGGAAACAGTTCGTCGACTCAGCTACGAAACAAACATCATAGCTTAAATTCCGCATTGGGACTTGTACAAAGCCTTAAGATGCTCACCCCGGACATACATCCCAGCGCGGTCCATTGAGAAAAATTAACCAATCCTTTGCGTCAATCGCAGATTACTTTACCAGCGACTTGGCCCCAAGGTACTGCAATCACCAGCAGTAGGTCAGGATTCAGTTTCAAATTCTATGTCATGTTTAATTCAATCATTAAAATCATCAACTGTTTGATAGTAATATAATTTGCAGTCATGTGACCCCATTCACTGGCCCATCAACATGTCCAGTGTCGCCTTTTCCAACCCTCAAAGAGATAAGGGCAGATACCCTTGCATATTGTATGAATAGAAAATGAAAGGCCAAACCGTGGCAATAATGTTAAATGTCAATAGCTGTGAATATTATTTGCGGGTTGGAAAAGCCCAAAAGGAAGTCTAATGAAGTTACCCACGCCAGAGAGAAAGAGGAAAGGAAACACTGAAAAAAAAACTTTGGATTATGCTAACTATTAGAACGAATCGTTTTTAAATTTCATTCATTTCTGGTTGAATGTTGCCGTATCTGGTGTGAAGAGCAGCAGCCAGAAGCATTGCAAGAACTGCCAATGCATGCCGAAAAATGCACTGTTTGGTGTGGATTATGGGCAGGTGGCATCATTGGACCGTACTTTTTTAAAGATGACGAAGTCAGTAACGTTACAGTTAATGGAGAGCGCTATCATGCGTTAATTACAAACTTTTTTTTTGCCCAAAATGGAAGAGCTGATCTTGGCTGACATGTGGTTTCAACAAGACGGTGCCACTTGCCACACAGCACGCGAAATAAAGGCCCAATTGAGAGGCAAGTTCGGTGAACAGTTTATTTCACGTTTGGGCTGGTCAATAACGCCTTTAGACTGTATTTTGTGGGGCTATGTTAAGGCTCATGTCTATAGCGACAAGCCCGCAATAGTTGACGCACTGGAAACCAATATTGAAGAATTTATTCGTAACATACCGGCCGATATGTTTGGAGAGAGTATGCCAAAATTGTACCCAAAGGTCAACATTTACATAAAATCATCTTTAAACATTAAATTATATAGATCATTCTATCGAATCAAATAAAAATTTCATCAAATCCGCAAGCTGCTAAAAAATCACCCTTTATATCATCGTCTTTGAGGTCTTTTAATAGTTTTCGCGTGGCTGTTTATATATACCCTTGTAGAGGGTATATTAAAATTGTCCAGATGTTTGTAACGCATAGAAGGAAACATCTCCGATCACATAAAGTATATATACTCTTGATCAGCATGACGAGCTGAGTTGATAAAGCCATGTCCGTCTGTCTGTTTCTATGCTATCTCCTCCGTCAGTTTTAAAGCTATCGTAACCAAACTTTGCACGACGTTTTTTGGTACAAATACGCTGCACATTTGTCGGAACCGGCCGGATCGGATGACTATAGCATATAGCTGTCATAGGAACGCTCGGTCGAAAAACTAGTTTTAGTGAGAAAAATTTTGTTTGTTTTCAATGCAAACGCCCCAATCGTATCGTCGACGGCAGCGGTCTGCAGGCCGAGTGTGTCACAAACGGGGGCGTATAGGCACAAACTTTTTGTGAGTGCCATAAAAATGTGCGATCGGCGACGTTCGCAATGACCAGCTTTCAATAACAATGAGCTGCCTGGAGCTGCAAATATCCAGATTGATGCAAAACATTCGACCTTTAACTTTGTCTGCAATGGTGTCACATGAAAGGGAATATCCCTTAAATGAGAGCTATACAAAAGTTGCAGTTCGTTGTTTTCGCAACGACCTGCTAAGCATCAATGGCCTGCGATTCCAATAGGTAAGAGTTAATCCTTTTTAAAAATGGATAAATCCATTTTTTACAAGTACTTATGGGTATTTCGGGAGGAGTATTTTCCGTTGACTTTGTGTACCTTTCTGTAGAATATGCATTTGTCCAGCGCTGTGCGCCGCATAATGCACCTCCAGGTAGCTTATTGATGGTTAGCAGGTCATTGCGAGCTGATAGCGAATTTTTTATGGCCCTCTCTGCTTGAAAAGTACCTTGGGCCCAGCTTTATTTAATTGATGCAATCGGCGCAATTGATGGCCAAATTCATGGTCAGGTTGTTCCAGGCTGCAGCCACCTGACGCCCTTTGTGAAATTTCGGGCTAAGTCCTTATGCTCCTTCATAAGAGCCAAGAAAATTTCGCTCTGAACATCTGGTCGATGGTTTCCCTATTAAAATTTATTAAAATTATAATCAATTCGAAAGAATAATAAAATTAACTAACATTTGAAGCGTTGCCACTTTTTATACTCTGTACCAAAGGTACATAGAGTATATTAAGTTTGTGCAAAAGTATGTAACAAGGAGAAGGAATCGTTTCCGACCCTATAAAGTATATATATTCTTGATCAGCATCAACAGCCGAGTGGCTTTATAGCCATGTCCGTCTGTATGAACGCACAGATCTCAGAGATGGTAAGAAATAGAGGTTTGACATGTATGGGACATATATTTCTTATACTTGCAGGCAGATCAAGTTTATTTTCAATTTTTGCCACGCCCCCTCCCGCCCCCGGAATTTGGAAAAAACGTCATATCTCCCACAGTTTTGATGATCGATTGTTCGTTTCTTCTGGAGATATCTAGTAATCAAAATTATTTATCGATTTGCGGAAGGAATGATAAAGATCAGATGAACGATACACAAGTTATGAGCAAAACAAGATATAAGACCCACCCACCCCCACCCACCCAGCCAACCACCGCTGTATTCAAACAAACACACTCTTTGGGAGAGAGAGAGAGAACCTTAGAGATGAGCGTATAATAAAAATATTGCACGATAAACGCATGACGCTTGGATGTATTAAAATCCCTCTAGTACGGCCGACCCACGCTGTATCAACGTTCCGTTGACGATTTTGTGACTGTCGTTGACGCTCGACTGACGTATTTTTCAAGGCGATGTCCGCTCAATACGTTAACGGCTCTCCAGGCACGCTAGGTCGACGCAATGCCATGCAGAGAAGCAACTTAAGCGACGCTCGTTCGACCCAATGACATGCATGGGGCGACTTTAGCGACACTCGTTCGACACTCCTTCGGCCCATGTTACAATTTGACAGGCGGCACGACGCATCACCGTACAAAGAGCAACGCTGGGTTGACGAAAATAGAGTGACTGACCCCAGCCGTACGAGAGGGATATTATAGTCGGGGGCTTGACCGACTTTCTCACTTGTTTAAAATGATTCCAGACGAATGAAGCTTCTCTTTTTCGCTTAGGGCTGAAATAATAAATACATATACATATGAAATAGTATACGAGAAACGCGGGAAAGAGCAGAAGCCCACTAAATTACATACACATGGGCGAATCAAGTGCATGTATGCGTATTGTGTGCTCCAAAACTTACAATTAAGATTTTTTTTTAACATATTTTCGTCCAACACCACCACAAGTTCTCCTATTTATTTCTATTTAATTGAAAAAAAATTGTTTAAAACATTTAAATTATAAATTACAAATTTTCTCTTACAATTTCATTGCTTCCTCTGCCGACGCTTTAGAGAAAAGTAAAAACATCGATGTTGGCTACTTTTTCCAAACATAGATGCATTGATAAAAACATCGATGTTTTGCCCTGCTCTAATGGGTACCACCTATACATAGCTGAGGCCAATAGCTGGGAAAGGTGACCGATGTTAACTAAACTTTGCCAGTTTCTCAACTCTAAATACGGATACCTTTCAATTAGTAACCCATAGATGGAGAACTCTACTTATCGTACCAAACAAAAATCCTTTACATTTGTTTTATATTTTAATCAGATTTCAACATTTATTCTCACAACCCTCGACATAACATGGACAATTTTGAATATTTACAAACAATTTCTTGTATGTTTAACAGATCTTCTCTCTACTAACTCTATACAAAAAATTTGATTTCCGAACAAGGTAGTTTTTCCCAAAGCATCTAAAGGAGAAATATTATTGGATGTTAACGATCAACTTAATACTCACATATTAGTAAATTCTTACATTGTTGTTTTGCTTATGTGTGTGCTCGATGTAAATGTAATGAAATTATAATGTATGTTTGCTTATGTGCTTGATGTAAGTTTGTTAACATATCAAACGACTCTCTTCACGTAATCTAAAAGAAATCAAAGGTCTTACAATGGGTTAACATACTTAACATCACCTTTGTATACCTTTTTGTCAGTAGCCAACAACAACTCACACATCACGAAGAAAAACCGCCATCAAATGCCCAAACAACGGGCGAACATCAACTTGAGTTAGAAATGTTTCTGGAGGCAAAAGGAACAACAGGACTGCGAATAATAGCGACGGGTCAATATGTCTCTTTTAAAGTGATTTTTCTTTACTCACACAACAGTCAACATTTTGTATGAAATCTGAAAATTATTACGCGTAAATTTTGTTAACTTTTCCAAATTATTTTAACTACCGAAATTTTTTATTTATTTTTTTATTTTTTTTGGGAACATGTTGTTTGGACGAGCTCTGGAGCTAAACTGAATTGAATAGAAGTGTGTATTGAAGGCCTCACACAATTTGACAGAAAACGTCTATGAAATGGCCTACTTAAAATTGTTTTTAATTTTTATAGAATAAAACGAAGAGAGCTTATTAAGTACACCAAAACAAAAAAACTCACAAAACTTTGCATGGCCCAGAAAAAAAATTCCACAAAAATATTAGAATCGCGTTTTCTATAGTACATAACGAGATAGTACATAACATAACCATTGCTCTTGTCTCTTGTAAAAATGCCATAGGCCGCAAATGGGGCCTCTACGGAGCACCAGTATGGTGGCCAGCACTCGGAAAAAAATCAGCCCTGAACAATCTGCATAAAGTACAGAGAAGTGCAGAAATAGGGCTTAAGCGGCGCTCTCCGTACGTAATAAAAAATTATTTATCGATTTGCTGAAGGAATGATAAAGATCGGATGAACAATCCAAAAGTTATGAGCAAAAAAAAGTTAACCCGCACCCCCTACCCCCCCCACTTCCTGCCAACCACCGCTGTATTCAAACAAACACAATCTTTGGGAGAGAGAGAGAAACTTGGAGATGAGCGTATAACAGCGCATAACGTGTATAACAGCGTATAACTCATAGAACGCATAAAACAGCGTGTAACACGTATAACGAGCGAGCAAATGCGAGCGACTGCATTAACTGGTACAGAGTATCTTATAGTCGGGCTTCACCAACTTTCGCACTTGTTTGAACTCAAAACTGGCAGAAATCGATTAACAAATTGCAAAATAAACAAGCAAAAGATCGACGCAAAAGTTATTGCCAATCAATCTAATTTTGTTATATTTATTTCAGCACTTAATTCGATTAATTTCGAAATTCAAATGTTAAAAGGTGGCAACACTGAAATACTAGCGATTTGGTGTGTTGCAGAGAATGGCAAATTTAACTAGCGATTTATATTTTTGATTTTTGTGATGTAGATTATTCACAAATTAAACACCCTTTATGAATCAATAAGGATTATTTTAATCAAAATGCATTTTGGGGGCTTATTTAAGCAAATCGCCGGCTCAAGGGTGTGCGATTTCTCTGTGGCTCTGTGGCAGGGCGAAATCAAATCAAATGATTTCTGTGGCACCCCTGAATATCTATTGATTTATGTTGTTTGTATAGAATTATACTCAACCATAGACCTTGAGCCAGCCAGATGTAAAACTTAAATGCTTTATTATAAGAAATTTGTTAAAAATTTACTTTTCAAAGTATTGTCCATCGCTAGCAACTACTTTTTTCCCCTCTTACTGCCGATTTTCGTATACCATGTCGAAGAAAATGATGCGTCTTTTAATGAGATCCAGGAATCGATCCAATTTTGGGGTTCTTCAAAAGAGCGAAAGTGCTGATCCTCAAGTGCATGCGTCATCCATGAAAACAAATAACAATCGGAAGGAGCAATGTCTGTGCTATATAACGGGTGGGGTAAGACTTCCCATTTCAGCGTTTCAAGGTTTGTTCTAACCGGCTGACATGTTGTAAATGTACATTGTCGTGTTGTTGCTCGTATTCTGGCCATCTTTGCTTCAATTGAGTTTGGTAGAGTTGCCCTGTGATTGTTTCATCCTGTTGTAGCAGCTCATAGTAAACCAAGCCCAATTGGTACCACCAAATACCTTCCCTACCTACCGTAACCTTGCCACTGTGAGGCATTCGATGTCCTTTATCAGCATTTTTCTTCAAATTAAAGCAAATTGTGGAGCACACAAAAACTATGTTGTTACACTTTACATACTTTACAACTGGATCAAAATTCGCTGTACATCGCAGAACATTTTTTCAGAATTTTTTGAGCATAGGTCTACTAGACAATTACCGAAATGTGTATCAGTTTGTTTGAAATTTTGTGGGTATGTGTAATTGGAAATTGTATGAGTTAGGTGCACAAAAATAAACAGAATAGCAGGCCGGTCTACCAGTTTCATATGAGAGTATCGTAGCACAATCCAGTTATCCAGAATTGCTCACATATTCCACAACTAAAACTTTACTAGTAACATTCCAAGTAAAATGGTAAGTAAAATAACTTTCTCTTCAAATAATTTGCCTTAACTTTTCTTTGTATAGAACCGATACAACTGCCGAGACCATCTCATTTCCAAATCCAAATTCAAATTTTCAGTAAATACGATGAATCAGAAATTGTACTCGAGGCGTCTAAAAAAGAATATCAATATAATTTTAAGGAAGCAAATGGAAATGAATGCATTGCGGCAAATGCAATCAAATACGGCTAATGTCAATCCTAGCCTGTTGGCCGCAATCGAACTTGAAAAATCCTCAACACCCGTAGAACTTATCTATGAACCAATGCCTCCAGCGCAAATGGCACGAGTTATTGACCAGCCCCAAATGGGGCATCTGGTTTTGTTCGTGAATCCTGATGTTGATAATGTGGGATCGGCAACTTCTGTCAATATTATGGACGAATCTCCAAAGAGTGCGGGGCAAACATGTCTTTACATCGCCATTTTCATCGCCGTTGCCTTAATTCTTTTCTATTATTCTATGTTTTTATAATTCCTCCTTTATTATTGAAGCGAGTTGAGTGATATATATATATATATATTCTGATAAATGGAAAACTAACGCTACATAAAATGTATTAATTATTATAATTTCTTTATTGTTGTTGGAATGGGAAAGAACTAATTTGCCTAAAGTCAAAATTATTTGGATTATTATAACTTGAACCCATGCTACAATAACTACAAGGTAGCGCAACCGGAAGTCTCTTTACTCATGCGCGAGAGGGCTACAGCACACACAAAAACCTGGGCCACTCAGACGTTACTTACAAATTTTTACAGCTTTCGATAGAAGTTTTGCAGTACATCAAGAAATCGACGGCGACCATGTCGGTTCGATACACCAAGGCCGACAGAGAATATCGAAGCTGCGTAGTGCGCTACCTTATAGTTATTGTATCATGAGCTGAATCAATTGAATTTGCATTTGTCAGAGTCACCATTTTAAAGAAGTTGCCTTGATTTTAGTTTTGCTTTTTATTCTCTTTACCCAGGGTACACAGGGTGTATTAAGTTTGTGCAAAAAGTATGTAACAGGGAGAAGGAATCATTTCCGACCCTATAAGGTATATATAGTATATATATAGTATATATATAAGGTATAAGGTATAAGGTATAAGGTATAAGGTATAAGGTATAAGGTATAAGGTATAAGGTATAAGGTATAAGGTATAAGGTATAAGGTATAAGGTATAAGGTATAAGGTATAAGGTATAAGGTATAAGGTATAAGGTATAAGGTATAAGGTATAAGGTATAAGGTATAAGGTATAAGGTATAAGGTATAAGGTATAAGGTATAAGGTATAAGGTATAAGGTATAAGGTATAAGGTATAAGGTATAAGGTATAAGGTATAAGGTAAAGGGTATAAGGTATAAGGTATAAGGTATAAGGTATAAGGTATAAGGTATAAGGTATAAGGTATAAGGTATAAGGTATAAGGTATAAGGTATAAGGTATAAGGTATAAGGTATAAGGTATAAGGTATAAGGTATAAGGTATAAGGTATAAGGTATAAGGTATAAGGTATAAGGTATAAGGTATAAGGTATAAGGTATAAGGTATAAGGTATAAGGTATAAGGTATAAGGTATAAGGTATAAGGTATAAGGTATAAGGTATAAGGTATAAGGTATAAGGTATAAGGTATAAGGTATAAGGTATAAGGTATAAGGTATAAGGTATAAGGTATAAGGTATAAGGTATAAGGTATAAGGTATAAGGTATAAGGTATAAGGTATAAGGTATAAGGTATAAGGTATAAGGTATAAGGTATAAGGTATAAGGTATAAGGTATAAGGTATAAGGTATAAGGTATAAGGTATAAGGTATAAGGTATAAGGTATAAGGTATATATGGTAGTCAACCGAGTAAGAATGCACAGATCTCCAAGAAGGTACGAGATTGAGGTTTGACATGTATGGGACATAAACGTCTTTGCCACGCCTCCTACCGCCCTGTAATTTGGAAAAAACGTCATATCTCCCACAGTTTTGCAGATAGATGGTTCGTACCAGAGAACTGCAGCGAGCTTACACGTGTATGTTCAATCACCCTTGCTACATATGCGGTACGAGTAAACTTAAGCTCAAAGCTCGTTGACCATTTTCAAGTAGCATACATAAAACAAAAAATTCAAAAGTGATCGTGTATTGACGAATCAATGGCTGTGTTCAGCAGAACAACTTGCTCCCTGATCAAGTATAAATTTGCAATAATCTTCCTACTGAACTCGAGTGAAGCGGCATCATAATAGCCAATTTGAGGTATCATGATACAGGAGCATGTATCAAAGAAATAGTACGCTATTTTAAAGTGATACTGCTCCCTCCAACAGCAGACACTATTCGATGCATAATTCTTTTCTGATACCTGCTCAGGGATCAATTATTCTGCTGAACACGCCCATTGTATTGGCGAGCTCGTATACTGCATAGTAGAAATACATACATAAGTTGACTCGAAGCTTCGGTTACAAGTCACCGCGAGTAAAAGTTGCCGAAGTCAAAGATCTATTGCGGGCTGGTTACGATCACAGCGTGTACACGAGTAACCCAAGCATGCAAAAACAACAACTTGTGAGAGCAAAAGATATAGAATGATTTAGACATGTATTCGACGGCAGCTGCTTTGTTTTTGTTTTAGAGGTTCTTGCAAATACAACAACAAGGAGAGTAAGCCGCGTGTACTATAGTGTGTAACTCGGTTGATATCGCGCCGTAAAGCTCGCTGTTACACGTTTAGCAGACAGCTTTAACAAGCTTGTTCAATTATTACCCGTGTGTAAAAAAAGCTTACACGTTCTAACATAATATGCTTACGATCATTTCTTGTGTGTCACATCAAAGTGGCGTGCACAAACAAACCGAGTAAATGCGCGAGTGTACACGAAAATTAAGTACTCGTTGCAGGTCTCTGGTTCGTACGTTAGTAATAAGCATTATTATTCGAGATCGGATGAACCAAACGCAAGTTACCCAGACAACATTTTATTCAATTTCTGACCACATTCGAGTCTTTTTTAAGTTCTCAGTCTGATTAAAATACAGCCTTTTTACCTCGGACATGCCCACATCGCCTGACATCCTAATCGAAGACCCGCAGGACCTTCTAATCGCCAACTTTGCTGACGATTCTGCTATCATGGCAAGAGACGGGTGTATTTACAGGGCAACTGATACTCTGCACGAGTACCTCAAGAAGTTTGAGCACGTAAAAGTGCGCCTGCGTCAGCCATACGCTTAGAAGACACATTAGTCCTGGAGTATTCCTACACGGTGAAGTCCATCCGCACAACACAGGGCATAAGCGACTCACGTTCAAACAACACATCGCTGAAGTAGCTGGAAAACTGCGATACAAGGCAACAAGGATGGGCTGGCTTCTTAGCGCCGACAACAAACTGTCCTTATTTATAAGGTTATCCTTGAGCCAATTTTGAGATACGGCATTAAGGTTTATGGCATCGCGGCAAAAACCCATCTGAACAAAATAAAAGATTTTCAGGCTAGAATACTCAGACGTATCACAGGGACATAGAGCAAGATTGTGGGGTCCCTATGGTTGGCGACACTTGGATAAAGTCGCATGCCACCCAAACAACCTTGCTAGAAGACGAAGGATCATAATGATACTTCTGTTGGGAGAAAATGGTACCCTGGCCGCGACTCTTTACGAAGAGCCGTTTATACCCCGTTTTTCTGATAAGTTTCGACTCATTTGCGAGTCTTTTTCGAGTCGATTTTTAATGAATCACATTTGGAGCAAATGCATGGGTCATTTTCGAGTCTTTCCTCAATCGCTCATGAAATTGATCTATTTTTACTTATCAAAAGGGCTCGAAAAAGACTCATCAATATGATTCTTGATTAAATGATCTTCCAAATGCTAGACGGGTATGTTCAAAAGTCAGTTCCAATCAAAGGTCAGTTTTAAAATGGTTACACTAGTGGCGCCATCTATTTGTCAGTTTTGAAAATCAAGTAGTGGTGCCATCTATTGGTCAAGCTATGACCAAAAGAAAGTTCGTTGAGTATATTACAGTCGGGCTTGACCGACTTTCTCACTTGTTATGTACTAAAGCATCAAATCAAAATTACACTAGGACATGGCTTTCAGGGCCTTGTGCTCCAATACATTTAAATTACATGTCAAACGGACGCCCTACCCTCAAGGACCAACGCGAGTCACATTGGGTCTGGGGCGACACCAGACAAACTTCTTGCCGTAAGGGTGACTGGATTTTGGGCGGTTTGGGGCAAGCGACATTGATGAAACGAAGGCTTTGCTAAGGGTGGAAAGCAACAGAAGTCGTACAAGTACGGGGGCTGTCTTAAAATATATTCAGCTATTCGAAAAATATACAAAATACACTCGGAAAAAAAAGCAGCTCGAAAAACGACTGTTAATATAATTGAAGTGAGAACAATTTTTCGTATTTAGAATCAGACAGAAAAATTGTTAGAAAACGAGTTCTTAGTACGAAAACAAAATAGATTTACAATGCAAACTCCAAAAAGTATACAACGGAAAGTGCGAAATATTTTAAAACGAATTTGTTCGTGAAATTCCCAACTGGTTCTAACACTTTGCTAATGCTGTATTTTTGAGTTCTCAAATGATTTGCTGAGATAGCGAAGGAAAAGGATCGAATGGCTATATCGTAAAGGGTTTTAGTGCAAAAAACTTCTTTTGTTTTCAACATAAGGTTCGGTAAAGGGTTCTGTTTTGATTCTAATTCATTTCAGTATTCGGTATATCGCTAAAATTTAAAGAAATATTTAACCTAAGACCAGACAATGAGTTGAAGCAACGTAGACACACACAAAAAGATATTCGGAGCTGTTTTCCATAAGAAACTTTCAAGTTAGTATTCATTAAATGATTAGAATAATCTACTCTTTTTTTTTTATCGGCTATTGCTTTTGCGTCTATCCGACTTTTAAGCAGCCCGGAAAATAATGTACGTTGTACGTTTACTTGGGTAGCTGGAACAGCAAATAGAGCTTATGATAGTTCCCCTATTATCTGTATAAAAAAGTTTTAAAGAATTTTTAAGCGATGTATCGAATCGGACAATGTTGCAACCAACTTCATTTTGAAGCCTCATCATTAGGCTTTCTTTTTCAGTAACCACATAGTTATCGTGAGCTCCGAATATGTCAACTTTTGTGTCAACAAAACACAGTTTGCGGGAAAGTTTACATTTCTGCTTTCATTTGAAAAAAGCTGCAGCTGAAGGCAAGAAGCTTACAGGGAAAGTTCTTCAAGTGCAGAAAACCCTACGGGTTTTTATATATAAGCAATTTTAGACTCAAACTACCAAAAATCCCATATAAGATTTGTGTTCAGCACACGAAAATCATCTAAAATTACCACCACTTCTTCAATAGACTGAAAAGAGTTTAATTTTGTTGCCTTGTGTAATATTAGTTCTTAAAAAATGGGGCTCCAAGCGGAAAATTCCGGTTTGGGAGATCAAAAACTTAGAAGATGCGGGTTAGGGTCTGATTTTAAGGGGCCAAAGTACTCGAGGTTCTTTGCAGAAGCAGCTTGCTTGTAATTGCTCATCAGCGAGCCATGTGCTCTATTTTTTTAAGTGTCTCGCTCATCTCATTGAGAGCCGGAAGCACTGTTCGGCTCTCAGCTCGTAAGCGACAAAAATCAGCTCTGAACTGGGAGCCACAGCCGGCTCTCAGCACTTGAGCTTCGTGTGCTACAGCTCTCGACTCGCAAGCCGCAGCTCACAGCTTCCCAGCAAGCAATATGTGCGTTTTCTGACACTTTTTTATGAGCATTCACCGTGCACGAAAAAGAGTCCGGAATGAGCGTTTTTTTTATACACTTGCAAAGTGTATTATAATTTTGTCCAGAAGTTTGCGACGCAAAGAAATATTCATTTCCAGCCCCATGAACTATATATATTCTTGATCAGGGCGACAAGTTGAGTTGATTGAGCCTTGTCAGTCCGTCTGTCTGTTTCTACGCAAACTAGTCTCTCAGTTTTAAAGGTATCGAACTGAAATTTTGCACAGAGTCTTCTGTTTACCAACCACCAACCGAACCAACCGGATCGGATGACTTTATCTTATAGCTGTCATAGGACCGATCGGTCAAAAAATGGGTCTTAGTGGGAAAAACTTTTTTGTTTTCAAGTAAATCATGCTTAAGGTATGTGATTCTTAATATTATAGGCTTTCAAACAGATTTGCAAACTTTGGTCAAAGTCGGATGACCATATCTTACAGCTGCCATAGGACCGATCGGTCAAAAAATGAGTCTTAGTGAGAAAAACTTTTTTGTTTTCAAGTAAATCGTTCTTCAGATCGGTGATTCTTAATATTATATGCTTTCAAACAGATTTGCAAACTTTGGTCAAGATCGGATGACTATATCTTATAGCTGCCATAGGACCGATCGGTCGGAAAATGGGTCTTAGTGAAAAAAACTTTATTGTTTTCAAGTAAATCATGCTTAAGGTATGTGATTCTTAATATTATAGGCTTTCAAACAGATTTGCAAACTTTGGTCAAAGTCGGATGACCATATCTTACAGCTGCCATAGGACCGATCGGTCAAAAAATGAGTCTTAGTGAGAAAAACTTTTTTGTTTTCAAGTAAATCGTTCTTCAGATCGGTGATTCTTAATATTATATGCTTTCAAACAGATTTGCAAACTTTGGTCAAGATCGGATGACTATATCTTATAGCTGCCATAGGACCGATCGGTCGGAAAATGGGTCTTAGTGAAAAAAACTTTATTGTTTTCAAGTAAATCATGCTTAAGGTATGTGATTCTTAATATTATATGCTTTCAAACAGATTTGCAAGCTTTAGTCAAAATCGGATGACTATATCTTAAGGTTGCCATAGGACCGATCGCTCGAGAATTGTTCTTAGTAAGAAATTTTTGTTGTTTTTTAATGTTAGCGTCCTTAAACTCACTGATTTCTCATTCTAAATGCTTTCAAATATATTCGCAAAATTTGTTCGAAATCGGATGACTATATCTTAAGGCTGTCATAGGACCAATCCGTCGGAAAATGGGTCTTAGTGAGAAAAACTTTTTGGTTTTCAAGTAAATTTATATATTGATGTATAATTTGATGTGTTTTCAAAAGGATTCGCGAAATTTGGTCGGTATGAGATGTTTATCTGTTGGAAAATGTTCTTAAACTCTGACATTTCAAAAACAGCTTTTGCAAGGCACAGACGAAGTTAGCTTGGCCTTCTGGTTTATATTTCAATTTACATATTGCGCTCCTAAAAGAATGCTACTCATTTTAACAAATTCGTATCATGATACAATGGAAACAAGGTAGTGCCAAACACTTGCCGCATAACTTTGTGAGTTTGCGACGTCATTTGACTGATAAGTCTTAGGTTGGGAAAGTGAATTTTTTTAGTTTTAACTTGATTTAATTTAATTGTTAATGTTAATATTAATTCATTTTCATTTTCATTTGGTGTTTCATAACATTTTCAATGTTAACAAATGCAAAATTGTGAGTCATTGCGACGCATTGCACTACCTTTGTATTAAGATAGTTTATCTCAGAGCTCATTGGCAAAATTCCGAGGTTTTGAAAACAAAAGCATACTTTTCGGCTGACTGTATAAAAGCATGATGCTAGATTTAAAATTGGAATACCATTTTATGAAAACCAGAGCAAAAGCGCATACCTACAGCTATAGTGCAATATTCAAAGAAAATACTAAACCATGTTCTAGTTCTATCGAGCAGTGTGTTAAGTTGGAGAAATGGCCGTTACTTAACTTTGTGAGCTGTAGAGTCTTTGGTCATGCCACATACGACTTCCCCTTAGTCCTCGCTTACTAACAAAAACAGAATTTAACAGGGCTCAAATTTTAATTCTCAAAATTTTTGTCAAAATCTTGTGGCCTCGTCTTCGCTATTGCAACTTGCGTATGGCCTTACGGTACATAAAGTCCCACGGAATGCAAACAATCCCATCGGTTAGCACCGAATAGTAGTTGGTCACATGGATGCTTATGTTCTCATATGCCTTGGATTCGCTTTTGAGCAGATGGCGCAGTGCCAGTACCATTTTGTCGGGCGTCACAGAATCATCTTTGGTCAGATTGTCCAGGCGCAGGCTCTCCTTGCACTGGAGCAACAGCTCATTCTCCTCGACCATGTCCTTTCGATAGCGACTCGCACGATCGCTTGCAATCTGCAAATTTCTGCAGATAAACTCAATGAGCCGCTGGCCGGAACAGGAGGCGGGTACCAGAAACAGACCCGTCTGGCTCACTTTGGGCTGTTCGCTCTCCGGTACAATGGCCATCTTGTGCTCCTTAAGCGTAGCGGGCAGCTGTTCAGGCAGCTCTCGCACATTCAGATGATCACTCAGCGAGGTGATCACACGTAGCAGACTGTTCGCATAGGCTTTGGCCTCGCTGGTGGGCACTCGATTTCGTCGCTTGATCTGGATGCCCAGCAGCACAGCGGAGAGAGCCTGCTCATAGAGCGGCACCAGCTTCAGGTAGGTCTCGTGCAGCGTAATCTCGCTGATGAAACCGCGCCAGTTGCTGGGCGCATCGCCCGTGAAGAGCATCACGTGACCGTCCAGGCTGATCCCCGTGTAGGGGGCAAACACCACCAAGCGATTGCGTAAAATCTGCAGCTGCGGGCCATGGGTATGCGCCAGCTCCTCCAGATGACTGAGGCAGCCGCGATAGCGTTCCATGTTGCAGCCGCAATCGTAGCGCGTCCCGCGCAACCCCAGCGTCTGTACCAGGCTCCGCTCCAGACGACCCACCTCTTCCTTCAGCGCACTCAACTCTTGGCTGGACTGCAATTGCGCCCGAGCGGCTGTCTCTCGCATCCAGTTGTCCAAATTGCTTTGTATGACCTTCTGCTCCTCCTGCACAAGCTGCAAGGGAGGCTGCTCCACTAGATCCGACTCCGGCTCCATGTCATGATCTCGCTCGGCATTCGACAGCAGATTGCAAGTCTCCAGTATATGCTGTATGACGGCTCGGGGATCCAATGTGTTCTTGTCCACCTGAATTTGCACCTCGCTGAATGCCTCGCCCCCCCTGCGCATAAAGAACTTCAGCTGGCCATGCTCCGGCAGACGGCTCGACTTGGACTTGTGCTCGCTGAGTGATTCGAGATGCGAGCTCAGCAGTTTCAGCGACTCTTCGTTGGTCTGCCGGGCGACCGGATGCTTGCCAAAGAAGTCGGGATGTACGGCAAAGTAGAAGGGTCGCAGGGCCGATGTGAGATCCGTGCTTAACGATCGTTGCACACCTCGGCGTCCCAGCGCCCGAATACTCAGCAATGCCATACCCATTTGGGCCCTATTTTGTGTGTAAGTCGAAAAAACTATTTGAAATTTAGCGAATGGAATTATTTAATCTACAAATTGTCAGAGACAGGGGAAAAAACTAAGTACATAAACAAAGCAAGGCTCACTTCGACCGTGACAAAGTTTTAGTACATTTTCTTTGGTTCAACTGATCCCAGCGATCGGCACCTGCTGTCAAGTACAATTTCTTAACTGCTGAGATTCAAACTTAGAAAAAAAAACCCAGAACTTTGTCCTTGAATCAAGCACAAACGCTGCCAATAGTTCGGTTCAAGTTTTTTTTAGTTTTATCAAGCACGATTTTTTCAAAAGTTGACTTAAGCCTGTTACGGGCTATAGTACATTTCGAACTATTCCTTAATCTTTTTGATCATGCTTTTAGGTTGTAAGTACAAACCGATTTACATTCTTGAAACAAAACTAAAGTTCTGAAAATAAGTACAGAAAGTTTTTGGTTAAAGCCCATAAAGTTCTAAAGCTATTCCCAATTTGTTCTTGATACAATGTCTCTGTATTCAATCAAATGAAATGAATTAACCAAAATCCAAGATGGTTTTACAGTATGTCAGAAATCTACCCTTACTCCATAACCAAAGTGTTAGAACCAGGAGTGAATTTTAAGAACAGATTCGATTTAAGAACAGGGAATAAAACCGAAACGAGTTTCGTAAAGCTAATTTCAACTGTATAGGAAACGGACAAGCAACCTATAATCTTTTCCCATGATATAAACAGTGTTTGGAAGTACCTAGGTGCAAATACCTAGATACACACCTACATACATATTTTGTGTACCTTTTACCTTAATTAGGTCTTAATTTTCATTTACCTTGTCAATAGGTAAGGTGCTAGGTACCTTTCGTACGTAATTTGTTTTCGCTCCGATTACATTATATCCAAAATGTTGCTGCTCTGCTGCTTTCAGGAACCTGTTTGTGGCTTTCGCTGGACGTCCGGTAAACATACCCTGTGAAAAAACTATACGATCAATGCTAGATAAGAGGAAGGCGGACTATTAGCCGTGTTCCCATTTTCACTTTCGCAAAAATTTTTGCGATTTTAATACCAATTTTGTACTGAAAATTTTTACGAAAGTGCTGTATAAGCAAAATATGGCTGGTATTCTTCAAAATACTCATTTTATTAGTACGACTGCCGATATCTGGAGTTGCAATAACAAAAGATACTTTGGTATAACTGGCCGCTATATAGGTATAGATATAGCAATCTACATCGTCATTCTCTCGTGCTCACATATAAACGTGTGCGATTCTCCCCACACACATGAAATACTTGCTACTATATCAGCTGAAGTTCATAGCAAATACGTACCTAGAAATACCAATATATGTGGATGTAGTTACAGCTAATTCATACAACTTTGTAAAGCATTTATAGTGTACAGTATTTAGAAGAGTCTGATTTAAAGATAATTAACCTGGATAGTTCAGTTGTTGCTGAAATTTTTTTGGAAGGGACCTTTGGATGTGCATCACACACTTTGAACTTTGAACAGGCTCTACAATTCTTCCTTAACGAATGCAACGGTATTTTGGAATGCTGAAAACAGATCCACAGTAACAGCAGATGAAGTTAATTAATAGCTCTTTAGTTTTTATGCCATCATGAAATAATGTTACTGACATTTTCGCTAAGGCTATTGATCTTTTGCAGGGCGAATCTCGTTGTTATATAGGATTTTTCTGCCCAATTTACTTTTAGTAATACATCAACTTAATTGCTTGAATAATTGAAAATATTGTGATCCACTTAAAAATGCTCTTAACGAGAAGGCCAAGCTAACTTCGTCTGTGCCAAAGTTTTTATAAACTTGCACGCTTACATAAAAATCAAAAAATTTTCTAACTAAAACCCATTTTCCGACAGATAAACATCTGATTTCGACCAAATTTCGCGAATCTTTTTGAAAACATATCAAATTAACAAACGCCGAGTTTAAGAACGATAAAATTGAAAACAAAAAAGTTTTTCTCACAAAGACTCAATTTCCGCCCTTAAGAAATGGTCATCCGATTTCGTCCCAATTTTGCGAATCTATTTGAAAGCATATCAAATTACTAATCAGCGAGTTTAAGGACGCTAACATAAAAAACAAAAACAATTTCTTACTGAGACTCATTTTCGACCGATCGGTCCTATGGCAAATACAATATATAGTCACCCGATGTCGATCAACTTTTTCAATGTAGTTTGAAAGCGTTTAATATTAAGAACTACCGACTTTAAGAACGATTTACTTGAAAACAAAAAAGTTTTTTTCACTAGGACCCATTTTCCGACCGATTTCCGGTCCTATGGCAGCTATATGTTATAGTCATCCGATTTTGACCAAAATTTGCAAATCTGTTTGAAAGCATATAATATTAATTATGGCCGAGTTTTATGACGCTAGCATTGAAAACAAAAAAGTTTTTCTCACTAAGACCCATTTTTTGACCGATGATTCCTATGGCAGCTATAAGATATAGTCATCCGATCCGGTCGGTTCCGACATATTAGCAGCGTGCAGTAAGAATAAGACTCTGTGCAAAATTTCACTTCGATAACCTTAAAACTGAGAGACTAGTTTGCGTAGAAACAGTCAGACAGTCGGACAAAGCTCAATCGACTCAACTCGTCGCCCTGATCAAGAATATATATAGTTTATGGGGTCGGAAATGAATGTTTCTATGTGTTGCAAACTTCTGGGCAAAATTATAAATAAATTTAATTATAAATTAAATTATATTATGCAAGGGTATACAAATACTGGGGGACACAGAAATCACTAGAGATTTTGGTATATACATTTGCATTTCAAATTTAAATTGTGGAACTTTGTATGTAAAGTGAAAAGTATATCTTCGGTTGCTAGATTAGATGGTGAATTTGAGTGATTTGGAAACAAATGCTTAAATCTGTCTTCAACATCTAATCTAGTAACAGCATTTTTGTTTCACTTCATATACCCATATAAATGTAAGTAGTTTAAATTTGAAACATCGTTCAACACACGTTTATGCAAATATCTCGTGAACCTGACGTGCTGGTGGAAAACGGACAACTGATTTGAATTCAGCAAAACACATATGGAAAGTTTGCTATGTTGTCTGTTGCAAAAGTTGGCCTTATTTGTAAGTCTCTAATTGATACTTACATTATGGGTCATTCCATGTGAGCTCAGCCACCCAAATTTGTTTATTTCTTACAAAATGTTATCTGTGTGTCCGAGACTTGGTTTTTGTCTGACTATTGTGACTCGTCCGTTGAATGTGAGGGTTATATTGTTTATCGGGCAGATCGTATTGGAAATGCTGGAGGTGTTGCGATCTATGTCAACAAGCGACTGAACTGTAGTCTAATAGAAAGACATCCAATAAACAGCACAATTGAATACATATTTTTAGAAATATCTAATAAAAACTTTGGATCTAAAGCACTGATAGGATGTATTTATAGGTCTAATCGCAACATTGACTGCGCATACCTAATTGAAATTGTCTCGCAACTTTCCACTCAAAATGTAGATGTGATACTAGCTGGCGATCTAAACAGTAATCTTTTGTGTGAAAATCATCTTGTAGACAGTTTTACATCTTAAGGTCTGGACGCAGTTAACAAAACAGTTCCCATACAGTTTTCAACTACGTGCAATACTCTATTAGATATCTTCTTTGTTAATGATGCGACTAAAATCCTACTATATGACCAGATTTCCGTGCCAGCTTTCTCCAGGCATGACTTAATTTTCTTGACAACCATAAGATAGAGTATAGAGACTTTAATAACATTAACTACTTAGACCTTGAGACTGATATCCTACTCTGTGACTGGTCTTTGATTTATCAATCGCCGACAGCAGATGTCCAGCTATTTGACCCGTCTGTTTGCCATGGTTCAAAAATGAAATAAAAAGACTCACTACCCAACGAAATTTTTCGTATAACAGGTGGAAGCGATATAAAACAAATGACCTACTAACGGAATAAAGAAGGCTAAGAGGTAGGGTAAGAACTGCAATATATCATGCTAAGCATGAGTATTATAATATAAAGTTTACGGGAGTCATATCGTCTGGAAACACTTGGAAAGAGCTTAAAAAGTGTGGAGTCTTTTCTAAAATGTCTGAGCCAAGTATAAATATTGATGTAAATAGCCTAAATGATCAATTCGTTCCAACTCAAGTACCTGATGCTCCATGCAATTCGTACCTGAGTGCTCTATCTATCTGTGATAATAGCTTTAGTTTTGTAAATGTTAATCCTTGTGATGTTTTAAAAAGTATTCTTAGAGTGAAGTCCAATGCAGCCGGTTTTGACAATATTAGTCCAAAGTTTGGTAAACTACTTCTTTCAATCTTATTAGATCACCTAACGCACATCCTTAATACTATAATTCTGCGAAGCGAGCCAAAATCCTCCAAATTCCAAAAACCAATTAGCAATTCAGACCCATATCGATTCTTCCGTTTCTATCAAAAGTCTTCGAGCATTTAATGGCAATACAAGTTCAGACATATCTCACTTCAAATATGCTATTGTGCGACCAACAGTCTGGATTCCGGAAGAAGCGTTGCTGTACAACAGCCTTAATAAATATTGTTGAGGAGATTCGTGGACAGTTGGATGACAGTAAAGTTACATTTTGAACACTTCTCGATCACAGTAAAGCTTTTGATACTGTCAATCACGATATTCTTTGTACCAAGTTGAGCCATATTTAAAATTTCTGTGTGTTAACTGGCCATTTTTTGATCATAACTTGAGTATCGTTCATCCAATCTTTATCATTTCTTCAGCAAATCGATAAATAATTTTGATTACTAGATATCTCTAGAAGGTACGAATAATCTATCATAAAAACTGTGAGAGATATGAGGTTTTTTCTAAATTCCGGGGGCGGTAGGGGGCATGGCAAAAATTAAAAATAAACTTGATCTGCCTGCAAGTATAAGAAATATATGTCCCATACATGTCAAACCTCTATCTCTTACCATCTCTTAGATCTGTGCGTTCATACAGACGGACAGACAGTCAGACGGACATGGCTATATTGACTCGGCTGTTGATGCTGATCAGGAATATATATACTTTATAGGGTCGGAAATGATTCCTTCTCCCTGTTACATACTTTTGCACAAACTTAATATACTCTGTGTACCTTTGGTAGATAATTAGATAAGACACGAAACAATTTTGCTAGGGCGTGCTTAAAGGGTATTTTAGAGTCGGTTCACTCGACTACAGCGCTCTTACTTGTTTTCTCTATATATATTTTTATTATTTTACAAATTTTCATTAGTGCATAGTTTAAATTAGTAAAATAGACTTAATTGTATGGATTGTGCTTTCTGCTTAGCTTGTGTGTGGGTGTGTGTGTGTGTGTGTGTGTGTGTGTGTATGTATGGATTTGACCAGTCCAGTAGCGGACTGTATGAACCTGGATTCAATCAATCGGGTGCACAATACCGCCTGAGCTCCGTGTAACCGCAGGGACGACGACAGCAGTCATGGATGGGACCGTTCTGTAGCGGTCTGTAGAACACCTCGCTCTGATCGGTGGTAGATCGCTTGCCACGCTGGCCAAAGGATTGTGCTGTGCCGGGCAGAGAGGAGGGAGATTGTTAATCAAAGGATTGCCCAATTTCTTGGCCTTCTTCTACTTACGATAGGCATCCCCCAGCGAGAGTGTGCGACCTTGGCAGATGAATTGTATGGTTTCGGCTAGGAGGTCGCTGCAGCGTGTCTTGAACTCCACATCGCCGGGCAGCAGGGTGAATGGACTGGCAGCGGTTAAGCCCACGACTGTGGCCAGCAGCAGGAGCACAAATCTTAGCGAAGGCAGTGCGCTAATCATCTGGAGAAAGAAGAAGGGGTTTTTTTTTTAGTTTTCAGTTCTCAGTTGGCCACCAGAACCAGACATCCCCATCTCTGTCTGTCTCTCTGTGGGTCTCTTTCGCTTATCAGTCTCAAATATTGTTGTGTTTTTCTGACTCGACTCTGTTTTTGTTTGCGTCGAGCGGCCAGGAAATATTTACATAAACTTCAATGTTTAAAAATAGCCAAGACCGAGAGCTAATGGAGCTCCCGCTTATCAATTGGAACATGAATAATAATTATTATTAAGAATGACAAAAACAAAAAAATACCACAAAAATATACGCATACGCTCATCTGGGTTTGTTTTGTTTGTTTGTTTTCTTGGGACAGAAAGGGGCGTTACGTGCGTACGTACATACATACGTCCAGATGCTGCTGCCTAGTACAGAAATATGTGGCTCAATGTTTTTTTCACTGCTGCTGGCAATCTATGCCAATGGTGAGAGGCCCCCAAGAATGTGTGCTAAGTCATGATTATCACCAAGTAAACAATTCTCTGAAATAATACTCTAGGTACAACAAGTAGCAGTTGGAAGGGGGGGACTGTGAATATTCGTGGAAAAGGCTCACTAAAGTAGGCAACAGTTTTATGAGAGATTCTGAGAGAGAGACACGCAAAAGAGTAAGATGGAGAAAACTGGCTAGTGCAGTGTTTCCCAGCCATAGCCCCGGGATCGGGGAACGAACACACTCGGCAATTTACACCGAATGCTTGCCAAATTCATGCATCACACAGAGCGACAGTCACATTTTCCGTTCTCTCTACTGGGGGAAACCTGTCCTGGGGCACAAGCTTGTGATGATTGTATGAAACATCCCAGTTTTTGCGTTTCTTAGACAAAAAAATATCTCTTTAGCTTGTCTGAAATCGACAGAAGTGTTTTTCACACCTAAAATTGTACACTCAGAAAAAATGTAAGAACTTTTGGCTTTGGTGGAAAATATTGTTGTTTCAAGTACGAATTTTTTTCAATCCCAAAATAATTGATCATTAAATGTTTCGGTATGTATTTTCTAACTATTCTATTTGATCATACTTTTAGGTTATAGTCTTAAGTAAGCCACAATTAACTCTTAAAATAAGTATATATATATGTTTTGTTGAAGTCGAATAAATTCTAAAGTCAATTCCAATA
The DNA here is from genome assembly GCA_037044535.1 of Lordiphosa magnipectinata. Taxonomy (NCBI): domain Eukaryota; kingdom Metazoa; phylum Arthropoda; class Insecta; order Diptera; family Drosophilidae; genus Lordiphosa; species Lordiphosa magnipectinata. The sequence goes on along the minus strand of JBAMBO010002043.1, from coordinate 411,251 downwards.
CATACATTCTGAAAACAAAACAAGAGTTCATCGCTGGAACGATCCTAAAGCCATAAATTAACCCAAGGCGTAGTTGGTATTAGCGCATTTTGTATTTGTTACCTTAATTTTAATCTTAAATGAATCGATGAAGTATCAAACGCAGCCAACTTAACTCTCTTTTGTAATGAAAACGCTGAAGAAAGGAAGTCAAAGTGTGAAATTAAGCAATTTGTGTCTATTTATTCGTCGTACAAACTCATACTAATCAACATGGCGCCCGAGCAGGGACTCTAAATAGTTTAATTTTCACATATTAAAGAGATGCCAAGTTGAGGCGGCAAATGAGCCAGCGGTACTGAACTCCTGACCAATGTTGCCCGAACTTACAAAAATTAATTGCTAGAAATAGTTAAAATTTAAAAAAAACTTAAAAAATTATGGTTTTTAGTACTAAAATCCCATAAAAATCTTTAAAAAAATTAATTTTCGAGGAGTTCAGACTACAAAAATACCTAAATTGCTGTCTACAAACAACTCTGGAGTTAGAATCTATAGATTATTTTAGAGTTGCCGCTCAATCAAGCATATAATAGATTAGTTTTAAACAAAAACTGAATGTTTTCAGTTTTGAGCTGATCTGAAGGCAAGATTGTGATTTCATCATAACACAAGGCAACAAAATTAGACATTTTCCAGTATATTGAAGAGTCGATGGTGATTCTAGATGATTTTCGTGTGCTGAATACGAATCTGTTTTCAGAAATGGTCCATCACGTCGAAATTTTTAGTTATTAACGCTTAAAGTTGCAAAAAATGTATGCAATGAATTTTGTTGAAAATGTTTATTGACCATTTTCGACCGATCGGTCGATTAGATATAGTCACCCGATGTCGTTAAACTTTTTCAAATTAGTTTGAAAGCTTTTAATATTAAGAATCACCGACCTTAAGAACGATTTTTTTTTCACTGATACCCATTTTCCGACCTATTGGTCCTATGGCAGCTATAAGATATAGTCATCCGATCTTGACCAAAATTTGCAAATCTGTTTGAAAGCATATAATATTAATAATGGCCGAGTTTAAGGACGCTAACATTGAAAACAAAAAAGTTTTTCTCACTAAGATCCACGTTTTGACCGATGGTTCCTATGACAGCTATAAGATATAGTCATCCGATCCGGTCGGTTCCGACATATTAGCAGCGTGCAGTAAAAAGAAGACTCTGTGCAAAATATCAGCTCTATAGCTTTAAAACTGAGAGACTAGTTTGCTTAGAAACAGACAGACAACAACAGTAGAAACAACAGACTCAGCTTGATTATAGATAGAAAATCCTTTGCCACTCTCCTAACGACTTGGACAAAAGAAGTAAGGACGCAGCCGGATATCCACATTAGCCACCATCAACTATCCTAAGATCCTAGGCGTCACCTTCGACTCCATGTTTACCTTCGCCAAACATTCGGAGGAGGTGATTAGGAAAGTCAGAAGCCGAAATAAAGTCCTGAAGGCGATAGCGGGCAGCACCTGGGGCAAGGAAAATGAGACGATTTCTACAACATACAAGGCCATAGGTAGATCCATGGTCAACTATGCCGCTCCAATATGGTCTCCGTCTCTGAGTGACACCCAATGGCGAAACCTCCAGCTTGCGCAGAACGCTGCGCTGAGAGTAGCCACAGGATGTCACACAATGACGCACCCAGACCACCTACACCAGGAGACAGAGATCCTCCCGGTCCGAAACCACAACCAACTCCTCATTCAGCACTGCGAGTCTCACCCAAACCACGACTGCACCATGGAAAGCATGTCAAGGAGACCCAAAGCAGTCCGCTACGACCTGAGAACCGAGATTCCAATAGTTCGACAACTCCTGGGAAATGGCATGGTAACAGCAACAACATCCGCTGGGGCCAAAAAGAAGGCACACACCAACATGGTCGCCTGCACCATAGAAGCCTACCAAGACAATGTTGTCCCCCCATCGATCCCGCGTAGAGGACCCTCACCAGGCGCCCAGCTCCGATCAGGGAAAAGCAGGCACCTAAATAACTATCTCGCCCGCATCAACCCAGAGGTGATCGATGAATGTCCTAAGTGTGGACAGACACCTCTTCGAGTGTCACCTGAACCCAACTGTTCTCACTCCCCTAGATTTATGGTCCCAACCAGTAGAGGTAGCCACCTTCCTCACACTGGACAGGGAATAGCTTCTCTACATCCAACTAATCATTTACCCTCTTCTTTCTCTTCCTTTCTTTCACATACATACGAAACTTCCCAGCCGTTACAACAACAACAACAACAGACTCAGCTCGTCGTCCTGTTGAAGAATATATATAGTTTATGGGGTCGGAACTGTATATTTCTAGGCGTTGCAAACTTCTGGGGAAAATTATAATTTGCAAGGGTATAAAAATAAACCACTGGGCAGCACTTCATGCAGTTCGGTTGGTCCCACACTTAAAAATGATTACTTAAATACAAACTTTTGGCATGGCTTGTCTGGGATTTCTTTTCCGTTACTTTTATCAAAAATTAGATCGATTTTTGGTTCAACTCAAAGAACGAATAATTTGTTAAACACAAAATCCGTATGGGGAAAGGTCGTAACTAACGACGAACGATAATTTGAGAAAAAAGTTGAAAGCACATCCCAATCCACCTTTTTGTAACTGACTTTGTAAATCGACTAAGAAGTTGTCATCGCTTAAGCGGTTACATATTGCTATTAGGCCCGAAAAAACTGTTACTTTTGATCCATTAGTTTGAAATGCTTTACTCTCTCTTCGTTTAGTTACTTATTCTGGCTCCCCTCGCCTATAAAACCAAGAATGAGAACGAATTCAGATCGATTTAGCTCCGATTTCACATCTTCCATATAGCTGATATATGTCAGATAAACTTAAAATTTACTCTGCTATGTTAGTTTATATGACAGATAGTGCGATGTAGGAGATGTGAAATCGGCTTTTAATGATATAAAAAGTTTTTTTTAATTTTAGATTTTGTTGATTTATTGTGCTCATCGGTTCAAACAGTTACAGCTTCGGCTCGCGTCTGTGCGAAAAATATGAGTGACTTCGGGCAACAGTGTCTAAGGGCTGTTCTGGCCTGGATGGATCACAAAATGGATTTCACGATTTCGAATAGAGTTTGGTATGGTAGGGCCTAAAGGTTTGGGAACAAAACCCCAAAAGCAAGCAAGCTGTCGTGCAATTTTAATCAATTTTCCCAAGTAAATTTAAATAATAACAATAAAAACGAGACGGTCAAGCTAACTTCGTCTGTGCCAAAGTTTATCTACCCTTTGCAAATGCAGAGAGGCTGAGAGTTTAATAGCGCTAGCATTAAAATCAAAAATTTGTTCTAACCAAAACCCATTTTCTGACAGATATTTATCCGATTTTGAACAAATTCGCGAATCTTTTTGAAAACATTTCAAAATTCGCCACCCAGCTGCCCTCAAAGCTCTACTGCTCATCAAAAGGAAACTGCGGAGGCACACTAAGAAAAAACTAGAACGCTCTTGAAAAAAATTAGTCGTTCTTGAATTTTCAAGAATTTTGCTCTTGGATCCGGATAAATTCGTTCTAAACGTTCTCAATTTGGTTTTTTATAGGCAAGGGGAGTGAGGGCAACGTAACTTTGAGAGAATAGCGTTGGACTCGCTCTCGCAGAGAGAGAGAGAGAGAGCGCATGCGCAGTTTGTCGTTGAGAGAATAGCGTTGGACTCTCTCTCGCAGAAAGAGAGAGAGAGAGAGCGCATGCGCAGATTGTCGTTTTCCGATGCGTACGAAAGTCAACTGCGTTGATTCGTCGCCGCGTTTAGCTCATGGATGATAGTCGTGTGGGCTAAGCTGCCCGTCGCCTGTGTGTGTTTCAGACTTTCGAGGTACCGAGTTCAAGTTCCAGAAAAGTAAGTAAAAAAATATCTATTTGGCTATCTCAAAATCAATCACAGTTTCAAACAAAGTTTGGGTGGTGGTTGGTTGGTTGATAATGGTGTGTGGGAGGGGGGGGAGACGGACCACGTCGGTCGGGTCGGGTCGGGTCGGTCGTATCTCTCACACTATTTTTGTTATTCGTACTTGGATCAAGTACTGAAACTCTAGAATAGAATTATTCATACTTGCATCAAGAGCTGAAACTCTTGAATCAGGAATGTCGGGATTAAAAATTCACTCTTGGACCAAGAATTTCGCTCTTGGATGAAGAATTTTCACTCTTACCGTACTCTTGATTCAAGACGGAAATTCTCTTTACTCGTACGAGAGACCCTAATGTGGAAAGGGTATATAAAAGAGTCGCCAACAGGGTAAAGAAGCTCGTCGTTAGGTTTAGGCAGGATACCACAGACCGTTTCCAGAAGGCTGTTGTTGTCCAGCCCTTTCGTTAGATTTTGGTTAAAAGAACAATATTGAACCGATATCTTAGATGGATTTCCATGGATTTTTTGAAAGGACAAGGACAAAGAATCAAAACAAACGATGTCGGGGAGGTCTCTAAACAGACTTGGGCGTGATTTACACTATGAATCAAACATAATAAGTGAAGAGTGGTGAAGTAACACGTATTTTTCACACAGACGCGAGCCGTACTTATAAATGTTTGAATCGGTGAGTACAGAAAGCAAGTAAATCGGCTCAAGTCTTTCGTGCCGAAAGCGAAAACGAAAGCTTTTGGGTAAGCTTCTTAAAGTTTGCTTATCCCAACTGTGGAGAAGCTCCGATTAGCACACACTTGATTTTTGTTTAAGTTTTAAGCAAACATGATTAGCTGATCAATGAACTATTTTTGTGGCATTCGAGAGAAAAACTCACAAAAAATTTGATATTTAACATAGTTTCCCTTTTTGGTGTTCCTGGGTACTTACTTTTGTCTGTATTCTCTCGATCCCGATCTCGATCTCGATGATCTTATAGCTGGGTATTTATGGTACGTACTTATTTCTTGAGTTTTTAACTTATCACTTGCTTAAGGAACTTTCTTGTTTGTTTTGGTTTTGCAGATTATTCGTTTGGCGATCACACACAGTAGTTTCGAACACAGTTTCAAGATCACAATTAATTTCCAACAAAAAAAAAAATAAAAGTTATTAATAATAATGGCGGTACGTGCAAAAAAAAAATAGATTGATCTCCTCTTCAATTGGTTTGTGGATATATCGTTTGGTGTTGGTCGTGTCTTTGGTGCTTAACGGATGTGCATGTGTCTTTGGTGATTGGCTTTCAATGGCGACGCGTGCTGCTTGGCGAATCTGTTGTTGCATCTCGGGTAAGTGGTCGTGGTCCGAGAGCAGCGGCGGCGGCGGCGGCAAGCGCACAATTGGAAGCGATCGCGTTTATGATGATGACGAGGCGGCTGGATTGGATTGGGAACGCGCTTTTGGAACGATGATCGGCTTGGCGCGTCAAGTGCGCTCTCTCTTGCTCTCGCTGACGCTCTCTGTGTGGCTCTCTGTGCGGCGACGGCGCTCTCTAGCTTTCGGGCATTGTTAGCGGATGCTCCTTCTTGTTGGTCGAGGGATGGCGGGTGGCTGATACAACTGTCACTGCTGCCCTTGCACCCTTTGCCATTGGCCACGTCCCCTCCTTCACCTTCTGCTTCGCCAGGCGTTATCACTGTCAATTGTGGCCGTCGGGTTTGTGGCACGCGTTCGCTCTCGCTCTCCGGCTGGTGTTTGTCTGATGTTTGTTTGCCCGTGTTTGTGGAATGTGTATTTTTAGACACTCTTTGCTCTATAATTAGAATTGAGATTGAAGCTCCGATTGTGTCTCGTTCCCGCTATCGTTATCTCGTTCTCCCACACGCACGCACTTGGCAGGGAGTTTGTTTTGCTTTGCTTGGCTTCGCTTCGCTTCGCTTTGTTTTGATTTGTTTTGTTTAGTTTGGCAACCGAATGACTTCCTGCCCCCTCCCACACTCTAACGGTTTATCAAACGGCATTAATTTAAATTGGTTAAAATTGCTTTCCCCTTTTTGCTTTTTTATGTTTTTAATGGACGGGGAGCTTTTTGCCTACACGTTCTTCGTTGTTTCACAGCCAAATTGAAAAAGAAATCTTGATGTGCTGCATGCGGCCCGCGAAGCCGAAGCAGATCAGCGCGGATCGTCATTTGTACATATGTATGTATATAGCATACAGTGAGAACATATGTACGCTCTGCGAAATAATTATAAAAGCCATACATACTTATACATACATACACTACTACTCTATCGCAAAGTTCGGCAACATTTTTTTGAGCTTAACTGTTTTGGAACCGATACGGAACCCTCCACAATTCCAATGAATTTAGAACTCAAAATAGAGGAAATCTAACTTCGGCTCGACCGAAGCTTGTATAATTCATATAATTTAAGGTTTTAAATGATTTTCGTCGAATAGTGTTTGCTGAGTTTGGGAAATAATGGTAGTTTTTTATATGCCAGCTATACGATATATTCAACCGATTTTGACCAAATTCCTCAAAACTGTGTGAGAACCAATAATATTCATAACTGGAAAGTAAAAAAAAGCTACCATTGAAAACAAAAAGGTTTTTCTCACTGAAACTACCTTTTCAAACGATCGTTTCTATGGCAGCTATACTCTATAGTCAACCGATTTGGATCAAACTTGGCAGAATTGTGTGTAATCATATATAATTGACCAGTAACAAGTTTAAGAGCGACAGCATTGAAAACAAAAAAGTTTTTCCCACTAAGACTTATTTTCTGAACTATCCTTTGTATGGCAGCTATACTATATAGTTGTCCGATTTTAATAAAACTTAATGGAACTAGGTGAAAGCATAGAAAACTTATAGATACGCGGTTTGGGGACGTTCGTGTTGAAGACAAAAAAGTTTTTCCTACTAAAACTACTTTTTCGACCGATATTTCCAATAGCTCCGACAAATATGCAGCGTCTTTGTACCAAAACACTTCGTGCAAAGTTTGGTTAAGATAACTTTTAAACTGGCGGAGGAGATCGCATAGAAACAGACGAACACGCTCCACTATAGAAAATTTTCCCAAATTTCAGGCATTAATTAATAACTTGAAAACTAAGTAAGATTTTGTGGTCTAATAAATTCGGCTGTTATTTTTTTAAAACGTTACTATTGTTGCGAATAAGATTGAATTTGCATCCGTGTCTTTTTGGCCGGAATATGTTTGATTGTAGTTTGCTTGACGTTTTACTTTTAGTCACATCCTTATAAATCGGATATATATTGCAATTTTTGATCTTACAGTCCTCTCTAATTGCACAATATTGAACTTTTTGTAACTCCCTGATCCAAAATTAATGCCAAGGCATCGTCGGCGGAAGACCGCAAAGGTGATTTTGCTATTTCCGGACTTTTAGAAAGCAACTTAAGAGGTTTCTGCAAGGTCAGCTTGCCCTTATTACGAGCAGCTGTGCTTACTGCTGGTAACAATAAACGCACATTGGCCTTGTTCAGCAGAATAACTTGCTCCCTGATCATGTATACATTTTTAATGATCTTCCTGCTGAACTCGAGTGATACGGTATCATGATAGCCAATATGACGTATCATGATACAGGAGTAAGTAGCGAAGAAATAGTACGCTACTTTGAAGTGATACTGCTACCACCAGTTTTGGTTGTCTATCGATAGGCTTGTTATCGATACCAATATGGTAATTTTTTCTCACTTTGTTGGGCACATATTTTTAAAATGAGTTCACCGTCGAACGAGTTTTTTGGATTAGAGTTTTTCGAGGATATTATTGCGCCCTCGTTAAACAAGGCCTTGATCGACTTAGTAGAGAAGGAATAGTTTGCACAGACGTCAATTAAAAAACGCAAAAGACATCGCGTACGCTCACAATATTTTTATGAGATTACGGTTAACCACTACCGAATGGTCCAATTTAAGGAGCACTTCAGTATGTCTCGGACTACGTTTGGGGTACTTAATCCACTGTACACAAAAATACTTAGACTAATTCATTTTATAATTTCAGTCCCTTCTCCAAGTAGTTGCAACACGTGCTGCATCTACTGAGGAGCCAATTGCCAACGCGGTTCTTGAGAAAAACTCTTGTTTACAATTTGGCTTTCGGCCAAACAATAGTCGTTTCTGGCTGTAGCTGACCGATTCAACATAGCCAAAAGTTCTGGACACCAAATTTTTGGGTACATCGTGCATATACTCGCTGGATTAGCATCCACCTCTATTAAATACAACTACTGCTGGCATATTTGAGGAGAAATCTCTAGGCATTCCAGCTGTAATAGGTGCTATCGACGGCTGCCATATCCCAATAAAGCAGCCAGTGGGAAATGCACACGATTTCTATAACAGAAAGCAAATCAATTCTTTTATCCTTCAGGGTGTTTGTGACAGCACCTGTAAGTTTATTGATGTTTTTGTTGGTCAACTAGGAAGAATGCATGATGCTCGAGTCTATAAATTTAGTATTCTCTATTCAAAAATTTAAAATAAAGAGGTATAAAGAGGAATAAAGGTTAGTAAGCATTATATTTTCTCTGAGCTGTTCATCTATACCAGCTCTTAGATTAGAAAGATCAAAGCTAAGTGTTGAAACGGCTCGTTCAACTGATATCTGAGTTGTTGTAATAGCATGTATAGTTAAGGCAATATTTGTTAAGTCCTCGTTTTTCGAAGGAATCTATAACATCAATAACGCCCTCTAACGCTTCTGAAAAAGTGCTAACGCTTCAGGCGTGTGACGGGCCGATTTTTTGTTTTGAGCGACTTTGGGGGAAAATGTAGCACTGCGTTCAGCAGATCCTTTTCGATGTATAATTTTTTTTTGATACCTGCTCAGTGATCAATATTTCTGGTGAACACGCCTATTATCTCCCTCAGATATTGATAGATCAGCAGCTTGTTTCCTCCGGCCGCTAAAACCCTTAAGCGTAAATGGCAATCAGGGACGACCAACTGGGTTTATGTGCTTCTCAATGGTTATGAAGAGATTTGCATATTTCGGTTACATTTCCGGCACTTTATCTCTAGATTTGTACAACACATTCTGCTTTTGTCTTTTAAATATCTTTCAGATGCGTCTAAAATACTTTGGCTTAACCGCTCTTTAAAGCAATCAAAAATAACATCCTATTTGGCAGATCGACTCGTCGCTTTTTTCCACTTAGCAAGCGAGAAGGAAAAATGAAATTTTGCAAAAAAATGCGCAAATATGCGGATTCAGAAAAAGTGAAACGGAAGCGGAATTGAAGTCACAGCTCTAACAAATCTAAACAAAATTTGGTAGGGCTTTGCAAAGTTCAATTTTCTTCACAAATTTGTTTTGTGAGATGCCTTACGAATACCCTCAACTACAAGGACACCACGATGGGTTTCTACAGATCAAAGATACTAACACATAGTACATACCACAACGATTAGATTCCATCATAAATATTTGACAAAACTCTCAGTTTTTATTAATTTAAAGCAATTGCAAATTGCAGCAGAAAAACACACACTTAACATTGAACTGTCTGTTAGCATCAGCTGCTCATTTATTAGCTACTCATTTAACAGAGTGCTGTTAAGTCATAATTTCTGTTATGTAACATTAAAGACGATGTATTTGTGAACTAATGACATAAAAAATTTAAGTTTTGAACACTTTCGGAAAAGGGGTTTATGCCTAATAAATGGCAAAATTTCCTATAGTGCGCTCGTTTCCCTCCCCAGTTGGTGAATATTTAGCGAAATTTTATTAAAAGTTCTTTTCTTATCGACTAATAACAATGCTTGGCAAATTGGTGAATTGTCCTAGCAAGTCCAAGGAAGCGAATAACAAGGAATACAGTAAATTTTGATACTTAAACACGTGTAAAATTTCACCAAAAAGACGGAATGAGAATCTAGTTAAAGCCGGGTATCCAGCACCGCGGAAACTAAAAATTCCTGGCAAACTTCATATAAAAAAACTGTGCCAGGAATTTTTAGTTTACCTTTTCGTTGCTTGAGTATCCAGCAACATGAACGAAACCCACAGTTTCTTATCGATAGTTGGCCTATCGATACCGCGTGTGGATCGAGAGAACAGCTGATACACAGCTCAGGAATATATTGTTTACAATTATTTTGGACGTGATGACCGAAAATTTGGGGGGAATGCTTATTTGTTTTTGTTATGACTTGTCATCTTGCTGGGCAAACTGCAGCGCGCAAAGATTGGTAGGGGATGGTGCCAAGGGGACACTTATGCCAAATTGCTGAGGCGGTCCGAGAGATGCCCTCCAGGGACACAAATGTCGATGGGATGTCGTAGGTTGGGACGACTTCTGATACTGTTTGTCGCCAGATCGGAGGCAAGTCTATGGGAGTGGACCACCAGTCGGTCATTATACCTGCCTGGTGTGCATACATATTGATTTGGGCTCTTAATGGCAAAGCGTCCAAATCGCGGTATTTAGTTGTATGCATAAAAGACTCAAGAGAATTGAGGGTAGTCGAACCGGGAACAGGTTCCAGTAAGGCATGATGATCAAGGATTTTGGATCGCAACGAAATTCCGCTACGAGGCTTGAGGAGCCAATCGAGCTCCTACGCCTTAGCTGCAACCGTAGCTGCTGAGTCACATGGACTTTCCTGGTCAAGCGGCGCACTCGAGCAACTTATCCTGGTCTCATAGCGATCGTGTTAACTCTGGTGTTAACTCTTTGAAGGATAAACGGCTATGTTCCAGCGGTTTGCCCATCGACCAAAGCCAAGGTACTGATCCGGCCACTAAGTTAAAAATCCTTAATATTAATGCGAATGTATTTAGGAAATCTTGTATCCGACCATGAAAGACTTAATTTGATTGGCGACCAACCGAGAAGTCATACTACTTTGAAGATGATAGCATTTTAAAGTTGTGCAGATAACTACATGCTGCATCAATGTTTTGCGCCATCCGGGCAAAGTGTCATGGTCAGCTATCGCCTTTCATCCTTTAGTATAGAATAAAATAGCACCTACTCCGCGATCCATGCTTCACCCGGAAAATATAATTTTTATTTTCTTTACATATATTTAAATTCAAAAAATTAACAGTGCTTAACAGCTGATTACACAAAGTTACCTTGCTCCTTTTAGGTGCATGGTCACCCTGCTTTAGTTATGTTCCACACACACAAGAAATAATTAGCAAATTCCTGGCAGGAATTTTCCGCAGTGCTGGATACAGGCCTTAATATGTTAGCGGCAAGGTTGCAGCCTTGTCAAATTTGGTTGAAGGTTCAATCCGGAGGTAAAGTCTTCCTGTACTAATCCAACCCAAGGTTTTGGTTCGAGTCTGGGTTCATAGATTGTTAAATAGTTGACCGATTTTTGCGGCCAACATTCGGTCAAAATTTAGAAATATGTTTGATCAGAAGAACGCGTCCAGATTACCAAGCTATGTATATGAGTCGTCAAGTCGACTGGACCAAATTCCTTATTGTTATCATTCACAGGGGTGTTAAAAAGTCTTTCAAAAGTGCTTGGTCTTTGAAGTGCATACCCAGCCAGCATTTTATGAAATTTCTGTTCACATATTGAGTTCTCTGTCTGATTAAAATAGTCATAAATGATACTTTTGTCGGGAGAATATGGAGCCCAAGCCCAGAATTTTCTTAAAGAGGCGTTTTGACTTCATTTCGCGTCATATTTCCAATCATTAGCGAGTCTTTTTCTAGTCGTATTTCAATAAATCACGTATTGAGCATATCCTTGAGTCATTTCAGAGTCTTCTTTAAATCGGACATGAATTTTATCTCTTTAATCTTAAAAAGGACTCATCAAGGCGATTCTTGTTAAAATTATCTTCCAAATTTGCTTTGCTTTCCCCTTTTGCGAGTATACTTATGATTGTCTTTCTTCTCGAAATCTCAATATGGATTGGATTTCTAAAAAGCATTTATAATTATCAAATATCAAATTATAAAATAGTTTTTCGGTCATTATATTGAGAAAACTAGAAAAGAAGATGATTGTTTGAACCGAACCCTTTTTTTTTTGTACACAGGGGCTCGGTTCGTGTTCAGCTTCGGGGGCTCAAATATTTGAAGAGTTCGGTTCGAGGAATCTTTCTTTGGGGTTCGGTTCAAGACCGGTTTGCAGCCTTGGTTAGCGGCGTCTTCACATCCTCAAGTAACGGCAGAGAATGCTTTTGAATTCAATAAATAATGTCCAGAAATGTCAAGCTTAATATTGATAATATTTTTGGCAATTTTTTTTCGAAGAATTATAAATTTCTGGTTTTTATCATGTTGAGTTTGATTTATGGTTTTAATCTGTTATTCTGGTACCACTTCTTAATTCAAACCTTGTTAACATATGTATATTGCAGCAACCTGTACTCGCAGCACCCTGTTCGAAGATTCCGTTCACCACTGCGTTCCAGGGCAAGCCAACCGTCCAATTCTTCTTCTTGTAGTAATAGAGTAGCAGGCGCTGGCACTGGAAGCTATATGGAGCTAAATCTTTGGTGCGTCATCTTGTTAGTCATAAGAACTGGGCATACCATATAACATAAGAAGCTATGAACCAGCTCGCGAACCGAACTTTAAACTTAATGATGCAATCGAACCGCCGGACCGAACCTTCTGAAGATTTTTAAAGGTTTGCAGACTTGATTGATATCCAGTCAGTACGGTACCAATTTCCCACATCCACAAATCCCACCCACATTCCACCCACTTCCCACCCACTTCTCACCCACTTCCCACCCACTTCCCACCCACTTCCCACCCACTTCCCACCCACTTCTCACCCACTTCCCACCCACTTCCCATCCACTTTCCGCCCACTCCCCACCCACTTCACAGTGTAAGCATCCCGGCGAGTTTGAATTCGAATTCTATCCCTACAAACCGAGTTTCAAGTCAATCGGATGAAAAATAGTTTTTTGCATATTGAATTATCCAGGCATTTTCACACCCTGGGGGCGCATTTTCCAACAATGGAAAATCATAATTCAAACTATTTCGTATTCTATCCTTACAAACCGAGTTTCAAGCCAATCGAATGAATAATAGTTTATTGCATGCAGAATTTTCCGCAGCATTTTCACCGTGGGTGGATTTTCCAAAATCGGAAAAAATACGTGTCGAATTATTTCGCGTACTATGCCTACAAACCAAAAAAAAAGTGCTCACTTTCAACACTAATGGAAACTCCTGTCCAAATTTCAGCCTTCTATCTCTTACCGTTCAGGCTCTGCGTAGATTGCCAATCAGTCAGTCAGTGAATCAGTCAGAACACACTCTTATATGTTATAGAGAGAGAAGAAATGTAGTACTTCTGTGCAAGATTTGGTTCAAGTGCAATCACAGGTTTTATTGCTTAATTAAAAAACTCAAAACTTAAAACACTTTTAAACTTTGATTTGGATTAACATTATTTTGTAGCTTTTTTAAGTTTTGGACACCTCCTCAAAATTGAAGTACAAAGGGGATTCGAAAACAGAACAATACGTGATAATATAGATAATATACAAAATCGAAACTGTGTTTCAATTCGTTCGATATTTTCAAGACACTTACAAATAGGAATTTTGTATTAGGATCAAGCACTGTTGTACTATATTCTAGTCTCACTTTATCTCTTGGTAGGGAAATTGTACGTGTCTATACTTGCATTTCGCTTAGCTTACTTGCATTTGTACATACATACATACGAACACATAAGAACCTTTGGTACATATGAAGGCTTAATGCCTTCTCGTTTTCATTAAACAATGTGCCTCCTCCCCCCCCCTTCCCGCCCCACCACAGCAAAAACTGCTTAGATCTCAAAAATATGGAGGAGGCTACCATTTGAAGCTCTTTCGTGCAAGTATTCCGAACATACACCGATTCTCTGAATCGTCCATGACACATTCAATCAAATCAACGCCAGAGGCCCTGTTGCCACACAGACGGCGCAGCGCGAATCTGTGTGCTCAGCGTTAATAACAATAACAATGACAATAATATTATTAACATCGCCTTTGAGCAAAGTACACACTCGCTCGCATTGGGAAGGGGACTGGGACTGGGATTGGGAATCGTGTGTGAGTGTGCGTGTACGTACGTACGTTATCAGCGCAGAGCGGAGAGCGAAGAGTGAGAACTAAGTAGAGTGAATCCATCAGTGGAAGCAAGCATCTGCTACACACACAAAGGGGGCTGCCCCCGGTCCCGGCACAGTTTTTAACCTGTGCACCCCAATCGAATTGATTCGGTTGTTGTTATTCGATTCCCAGACTGATAAGATGTTTGCTGGGTCAACACGTTGGCAATTTTGTTTAGATTTTCATTTAGCACCTGTTGATGCTCAAAGCTAATCCGCTTTAAGACCCGACTAAGATCACTTTCTATAGACTTTTATGATGTTGTATACTAAAGGAAAAGATTAAATATTTATATAATATATATGATATCAGTTTTTAAACCCTTGTAGAGGGTATATTAAAATTGTTCAGATGTTTGTAACGCATAGAAGGAAGCATCTCCGACTACATAAAGTATATATATTCTTGATCAGCATGACGAGCTAAGTTGATATAGCCATGTCTAAACAACTACAGCAAACAACTACAAAACTTTGCACGAAGTCTTTTGGTACAAAGACGCTGCACATTTATTGGAACCGGCCGGATCGAATGACTATAGCATATAGCTGCCACAGCAAAAACTTTTTTGTCTTTAGCGCGAACATTCACAAACCTCGTTTTTAATAGTTTTCTATGCTTTCACATAATTCCACCAAGTTTTATTCAAATCGGACAACTATGTAGTATAGCTGCCATACAAAAGATAGTTCTTAGTAGGAAAAACTTTTTTGTTTTCAATGCTATCGCTCCCAAAGTTGTTACTGATCTATATTATATGATAACACACAATTCTGCCAAGTTTGATCCAAATCGGATGACTATAGCATATAGCTGCCATAGAAACGATCGTTTGAAAAGGTAGTTCTAGTGAGAAAAACTTTTTTGTTTTTAATGGTAGCGTCTTTTTACTTTCCAGTTATGAATATTATCAGTCCCCACACAGTTTTGGGGAATTTGGTCAAAATCGTATGAATGTTTCATATAGCTGCCATATAAAAAACCATCTTTTGCTGAGTTTGGGAAATAACTCAGCTAAGAATCTTCGACGAAAATCATTTAAAACCTTAAATTACATCAATTATTCAAGCTGCAAGAATATATTATATAAACTTCGGTCGAGCCGAAGTAAGCTTTCCTCTATTTTTTCATATCAAATAGAATCGACCATATCATCTGGTTGTTTTTACTGAAAAAGTCAATTTTGTTACCAAAGGCCTGTTCTGAGAAGCGCGGAAAATAAATTTTTATGACGCACTCCATATAAAAAACGAGAGCGTAAGTTAAAGTCGGCTCTAACCGACTTCGATATACCCGTTACTCATGGAAACAAATGTTTAATAGCCTTCCTGTATGCCTGAGGTGGGTCAGCCGAAAAGTATGCAACATTTTTTAACTCGGCTATTTATTATCCGCACAACACAGTGCGCTCTCTAAGTCTCTCTCTCTCTCTCTCTCTCTCTCTCTCTCTCTCTCTCTCTCTCTCTCTCTCTCTCTCTCACTAAGATTGCTGCTGAACGCATTGCTTAGGTTATGGGTGGGGTGGGTGGTGGGTGTTAACTGACCGTTTTTTGCTCATAACTTGAGTATCGTTCATCCGATCTTTATCATTCCTTCAGCAAATCGATAAATAATTTTGAGTACTAGATATCTCTAGAAAGTACGAACCATCTATCATCAAAACTGTAGGAGATATGACGTTTTTTACAAATTGCGGGGGCGTGAGGGGGCGTGGCAAAAATTGAAAATAAACTTGATCTGCGTGCAGACAATAGGAGTCTACATTTCAAATTTGGTTGCTCTAGCTCTTCTAGTCTCTGAGATCTAGGTGTTCATACAGACGGACGGACGGACGGACGGACGGACGGACAGACGGACAGACGGACAGACGGACATGGCTATATCGAATCGGCTGTTGATGCTGATGCTGATAAGAATATATATACTTTATATGGTCGGAAATGATTCCTTCTGGCTGTTACATACATTTGCACGACTTTAGTATACCCTTTTACTCTACGAGTAACGGGTATAACAAGAAAGAAAGTCGGTCAAGCCCGACTATAACATACTCTGCACCCTTAATGTCGCAGCTCGCATTTGGTCACGAGTCAAACGGCCAGTTAACACACAACGCACAACGCAGTGCGCTCTCTAAGTCTCTCTCTCTCTCTCTCTCTCTCACTAAGATTGCTTCTGCTGAACGCAATGCTTAGGTTATGGGTGGGGTGGGTGGTGTGTGTTAACTGACCGTTTTTTGGCCATAACTTGTGTATCGTTCATCCGATCTTTATCATTCCTTCAGCAAATCGATAAATAATTTTGAGTACTAGATATCTCTAGAAAGTACGAACCATCTATCATCAAAATTGTAGGAGATATGACGTTTTTTCCAAATTGCGGGGGCGTGAGGGGGCGTGGCAAAAATTGAAAATAAACTTGATCTGCCTGCAAGTATAAGAAATATATGTCCCATACATGTCAAACCTCTATCTCTTACCATCTCTGAGATCTGTTTGTTCATACGGACGGACGGACAGACAGACAGACGGACAGCAGGCTATATCGACTTGTCTGTTGATGCTTATCAAGAATATATATACTTTATAGGGTCGGAAATGATTCCTTTTCCCTGTTACATACTTTTGCACAAACTTAATATACTCTATGTACCTTCGGTACAGAGTATAAAAAACAGTGGAGGAAACTTTCCGCGGCGGAATTTAGTTTCCGTATTCTGAGACGCGCTTAATAAATAGACAATTGGTCTATCGATAGTTGACGTATCGATAGCGGTGTGGGTCGTGAGTGTATTGAATGAACAGCTGATGCCCTTACGAAAATATGAGCAGCTCATTATTTTGACGTCAAAATCGACAATGCACGGGAAACATGAACCCAAAAGAAAATGCACCGAGATATTCAATTGCGAAGAAACTATAAGCTAAGGGCCACACATCATCAGCCCAAGAAAATTACGAAAACGGCACTGGAGTGCCATACCCTTAAAATCGTCTCCTATGCCAACGGACGCAAGCGTCCGCACTCGGTGGATGCCAAACATACAGGTGATGACATCCCAACCCGGTCATCAAGTTTACCACCACCGCGGAACAGCTAAAAATAGAGTTGGATAGCGATGCGACTGCTGTGGGCTGCCATTGCCAGCTCCAGCTGTGTGGGCGTGGCTGTCAAACGTGAACGCCAGGAGGAGGATTTTGAATTTACGGCAAATAAAACAATAATTTTGTATGAAAACTAAAAATATATTTTCCAATCTTTAGCATTGCGTTTCACTTGAGAGCCAAAATGATGGCACACCACAAATCCATGATTTGCAGATACTCCGAGCCGCCGTCCTGGAGACGATAGCAGCATTCCTACAAAAAGAAATGCATATTCAACCAATTTTGAATCAAGCATCAAAAGTGCTACTACCCACCCCCATGTTGTCGCATATCTGGGCATTCGTCAAGGCCGCCGCTGACCCACACTGTAGGCCGATGACCCAATCTCTTGTACAAACTTCTCCAAACGATTACAGTTGCCCGAACGGCAGTCTTCCAAATAATTCTTCAAGTAGTAGTCCGGGATTGTGCCCGACATCTCAAACAGATCAGCCTTGTTGACGACATGCTCGACCCCATTAAGAAGATGGCAGGACGCATATCATCTCCCAATATCCGTAAAATAGACTTTTAGGCCTCCTCCTCGATCTGCACCTGCTCCAAGTGTGTCTCAAACGGGCAATAATTTGATCCTCGCCCAACGCCTTGAAACGGAATTTGATGCCGCTACCGCCATCAACATACATATCTGTACATTCCTGTTGCGCAGCTTAATTATACTAATTTTTGGCAAAACAAAACCCCTTTACCAGTGTGGCCGTTTCTGTATTTGGTCTCTTTGGCTTATATATGGGCTCACTAATAATTTATGAGAATGCTAAATTTATTATGTGCAATTTTCCGCGCTTCTCAGAACAGGCCTTTACCGAGAAAAAAGCCGAAGGAAAAGCCGAAAAGTATGCAAAATTTTTATTTATTCAGCTATTTATTATCCGATCTATTATTCTCAGTAATATTATAGTCGGGAGCAAACGCGAGCGGCGGCCTGAACTCTTACAGAGTATACTATAGTCGGGCTTGACCGACTTTCTTACTTGTTTAATCCTAAAAAGGATTACATTTATCCCGGGTTGATCTTAAAAAAGATTGAATTAAGCTAAAAATTCGAGAACAATTTACTCCCAATGCAGAATCATCTTAAGCATGTTCCAGATTGTTTTTTAGCTCGATATGTAATATTAATTTGAACCCTTCCTTTCCTCCGCCATATTCCATAGGACATCCTTATACACTTTAAGACCCACAACAGTTTTAGTTTATTTAAAACTTGTGAAAAACCAAGATATTATATATAAAAATTTTTTGGGCTCAACTTGGATTCGAACCCACGACCATGCGAATGGCATCTCATCACTCACGACCTTCGCCATCGTTTGTTGCCGCATGTCAAAAAAATGCTACTTAAATTATGTCGCTCTCTCTCTCTCTCTTATTTATGAACAAGTGATCTCGAAGGGGATTGAAGTAAGCACATTTGGTTACAAGCACGGTTGCCACTAGGAAAAAATAAAATGCTCCAAAAAAAATTCGAAAATGCTCTATTTCGGAAACAAAAGATTCAAAATATATTTGACAAAAGCTCCATTTCAATGAAAAAAACATCCTGAACTACATTTTGTCAAAAAAGTACAGGGAATTATGGATTTTTAATCATTTTTTTTTCACTTGAAAATAATATTTCTGCTGTTATCATTATAAGGGATTGAATGTCTTCTCGTGAGAAGTCAAATATTATTTAGAATATTTGGAAAACTAACTCAAAATACAAATCGCGCACTGTTGTGTGCGGTATTAAGGTTATTTATAGTTTATAGTCTAAGATGTAGCTTAAAAACAAGAAAGAAAGTCGGTCAAGCCCGACTATAACATACTCTGTACCCTTAACGTCGCAGCTCGCATTTGCTCACGAGTTATACGCACTCATCTCTAAGTTTCACTCTCTCTCTCTCTCTCTCTCTCTCTCTCTCTCTCTCTCACTAATATCGCCGATTAATAGAATGCTGTGGTGATGGGTGGGGTGATGGGGGGTGTTAACTGACCGTTTTTTGCTCATAACTTGAGTATCGTTCATCCGATCTTTATCATTCCTTCAGCAAATCGATAAATAATTTTGAGTACTAGATATCTTTAGAAAGTACAAACCATCTATCATCAAAACTGTAGGAGATATGACGTTTTTTCCAAATTGCGGGGGCGCGAGGGGGCGTGGCAAAAATTGAAAATAAACTTGATCTGCCTGCATGTATAAGAAATATATGTCCCATACATGTCAAACCTCTATCTCTTACCATCTCTGAGATCTCTTCGTTCATACGGACGGACGGACAGACGGACAGACGGACAGACGGACAGACAGACAGACAGACAGACAGACAGACGGACAGACGGACAGACGGACAGACAGACAGACAGACAGACGGACAGACGGACATTGGCTATATCGACTCGGCTGTTGATGCTGATCAAGAATATATATACTTTATAGGGTCGGAAACGATTCTTTCTCCCTGTTACATACTTTTGCACAAACTTAATATACTCTATGTACCTTCGGTACAGAGTATAATAAAAGCTCATTTGGTTAAATGTAGTTAACCTTTAAGCACTCAGCCAGAAAGAATAACTGTAGTGCTGTAGTTTTCGGCTCCAGGCTCCAGTATGAGTAGATGTTTCAACAAAGTTTTTCGATTTCAGTTGAAAGTTTTTGAGCATAAGTGACAAGAATGGCAAGTGCATTTGAGATAAAATAGATTGGTATCCATACCTAATGTGGCTTTGATGGCATTTTTTTCATCGGCTGCAAGTAGTTTTTGATTTGCTTCTTATACAGCAAATATATGCTCTGCTCTTGCTCCTGTTCTGAATGTGAAAAGAGCAGAGCAGTAGCCTGAGCACAAAATCAAATCCGAATCACTATTGCTCTGCTCCGTGCTGTCGATTTTTCCAATATCATACAAAAAACTACAATCAAAAGCAAAGCAGGCACAGAGCTTCTGGAGCTGCTCAATCCGCTTCCAATAGTGCTCCGTATAGCTACTCCCATAGTTTCATTTAAATCGTCTACTAAGAATTCTATAAAGCTTTTAACTATTTTTTTGCTATAACTATAATTATAGTAATAGTTAAAAACAAATTTCAGTGTTAAACTTATAATTTTGAACTCATGCTCATGCTCCAGTGCTCCAACGAGAAAAATTGGCAACCGTGGATACAAGTTCGAAAGGCTTAGGCCAATCCCTGAAAGCTTGAATTGTGTAGAATATCCTATAAGTCGGCTTTGAATTTTCAAGCTCATGTCGGGCTTACTCCAAGATTAAAAAGATTGAAAATATCCCGACTTTTTTTTCTGTGTAACAATTAATAAGACTCTTTCCTGGAGTGAGCATGTAATTAAAGTCAATGGGAAAACATATGGGCTGATTAGGCTGCTTTCACGGAGTCAGCAGTTTTTACCAACTGAAATATAACTCTCAATAGCAGAAACGTATCTCACACCACCCTCGCTGTGTTTTTATGGTATATAAATATTTGGAAATTGCGATTTTGCTACTCAGCGGAAACTTACAGTAGCATATAATAGCAGAGAGCATATATCAAGTTTCGCCAAACAAATCAATCAGCTAAATTTTAAGTGTATAAATTATTTTTACAAAGGAGCCAAGCTACTTATTCGATAAATTATGTTTCAGCACATCGTCTTGAACTGAAAATATCAACAACATAAGTCATAAATTATCCTGCTCAGAGTGTCAATACTTCGTACACACTGTTCGTTTGTGGAACCAATTACCCCCTCAATTAAAAATAGTTAGGTAGCTCAGCGCAATTTAGGGACAAGCTTAGACAGTTTTTATTGCTAAACAATTAATTAATATATAAAAAACGAGAAGGCCAAGCAAACTTCGTCTGTGCCGAAGTTTGTATACCCTTGCAAATGCTGTTTTTGAAATGTCAGAGTTTAAGAACGCTTACATAAAAAACAAAAAATTTTCTAACTAAAACCCATTTTCCGACAGATAAACATCTGATTTCGACCAAATTTCGCGAATCTTTTTGAAAACATATCAAAAAATCGACGAGTCTAAGAACGATAAAATTTTAAGCAAAAAAGTTATTCTCACTAAGACTCATTTTCCGACATTTTGGTCCTATGACAGCCTTAAGATATAGTCATCCGATTTCGACCAAATTTTGCGAATCTAGTTGAAAGCATATAAAATTAGTAATCAGTGAGTTTAATACGATAACATTAAAAACAAAAAAAAATTCTTACTATGAACCATTTTCGACCGATCGGTCCTATGGCAACCATAAGATATAGTCACCCGATGTCGATCAACTTTTTCAAATTAGTTTGAAAGCGTTTAATATTAAAAATCAACGACCTTAAGAACGATTTACTTGATAACAAAAAGTTTTTTCACTAAGACCCATTTTCCGACCGATGGTTCCTATGGCAGCTATAAGATATAGTCATGCGATTTTGACCAAAATTCGCAAATCTGTTTGAAAGCATATAAAATTAATAATGGCCGAGTTAAAGGACGCTAACATTGGAAACAAAAAAGTTTTTCTCATTAAGATCCATTTTTCGACAGATGTTTTTAAAAAAAATCACCATATTATTCATTTTAAAATCCAAAAATTTGTATCTTATGAAAAAAATCAAAACTTCGCTTTTGGTTTTTCTGTAACGACATTCAATTCAGATCATTTTAAAACAAATTTGGTTGGAAAAGGTTTCTTTATGTGATCACACGACCTACAAATGTAAGCTAACCTCGCTCAACACACGTTTACGCAAATATCTCGTAAACCTGACGTGCTGGGGGAAAACGTACAACGGAAACATTCACACAAAATGAATACAAACTGAAGCCGAACCCAAACAGAAAAGTTAACAAATTGTTTTACAATTTTTATACCCTGTTCCCATTAAAAATGGGAAAAGGGGATCATGAAGTTGTGCAAATGTATGTAACAGCCAGAAGGAAGCTTCTCCGACCCTATAAAGTATATACACTGCTCGCCACATGAATAGGACACCTCTAAAGTCGATTTTCTATAGTTAATTGCTGCTAAACCAAGCCATCTAGGAAAATAATTTTTGTTTTCTTATAAAGTTGATTTAAATGTAGTAATTAGACGAAAATTAAAAAATTATTCAAAAGTTGTAAGTATACAAAAAACATTGTTAACCAATAAGTAACAAATTTTGGAGTCTTCATTTTGCACCTCTTGAATAGGACACTTTATCTAAAAACCATTTAAGAATATTTCAATCCTTTTCAAATAACAATATTACTTAAATAAGAAATTACTAACATGTTTTTAAACAAAAAAAAGTTTTTAATAGTGTGTTGAGCCTCCTTTTTTCTCCAAAACCTCACACATTCGGTCTGGAAGGGATGCATACAATTTTCCCAAATTCAACGATAATTCAACGATATCGAGCCCCATGCTAATTTGATAGCTGCAATTAGTTCGGGAACGCTCGAATATTGCTGACCTGATCCATATACTTCACGTGTTAGCCATCCCCACACATTCTCAATGATATTCAAGTCCGGTGAATAGGGTGGCCAGTTTAATAACTCCACGTTTTGGCTCGCTATATACGATTTAACAATCCGGGCCGTATGTATAGGGGCTTTATCATGTTGATAAATCCATTTTAGATTTGCAAAAAGAGTTTGGAAGTGTGGAAAGGCCTCTTTCAATATACCATCCATTATAACACAACGCATTCATGGTGGTTGAAATAAATTTAAGCTCACAGGTGCCATAATAGGAAATGGCCCCCCATACCATAATACCTCCAGCACTGCTGGTCAACTTATCAAGATGGTGTGGTTCTTTTCGAAGATCATGAAAATAGTAGCTGTAGCCATCGGGGCCCTCCTAATTAAACTTTTTTTCGTCCGAAAAGACAACACGTTGCCACTCCGAAGTCCAGGTGACATGTGCGCGCGCGAAATCAGGGCGTTGTAACTTCCGAGCCGGGTTAAGAGGTGGCTTCTTCTTGATTTTTAGTCTCTTCAGGTGTGTAGCATTATTAATAACACGACGCATGGTTGTCAAACTTGCTTTAACGTTGCATTTTTCCCTTATCTTGGCCAAAGAGTCGTGCGAATTGGAATCTTCTCTTAATATAAGTCGCTTGTCCGCGATGGTAAGCACACTGTGGGTGCGGCCCATCATGTTTTTACCAAAATTAGCCTCATTATTTAAAAAATTTATTTGGCTCCAGTCGACTTTTTTTGCTATTTTGGCAATAGAAAGGCCAGAATCCTTGTAAGCTTGGATTTTTCCTTTCTCCGACTCAGATAATGAAGTGCCACGCCCCATTTTAATTTTTTTTAATTTTATATACACTTCAATTAAAGCAAAAAGTTTAAGTAAACCAAAATTTGTGTGCACGTGTCAACGATACCGACCAAATAAAATGTCTGTTCTATTCAAGTGGAGCAAAAATTCCATTGAATTTTTGGGAATGCTCACATAAAGTGCAAACAACTTTATAACGGTTCTATTCCAAAACTTGGAATATACCAGAAAGAGCGAAGAATGCTTGCACAAAGATAATATGCAAAAAATACCTCCTATTCTATCATTTCGTTTTCGAGTTACGAGCAGTTTTAAAGAGAGCATTCAGGGTGTCCTATTCAAGTGGCGAGCAGTGTATATTCTTGATCAGCATCAACAGCCGAGTCGATATAGCCATGTCCGTTTGTCTGTCTGTCTGTCTGTCTGTATGAACGCGTCGATCTCAGAGACTATAAGAGATAGAGACACAAATTTTGGCACGAACATAGGTGTATAACGTACCCAGATCAAGTTTCTTTCAGATTTTGAAAATATCCCCCCCCCCCCCCCCCTCCCCCCTTAAACCGCAAAAAACTGTCACAGCCACAATTTTAAAGTTAGAACCTGGTGGCTTACCTTATATTATCCTAGGCCTTATATCTTACTACTCTGCAAAGGAAAGTAAGATACGAGCAAAAACACCAAAGTTATTAAACAATTTAGCTTATAGGAGCGGGGTGGGGGAGGCGGCAACTTCATGCAGGCAGCGCTGCTTACGCAGGCCGCGTGTGTGCGCTCGTATGTGTGTATGCGTTTGTGTATGTGAGTGTGTTTGCATGTGCGTCTCAATTGAACAGGGTATTTTGTAGTCGGGAAACTCGACTACAGCGCTCTTACTTGTTTTTTTTTACATTGTAAAATTTTGCAGGCTTTATCAAAGCTGAGATGCCCAAACCCTACTTATGGCAGTGCAGACAAAGAAAACCCCTGTGAGGACCGGTTGTACAACTGTACTTAAGTCCGTAGATAGTTTGTAACTTGCATGGGACATAGTCGAAATCTGTATCTCTTACCATATCTAAGATCTGTTAAGAGCTGTTAATGCTAATCAAGAATATACTTGTATGTACTTTATATGATGTGAGATGCTACAAATTGATCAAAATTACCCTTCTAACTAGACTTTCGTCTAAACAAATGGAATCACTTGCAGTTCTGTGTCACCGACGGATGTATTCCGCCGTCGAAATCTCTAGAGATTTCTGTGTCATTCCCGCTTCAAACACGTAGACAAATCGTTTTCTAATACGGGGTTTTTTTTCGGGTTCGCATCAGGGGTTCGATTTGTGCACGATTTCGAGAGTAAGAGTAAGTATTGGCCAACAGCATTTGCATGTGTGTTCATCTGTACTGTGCTGGGACCACTGATAAGACTTGTTGATGTTTTGTATACCGACTGGGACTGTGGCTGCACCCAGCCGTAGCGAAAAACGGAAACCAAGCGACAGTCGCAACGACGGAGGCGGAGGCGTAACGCCAGTGGAAACGTAAACAACGCCAACGTGAATTATACGTGATCTAGTTTAAATTAAAAATAACAGCCCGGCCCCCCTTCCCCCCACCCTCGTCCGACCCTCTATTTATAGCATAATCTCCAATGATGGAGCCTGAAGCGACAATCGGAGGGAGGCGAAAGGAGATCCAGCTTTGCCGTAGTCAGGGTCACAGCTTTTGGCTGTGATGATGTTCATTTCGGGGGTGGTTAAGGGCACTTAAGTATTGATCTTCAATCCATTGGGCGATTCATTGTTGCCCGGTGGCAAAGCGGGATTCCATTCTGGGGGTAAGTGATAAGCGGCTTGGGGACTTGTGGGCGGGAAAATATTGTTTACTTGTGCTAAAATTGGATCTTCCATTGATTGACATGGCGCCAACAACACTGCGACTCAGACGCAGATTATTGACCCAGAAGCGTGGAGGTGATGGCGCTGCTGTTGGTGATACCAGGCCTAGACGAGAGTCCAATTCGAGACAACAGACAAACAGCCTACAGAAATACATAACAACAACAAGACGACGACTGGAATACACGGAGACATGTCTCTGGGGAGTGAACTTTGCTATCCCGGGGGCGAGTTGAACAAAAAGTTAATGATGGTTGATGGAAACACCTTGAAGTCTTTGAGTCTTAACAAAGATGTGTAAATAGTATGGATGACGAAGGTCTTAGGACTACTGCAAGATTTTAGACGAATTTAGGATATATTAAATCCAATTTGAACAGTTGTAATAAGTTTAAGCTAACTTCTGTAATAGTGCTGAATAAACAAAACTGAAAGTTCAATTAAAACTTCAAACTGGCGACATTTTTTCAATTTAGTAATCCTGGCGCCGGAGTTTGAATTATAACGGTTAGATCCGCTAGGCGATCCACAGAGGGCGCCCTCTGTTGCAATTTGTGTTTAACTTGCACAAGCAGCGCAGCCATAAGCTAAGCGAGTTGAAGAGAAAGAGATAAGAAGTAAAAATTAAGTTTCTTCTAATTAAATGCTAAAATTTGTTTGTTTTTCCATTCATGTGCAATGTTTTATCAGTGATTTTGTATCCTCCTAGGGCAAGCCTAAACTCACATACTCAACATTGTTGTTAAAGGGCCACCAAATTGGAGACTCCGTGGGACCATGCTGTTTTAACCAGCGTTTTATCCAGGTCAGTAATGTCTTCCTACCGATTGTGATTAGTTGATCATTTAAAAGATTTTAACAAAATTCATTTGCTTATTTTGCATCTAAATAAAACATCATTTAAATGTCTGCTGTGGCTTATCATAGTGGCCGTTTCCCGGACACATAAGATCTTCAGGCTCTCAAACAAACGTTCTCATGTATGTGTGAATGCGAAGGTGATTCTTAAAAAGGGTCGCTCTACGGTATGAGTGAGAAGGTGCCAATTTATACTCTTGTTCCACTGGCATATTCTACAGGTCATCCACTGGGTGATCTAAATGACCTCATTCTTTCTGTGTATTTCCTCATAAGAGATAAATGTCCATTCGCTAGATCATCCGCGACGGATGATCAAGTCACTGCCACGGATGATCGTCACAAAATATAGCTATTTTCCGCTAAAAGGCTAGGTTTACTATCGATATGCTATCGAAGTTGTCAAGTGTTGGTTTAAAAACGTTAAAATGCAGTAATATTTCTTATGTATGAATCCCGTCAACTAGCTATATCGTGGTGGGACTACCAGGAGAGCATGCCGCTTGACATGTGGATGACGAACTTTGAGTTACAATTGTTGACATAGCAATTCAACCAGCAGCAACATTCGTCATTGAAACAAGGAAAAATCCACTTTTTGAGAATGTGATCGAATGTTCGTCAGTGGATCAAGGGCATTAGACAATTCCTATGGCAAAATGGGCGTTCGCCAGTATAAATGCGAAGGTGGCTCTTTCAAGTGTTTGTTTGGAATCGAAGGATCGCTCACCGGTATGAATAAGTAGATGTTTCCTTAGTGCAGAGTCGCCCAGCCATAGCCCCTGGGGGCCGAACGCATTCGGTAAATCACACATACACTCAGAAAAAAATCCGTTTTAAATCTACCGAAATTTTTCTTGAACCGTGAGCAGCGGGTGTCATATTATGAACATTTTGTGCTCATTTTATGAACGGCTTGGGCATGTTTTAAGAACATTTTGTGCTCGCAAGATAAAGTGGTTTAATAGTGGTTTAACAGTGACTAAACAGTAACTTGACAGTGACTAAGCAGTGACTAAACAGTGGCTCAACAGTGACTAAACAGTGACTAAACAGTGTCTAAACAGTGATTAAACAGTGACTTAACAGGGACTAAACAGTGACTCAACAGTGACTAAACAGTGGCTAAACAGTGACTTAACAGTGACTAAACAGTGACTAAACAGTGACTAAACAGTAACTAATCAGTGACTAAACAACACTGCAGCAACAGAAAGAACAGAGCAACCCAGCAACCAATATGAGCGTTTTCTGACACTATACTGACACTGTTTTATGAGCATTCACCGTCATAGAGCGTTTTTATACTCTGTACCAAAGGTACACAGAGTATATTAAGTTTGTGGAAAAGTATGTAACGGCCAGAAAGAATCATCACAGACCCTATAAAGTATATATATTTTTGATCAGCATCAACATGAACGAAGAGATCTCAGAGATGGTAAGAGATAGAGGCTTGACATGTATGGGACATATATTTCTTATACTTGCAGGCAGAACAAGTTTATTATCAATTCATCAAAAACATCATATCTCCCACAGTTTTGATGATAGATTGTTCGTTCCTTCTAGACCTGGTTCCTGGCCAAAAAAAGTTAACCGGCGACTTTTTCACTTGTTTTTTTCCTTGAAATCTTAATGTGGAAGTTTTCTGAGTCTAATCTGACTCTTTTCTGACACAGATATAAGTGATTTAATCCACGCAATGAAGCAGAAACCTCATAAAAGACCCATTAAAGTTACTTTTCTAGGCACTTGAATGGCTACTGTGAATAGCATCCTGAAAGGCTCTTTTCAGACGCATATTGGAGTGCAGATCCGAAAATGCTCAGAGACATAAGTGCTTTTTATGAGCCTGTGCCTAGACAGCACTGAATGTGCTCCGAAAACTCTCAAATTTATGCATTTATCTGCCATGTTCCGGTTTTCACTAAAGTGAATTCGAATATTTTACATGTTCTCATTTCTATTAAAAAATCAAGGAAATCCGTATCAATCCTTTAGTTTCTACTATCTCTTAACTAGGTGGATTTAGTTTAAAACTTTTTAACCTGATTAACACAAGCCATTTGATACAAAAGCACATTTAACAAATTCGAATGCGACAATTTTTGTCGAAAGTGAAAACCGGACCAGGCCTGTATGTTTTTATCTTAAGCTCGGCTCTTTTCAGACACATAATTTGGAGCGCTCCGAACTTGGCGTGCTGGGAACAAATTGTTAGCTTTCTTCTTTATATACCATTGAGAGAGCTTGTGATTTTGAAATAAGACCTTAAATTTACCATCATGTTGTTTCACAACAAACCCTCGACACTCGCACCTTCTTTTTTATTTTTGAATTTTATCTACCGTCTCTAGGGATCGAACTCAGAACCTCGCTGCTACTACTTAACGCAACAGCCGGCATTTCAACCATCACGACTATCGACCTCACTCGAAGCGCTGCGGCGAATGGCATTAAAGAGGGCTAAGTTCTGATTGCTGAGAGCTTTTCTGAAGCTTTAAATTGTTGGTAGCAAGCAAGAGTTCGAGTCAGCGTGGACACAAAGATTTTTTGTTGTTTTTGTTTAGTATGGTTTTTTTTCTTTAGTTTTAAATATTAACAATTATTGTAGAATGTGAAATTTTTCTCTATGTACGATGTTCGCACTTCGTTTATGATTTGTGCCAGTTTTAGTAGGAAAGCTTCTTAGTATTGTTTTCCCGTGAGCGTCGGGCTTGTTTTGTGAACGACAATTCACGAACTAAATCGTTCAAATAGGAGTCCGCTTGTGCTGGGTTTTGGAAGGTCATTTTTTTTCTTAGTGTATAAGAACCGAATGCTTGCAGAAGTCATTTCTTATTGAATGTTTGAAAGTCAGTCGTAGTCAACGTTACAAGACGATCCCCAAGCAACACTGCTAAAAAGCATTTACACATTTTCAGTCCTCTCTTCTTGGGGAACCCTGCCTTAGTGCAAAAGACATTGAGCACTCTGAACACTTGTAAGGTCGTTGCGCTTACCGCTAAAGTTCTTCGAGCAGTGGAAACCTTCGAAGGGTCGCGCGCCCGTATGAATTAGTATGAGAAAGTGTCTCTCTAAATCGCTTGTTTGGTTAAAGGTCTCAGGAGCACTGGGAACACTTGAAAGGCCGCTCGCTCGTATGAATGCGAAGGTGAACTGTTAAGCTCCATTTACGGTTGAAAATCTTTCTGCAATGGGAACATTGCAAGGGAGCTTTTGTGAGGGTCTCTTCTTCTTTGTACTAAAACTCTTGCATATTGCTCCCTTCCGTTGAGCAGCAGGTTTATGGTGGGTAGTATTATGCCTGGCGAGTTGTCCTGACACCCAGATGAGGTGGACTATGACTGTCGTTTACATAAGAAAAGTCGCTTGATCACAGTCCTCGGTGTTTATTCTAAGTAATAAGCAGTTGTGAAAGGAAAGTAAGTATCTTGGCTACCGGCTCACGATCTGTCGCTCCCAGCTCACAGCCAAGATCTCGACTCAAGAGCAGAGCAGGCCAAATGGAGAGCAGAAAAAGATATACCTATCTCTCTCTGACACTCAATAATGCATGGCTTCGGCAAACATTCGGTGTGAATTGCCGACTGGCCTGGCCTGCTCAAGTGCTCAGAATCTAAGCTCTGAGCTAAGCCCTGCAATTAGAAAGCTGCGGTTCGTAGCTCAAAGCGGAAGCTTTCTTCTATATGTTACAAACATCAGACCAAAACTATGTCACACAGGCATTAAGTTTATCTGAAAAAAAGAAGAAATCGGCCATATTTCAATTATGAACCATGAAGCTTTCTTAATATAAACAAAAAGCGCCATCAAGTATATGCAGCATCTTTGGTTTTACTGATTTTTGTAATTTTTTGTTTGTTTTTTGGGAAAAGTCTATTTATAAAATGCAAAAATAGCAAACAAAATTATCGCCCCAAAAAGAAAGTCAATAAACTGGCTGAGCCAGGAGCAGCCGTTGACACTACGGACAGTAGGAGAAGGAAATGTGGGGGCGTGGCCAGTGAACTGCACTCGGCAATGGGCCTCCAAGGTCAACGTCTGACACACAAAACAGCGTACGTACGTGGGAGTACTGTCTGCACCCTGTCTGGCCGTTATTTTCCCCCCCTAAGCACGACCTTGGGGCCATTGGCACCTCCGCCGAGTCGAAGTCGGTGTGTATAGTATGTATGTATGAGTGTATGTATGTGTCTGTGACCTCTCAACTTGCCATTCGCAATTTGCAAAAATCACTTGGACGGCGCGTGGATTCCGTTGTAAACATGCGATTAGGACAGCAATTTGAAAATAAATCATTAACCGCATTTTCCATCGAACTGTTCAATTAACCATTGAGAAAACTGATAAGTAATATATAATATGTGTGTGTGTGTGTGTGCATGTAAGTATGCAAGTGCCACGGCTTACTCACAGTCTATAGACAAATTTACAAATAACCGCAATAACAATCAATTTAATTCGATTTGGGCAAAAGATTAGCAAAACAGCAGTTGCTCATATTTTCATTGAATATGAGAGGTAAAAGTCCAGTGACGAAAGCATAATCAAGTTAATATAGAATTGGAACGGACGGGATTCAAAATTTAACCAAATATTAACTTGGAAGATTCGGTGTCGAAACACAAATAACTAAGATTACACAGGAGAAAATAAAATATGCAAAATCTACACGAAAATGTAGGATTTCTACACGTTTTGTGTGTAGCTTTTCTGCATGCCGCGTTTAGTTTTCTCATTTCAACACGTGGCATGCAGCGTTTAGTTTTCTCATTGCTAAATGCAGCATGTAGAAAACCAACATGCCACGTGTTAAAATGAGAAAACTAAACGCGGCGTGCACAAAAGCTACATAAACGTTATGGGTTGAAAATCCCAGTGAAAACGTGTAGAAGTTCTACATTTTCACTTACACAAAAAAAGTCTAACTCGGGGCCCTTGGACTGAAAAACTCGGTTGGCACGACGCCGTAGACGGCTGAGCTACACCGCACCTCTAAGGCAAGGCATCTAATGGGTTACTTGTATTGAGTAAGATGTACAGTGCGGCTCAACTGAATAGGTTTAACTTTTTTTTTAGGTTTGAAACGTTGTATCTCTGTAACAAGCACTCCAATTTAAGCGAAACAAATTTTGTTGTATAAAGAAATCAATCATTTGTGAAATAGCAAAGTTTCTGTTCTGTTAGTTTTGTTTTTATATTATTTGTATTATTTTTTAAAAAAACATAACAAAAAATCTCCATATTTTTTGGCTCAACTGAATAGATTTTGACACTTCTGACTTCACTTTTTGATTGAAAATAGTTGAATTCTTTTGTATTCCAAAATTTAAAGCAACTGCTTTCATTTTTGTGTAAAATGGGCCGCGTAAAACCTTTAACCGATTTTGAAAAAGGTCAAATAAAAGGCCTATATTGAATCTGGCTTAAAACACTATCAAATACGTTGTGAGTAATTTTCTCCGTAATGAAGCAGACTATGGAAAAAAAAATGAATGAAATTTGCAACAACAGCATCGGAGAGGCAACTTATCCTACGATCTGCCTCAAATTCCCACCTTTCTGCTGGTAAAATTAGGAAAGAATGCGGCGTAAATGCTAAAACGAATTATTCGAAGCGCCAAACACTTGAAGAGATTGAAAATACAAAAAAAAAAAAACACCTCTCAATGATGCTCGTAAGGAAGCACGACAACGATTTGCCCGAGAACACATGACGTGGACAAGGAATGGAAGACGGTGGTCTTCTCCGACGAAAAGAAGTTCAACCTCGATGGACCGGATGGCTATAATTTCTATTTCCACGATATGCGAAAGGAAGAATGTTTCTTAAGTCGTCATCACTCTTGTGCAGGTGGAGTAATAATGTGGGGAGCTAGTTTGTCACCTCGAAGATGAACGCAAATGTGTACAAGACTGCGCTTCAAAAGGCTTTTACCCAGTTTTCGGAGATTTATGGTCATATTCCATGGACGTACCAACATGACAACGCTCCCATTCATACCGCTCAGGTTGTAAAACAGTGGATTAAAGACCAAAACGTCAAATTGCTCGAGTGGCCGCCTTACTCCCCTGATATTAACATTATCGAGAACATTTGGGGACTTTTGTCCAGGGGAGTATACGAAGAAGGAAGACAATTTAGTGAGTCTGGGATCCCTAGTAAAAGCAATTAAAAAAGTCTGGTCAACAATTTCACTAAATGAAATTGAAAATATATTATGATTCCTTACCAAACCGTATGTTTGAAATAAATATGAACCAAATACTAAATAATGCTAAAACAGTGTCCTTTATTATTTATGTTACCCAGTGCCTTGAAATTTTGCTTTATATACTTTTATTTAATAGTTTTAGTGGTCAAACCTATTCAGTTGAGCCAAAAAAAAATAGAGATTTTTTTGCTGTCTTTTGAAAAAATAATAAAAATGATATAAAAACAAAACTAACAGAACAGAAACTTGGCTATTTCACAAATGATTGATTTCTTTATACAACAAAATTTATTTCGCTTAAATCGGAGTGCTTGTTACAGAGATACAACGTTTCAAACCTAATAAAAAAAAATCAAACCTATTCAGTTGAGCGGCACTGTACTTGTATTGAAAACATACACCAATATTCGCTTGCTTATAATTCTTAAGTTCGAATTCAGTGCTCATTTCTGAGCTCATTCTGCTCATTTATATACGGGATTGAAATTTGCACACGTTTCGTGTAGATTTCCAACATGTAGCATTCAGCATTTGTAATTCTAAACGTTTCTAAACGAAAAATGTAAGAATTCAGTACTGCTTTAGAGCTACAATTTTCGTTTAGAATTTCCACACTCGCATGTAAGATTTCAGTATCCAAACGTTAATGTAGAAAACCTAAACGTTTGTGTGGTATTCAGATTGCTGGTTGAAAAATGTAGGAGTAATTTGAAAATAAGCTGATTTTCTAATACCGTGTGGACTTTGCTTTGGCCCAAGCAGCATTTAGCTTTTCTAAACGCGGCGTTTTTTCTTTCTACACGCCACGTGTAGCTTTCTGTATTCTACATTTAGCATATAACGTTTCTACACGCGCCGTGCAGCCAATTTTGTTTTCTCTGTGAAAGATTTTTCTATTGTGTAGTTGTACGTACAGCCAAAGACACTACACCGTAACTCATACAAACTTTTTTATTTTTCGATTTTGGGATCCAATGTCAGCTCCCAAGAACAATCGTTTTTTGCTATAAATCTTTGGTACAGCCCACAGAAAAACACTTAAAGCAAGACAGAGCAAACTCACAAAGCGAGCAAGAGAGACTGAGCAGCTCAAAGAACACAGAACAACACTTAGAGCAAGACAGAGCAAGCTCACAAATCGAGACAGACGTAACAACTCTCTGAGCAAAAGAGACCGAAGAGCTCTTAGAGCAACTCAACAACATCTCAGAGCAAAAACAACTCAGAACAAGATGGATTGAACGAGACAGACTGAACAAGACTCGCTGAACAAAAATGAACAATTGAAGAAAAACATGCTCGGTTGTTCAGTTTAAAGAACAACTCACTCATGAACAACCCAACACTATTTTAGTGTTCTGACCAGGGCTTAATACCGGAACCGGTACCGGAATCGTTAACCGAAATAAACCGATTCAAATCACATGTTCAACATTTTCTCCAGTTTTGCGGCTGCAGAGAACGACTTTCTTCTGCACCGGAATGTGTGGGACTCAGTTCGCCAAATTGTAAGCATACTAGAACCAGCGGAGGTTGACACAACTAAACTTCAAGCCGAAAATCTAGTTTTGGGTGATTTTTATTCCATTTGGATACACAACAAATTGGAAATATCCAAAAATTCGTCCTCTCTAGCGAAAAAGTTTGTTCATAGAAAAGCGAAGGGAATCCCTTCTTGAAAACAGTGCTTTTTTGGCATATTTTTTGACCCTAGATATAACGTGACGCTAAGTACTGAGCAAAAAAATACTTGTATAAATCTTTAACAAAATATTTATGCATAAATTTCGTCGGATCAATCACTGCTTACTGGTGAATGCAGTTCTAATACTAGTTCATCTGAAAGCGCCGACAAAGTTAAGTATGATATTGAAGGAAAAGATTTTTGGTGATAAAAACACTTCAATTGTGTGTTGTGGATTCCATTAAGACTTTTTTCGCACCTAAACGTGTTCGAAACCATGAACTCAATTTAAATTGGTGGTCAAAATCCTCCACAATCCTTCCCAGTCGTGCTTTCTGTTCCAGTTACAAAGGTTAGCGTGGAACGCTTATTCTCTGGCGTAATTTATAATTTATAATGAATGAGAAGTTGTATGAACTCAACCACATTGAATGCAATTATGTTACTGCGAGCAAATCACAAGAATGCTAAACGTATAAAATTCAAAGTTAAATTCGAAAACTAATAATATTTAATCAGCGGTGTCACGGAAATCTCTTCCAACCAAATTCCAACCCAAAACCAATTCTCGGTGTCACAGAAATCTCTTTCGTTTGGTTTCAAATCTTCCGTGTTTTGTCAGGAGATTTCGCAAAATTCACCACCCAAACAATTTTGACAAGTAAAATTAGTTTTGTAAATGTAAACAGCATCATTTATCTGGATATGTTGCATCAAATGAATAAATTATTTGATTAGTTAAAACATTGCAATTTGCCTTTTAATAATTATTCGGAAATCCAACCAAAGTCTTTCGAATTTGTCAAAAGCAGCCACCTCAAGTGGCGTCATCTACAGCTTGGTCGCCATCTATGTAAAAGCCAGCTCACTTCATGAGTTGCGCGAACACATTTTTAAATGTCGCATTTTATTTTTGGAGAATATGAAATGAATTTATATAAATTCGAATTATAATTTAAAAATGCATCATAAAACCTATAACACAATCAATAAATATCACTTGAACATCCAACTATCCCTTAACTAAACAAGTGAGAAAGTCGGTCAAGCCCGACTATAACATACTCTGTACCAGTTCATTTACCCCCGACTATAATATTATAATACATCCAAGGAGTCACTTGTTTATCGTGCAATATTTTTATACTCTGTACCGAAGGTACATAGAGTATATTAAGTTTGTGCAAAAGTATGTAACAGGGAGAAGGAATCGTTTCCGACCCTATAAAGTATATATTATATATTCTTGATCAGCATCAACAGCCGAGTCGATATAGCCATGTCCGTCTGTCCGTCTGTCTGTCTGTCCGTCCGTATGAACGAAGAGATCTCTGAGATGGTAAGAGATAGAGGTTTGACATGTATGGGACATATATTTCTTATACTTGCAAGCAGATCAAGTTTATTTTCAATTTTTGATACGCACCCTCCCGCCCCGCAATTTGGAAAAAACGTGTATCTTCCACAGTTTTGGAGATAGATCGTTTGTTCCTTCTAGAGATACCTTGTAAACAAAATTATTTATCGATTTGCTGAAGAAATGATAAAGATCGGATGAACGATACTCAAGTTATGGGCAAAAAACGGCCAATTAACACCATCCACCCCCCCACCAACAACCACAGCAACATACCCTAACCGTTCAACACAGGCAATCTTAGTGCGAGAGAGAAAGAGAGAGAGAGAGAGAGAAACTTAGAGAGCGCACCGCGTTGTGCTCGGGGTGTTAACTGGCCGTTTGACTCCTGAGCAAATGCGAGTGTAAGGGTACAGAGTATGTTATAGTCGGGCTTGACCGACTTTCTTCCTTGTTATTATTATTATCTCTAAGGCTCTCTTTCTCTCTCTCTCTCTCGAAAGAGTGTGTTTGTTTGAATACAGCGGTGGTTGGATGGGTGGGTGGAGGTGGGGGGGTCTGATATCTTTTTTGCTCATAACTTGTGTATCGCTCATCCGATCTTTATCATTCCTTCAGCAAATCGATTAATAATTTTGATTACTAGATATCTCCAGAAGGAACGAACAATCTATCATCCAAACTGTGGGAGATATGACGTTTTCCCCAAATTGCGGGGGCGGGAGGGGGCGTGGCAAAAATTGAAAATAAACTTGATCTGCCTGCAAGTATAAGAAATATATGTCCCATACATGTCAAACCTCTATCTCTTACCATCTCTGAGATCTCTTAGTTCATACGGACGGACGGACAGACGGACATGGCTATATCGATTCGGCTGTTGATGCTGATCAAGAATATATATACTTTATAGGGTCGGAAACGATTCCTTCTCCCTGTTACATACTTTTGCACAAACTTAATATACTCTATGTACCTTCGGTACAGAGTATAAAAAAGGTACATTTATTTGCAAGAGATGCAGCAATGTTTTTAGAGATGATAGTTCAATTGGAACAGATTCTGTTCTAACTAGATTTTCAAATAAGAAAATAAAATCTCTTGAAGTTCTGTGATACCGACGAATTTTTCGAGCGATTTGCAAACCAATTGAAGATGAAATCTCTAGAGATTTCTGTGACACCGCTGAAAATAATATATATATATATGAGTATATAATGTAATTATAAGTTCTTATTTGTTAACTACATAAAAAAATACGAAATATGAAATTGTCTATATAATTTTACTTTAAATGTGAAACCATTCATTTTGTGTGGAATTCTGATTCGTTTTATTACACAGGAATAAAATGATTTAGATTTATCTCAGAATTTAATTTTTCCAACTTAAAAATAAGGTAGTACTTATACCGGTACGTACCGGTATACCGAAATAAAATTCCGGGTACCGTATCGAAACCGGAAACCGAAATTAATTGAAAACCGAAATAGAACCTTTAACCGAAACATCCATTTCGGTACGTACCGGAACCGGCACCGGAACCAAAATCCGATTCGGAATTAAGACCTGTTTCGATTCTTCTTTGCGCCCAATATTTGGCGCGTGGCTAGTGTTGCCAATTTAACTATTTTTCCCACCAAATATAGACCGTTAAAAATCCTAAAACTTAACAAAGATTAATTTAAAATAGCTAAACAATGTCAAATAATTAGCTAAAATTGCAGGCTCCAGCTTTCGAGCCTACAAAATAGCTATATCTGGGTGGGCTGCGTGTGGCACACACTTTTGTTTGTATTCGGCTGACATGTTGGTTAGATTGGCTAAATGCTTTACAACAACACTTGTGAACACCTCTGCTTTCTAGCAAGTGTATAAGGAACACTAAATGGACAACAAGAGACAACAACTCTTTAAATGCATCAAAACAAATTACTTCGTCTGGTATATTTCAAACATATCGTGAGGATATAACAATTGGCCAAAGAATCTTCGAGATGAAGCAGTTTAAAAAGTAGTACAGCTATACTGAATACGTGGATGAGCGACACACAGTTCTGGGATTTGACTGGAGAGCTGGTGGTGCTGCAACGATTCTGACATACTGCGTGAATCAGATTCCGGGGATGGCTTGAAAACTGGTGCACAGGAATGATTCTGATTCTGAGATACTGCATTACTGATTTCTGATACCAATACTAATACGGATGCTTGACATACAGGTTCTGGGGTTTGCTTGAGAGCTGGTTCAGGAACATATTTCTAATGTCCTGCCATTACTAAATACGAAGGCTGGTCACTCCAATGTGGGTGTGCCTGGAAATCTGGTGCCAATACTAATACGGATGCGTGACATACAGTTCTGGTGCGGGAACATATTTCCAATACTCAAATACGAATGCAGAACACGCAATTCTGGGAATGGCTG
Source organism: Lordiphosa magnipectinata (assembly GCA_037044535.1). Taxonomy (NCBI): domain Eukaryota; kingdom Metazoa; phylum Arthropoda; class Insecta; order Diptera; family Drosophilidae; genus Lordiphosa; species Lordiphosa magnipectinata. The sequence continues at coordinate 373,328 of JBAMBO010002043.1, read as the reverse complement.
GAGAACTGGTGCAGAAACGAATACGAAGGCTGGTGGGTGTGCCTGGAGAGCTGATGCGTATTCGAATCTGAAATTCCGCCATAGTTAAAAGCTTAAGCTGAGGCTTAGCGTTCAGCTCTGTGATCATCTCTGGTGTCTGCTGGACCATAAGGCGGCTGATTTCCATTATTGAAAAGTTCGATATTCATGTTTTCAATAAGATAATTGGCCACAAAATCAGCCGGATTGGCGATATTACGGTCGCCAGCAATTTGATTGGCCACAATATCAGCCGGATTGGCGATATTACGGTCGCCAGCAATTTGATTCTGTGCATTGCCCGACAAGCGGCTACGATTTTGGGCTCTACGTTTAGTTCTCAACTCGTGCAGGGCTGACGAGATTATGGGCTGTGTGACGGGCTCGTCAACGCCAAAACGTGGCATGGTGTGGGGTGAACGGCGCTTGCGGAAATTTTGCTCCCCCACTGGAGCAGCCTCTGCGCGGTTTAAGCCGGCCAAGCCGTCACCCGGAATTGTGCGCAAATAGCGTAGATCTATAAGGAGAGCGAAATGAGCATTTGATAAGGGAACTGAAGCGGGGACTAGCTTACTAGCAAAATGTGGATACTCCACGAATACGAGTGCAGGTTGAACAAATCCATGCACAATCAAGGGTCCAGGCTGTGGCGGCTGTTCCCGCATCCATGGTCCCGGTGCTGCCACCGGCTGCTGTCGGTGTTGGTTTATGAGTGCAGGAGGCATCGCCGCCTGCTGTCGCTCCCAGTATCTACGTCTGGCCGGTGACTGCTGCTGCTCGAGGCGCCTTTGATCATTACCATTTAGTCCATCATTGCCCGGGCCGCTGCCTCTCCTGTACCATACATTGTTGTTGTTGTTGTTATTGTTATTATTCATATTGTACTTGTGGTTTTTGTGTGCGCTCGTCTTCCTAAGTATTAATTGATGTTAGCAAACTAAAATTTTTTTGATTAAAATATGTGTGTGTTTTTTAAACGACCACAATAAATTTGAGAATGAGGAAAAACATGAAACTGGTTGGCACATTGACATGACAGCAAAGAAACCGCCTACTTTATTTTAAAACTTTGAATTTCTGCCGCCAAGCAGCGCCACCTGTTGTATTCTGTAATGTACTACAATTTAAGCAGCACTTGACTGTGATGTCTACCAACACTGGCCTAGAGATGAGTTTTCAGTTACAACAGGGATACTCTAGCAATTGTTTTATAATTTAATTTTAGATTTATTTATTTAATCGACACAGCAAATTTTATATATTTTTAAACTATGTATATACAATGGTTATATAGAATTGAAAAATTCTTAAAACAAGTTGCAGTAGTACCCCTGTTTTAGTTTTGTAAACAATGCGAATGCAATTGTAATGGCCGGCAAGCGAATAGTTTCAATTTAGCAATTATTTATAACAATTTCCATGTAAAAATCCTGAGAGGCCAACTGACTGAGTGGAAAACATTGGCCATGGTCATGTAAGTAAGCAAAGAGAAAATCGCCACACACCAACAGGCACATTTACACAAATGTACATACATACATACATACAAACGTGCGCCCCCCACCCAGATATCAAAAGGCTTGCCTTTGTCTCGCGATTCCTATGCCTATAAGCCACTTTATCAGCGACGTGCTATCGCAGGCGCAACGAAACTACTCAATCACGAGCAATGCGATAGGCCCGGACCCTAGAAATCTGAAGTGCAAGTAATTGCCGGAGTTCAATTACATATTTTTAATCGAAAAAAAAGGAATGCAAATTTTGGATTTTTGAATTAAAACCTTCAAATTTTTTGCCGGCTCTAGGTCTCGCTATGTTGGTACATAACTTTAAAACAGGGACACACCACACCTTAAAGGAGGTTAGTTGACCGAACAGCTGTTTCAATGGTATCTCTACCATATCTTCAACGGTCTTCACCTGGTACCACAATCAGAAAACAACTCCCTCCTCATGCCTGAGATGCCATAATCGCTAGGGAACTCCAATGCGAGTCGGGTGTTTTTAACACCCATTCAGTCACTAAAACCAGTGTAAAAGTCAGAGTTGTGTCGACACAACACTGTAAATTTTTCTCCATTGCATACAGGACACCTCTGGTACGGGTGCGCGTTTTTCATTTTTACCCTTTTTCTTTATTTGGCAGCACTTATCGTCAACATTTTCCATACAGAAAAAATCCGAGATTTTCACCTGTAAAAATCTACAAGTAAACCTCAGAGATTTAAACTCTTATAATTTTGTTTCATATAGTTTCATTCTTTCTCTTGACTATGCAAAATTTTTTTGCCACGATATCTCTCACATGCCCCTCTCTGAAAATTTTTTTAAGTGTCAACACTTTCTTGGGTATACCCATTAGCTTGAAATAGAACTTGCATAGAAAAATTGAGAGAAGAAGAAGCAGAATTAACGATTTCTAAGCTAATAATTAATGTTACGCTTAACAGCACATTTGTAGAGTGTTTGTAAACAGGCTGTGGACCTCGTTATACTTTAAACAGTTGAACTAATATTGACGTCTCTTAATGTTACGTCGACCTTCTTGTACTTTCAAGGCACCCACCCGACCAAAAGTTCGCGCGCAAATTCGCGAGCGAAACTCAAAGCGAATGAAAAACGAACAAAACCTTCGTTTACGAATTCGCCAGACATTCGTGTATGATACTTGTGTCGCTCAGTTTGTGGCAGGCAAACATTCGCAATCGAGTTCGCGCGCGATTGTTGAAGCGAAAGTTTTACGAGTTTCATTTTCACTTGGTTCCAAAATTAATTTTCTAATAAAACTAGAATTAATTGTAAATTTTTTTAAATTCATCGCCTTGTCTCCCATTGCAGCTGCTTCCACGCACTTCATTTTCTTAATGAAAATGCTTTGATTTGCATATAAAAAGTAGTTGCTTCCTTTTGTTTGGCATAATTTCAACACTAAAACAATTAACAAATACACAATAACACTTAAGACAATACAATCATGAACTCTTAAACTACATAAAACAATAATTGATTACCGATTAATTAATTGACGTTCGGCAGTTTGCTAAGCCGAATCAGAAGGGCAAAGTCAAAGTCCAGCAAACGACGGCAACACGGCGTCATTTTCTACCTGCTGCAGAGAGAAGCAAGATAAAAGGGAACTCACAAAGAGTTTCGCTAAAACAAAACAAAATACGAATAATGTTCTTCGCGAAACTTTCGCTTGAAGCGAACCTTCGCTTGTGTGTCGGGTGGGCATCAGCAAATCAACTGCTGAAGTTTTAAAAGGGAGGGTGAAACTAACTTCATTTGGGCCGAAGATTAATAAAAATATCAACAATACAACAAAAAATGTTATTTGCTAGAGTGATAAGTCAAAGTCAATTGTCAGCTATCTTTTGACTATCATATCTTTATTGGCAGCATGTAGAAAAGTTGTCATGTCATAGTCACTGCTTGACTATAGTCGACATGCTGCAAGCCTGTTGTTCTCCCTTCAAACACAAGTGTGCGGCCCAACTCACCCCCAGTTAATTTAAAAATACCACAAAACTTTAATATTCGGAGTAATGGTTTCTTACAGTGCTGCAAACCGGTTCAGAGTGGAATCCCTTCGGAGTTAGAGACTCCGGGATTTTTGGGTAGGTTCGAACCAAACCTGAACCAGAGCAGAACAATTCTTTTTGACCGAATCCGAACTGTAGCAAAAAAAAAAAAACTAAAAGGATTCTTTTTAAAAAAAAAACGTTCTATTAAAAAACATTTTTTTATAAGTTTCCACCATATGAAACCTTGGAATAAAAGCAGCTTGCAAAGAATCATCAATCATTGTATAATCTTCAAGAGGAATTAATAAAAAAAAGCATTTAGGGTACTGTTTAGCCTCAGAAAATTTTTTTCGTTTTTTATATTTGCTTCGACGTTCTATTAGCGTATCCTGTAAAACTTCAAGCGTATTTGTAAAAATACCATGTTTTTTGTTTCTTTAATCAAAAAACAAGAAAGAAAGTCGGTCAAGCCCGACTATAACATACTCTGTACCCTTAACGGCGCAGCTCGCATTTTCTCACGAGTTATACGCTCTTCTCTAAGTTTCACTCTCTCTCTCTCTCTCTCTCTCTCTCTCTCTCTCTCTCTCTCTCTCTCTCTCTCTCTCTCTCTCTCTCACTAAGATTGCCGTTCAATAGAATGCGGTGATGGTGGGTAGGGCGGGTGGGGTGTGTTTACTGGCCGTTTTTTGCTCATAACTTGAGTATCGTTCATCCGATCTTTATCATTCCTTCAGCATAATAAATAATAATAATAAATATAATCGATAAATAATTTTGTTTACAAGGTATCTCTAGAAGGAACGAACGATCTATCTCCAAAACTGTAGGAGATATGAAGTTTTTTCCAAATTGCGGGGGCGGGAGGGGGCGTGGCAAAAATTGGAAATAAACTTGATCTGCCTGCAAGTATAAGAAATATATGTCCCATACATGTCAAACCTCTATCTCTTACCATCTCTGAGATCTCTTCGTTCATACGGACAGACAGACGGACAGACGGACGGACGGACAGGCGGACAGACGGACATGGCTATATCGACTCGGCTGTTGATGCTGATCAAGAATATATATACTTTATAGGGTCGGAAACGATTCCTTCTCCCTGTTACATACTTTTGCACAAACTTAATATACTCTATGTACCTTCGGTACAGAGTATAACAATGTGACTGTTTTAGCGACCTTAAGATTTCAATCATAGAACTTTTTAGCGGGCTCTAGGTCTATAAGTTATGATTTAAGATTTATTTCATCATAACATTTCTAAAACAAGACACGCCCAACACCACAAAGGAAGCTGATTGATCGTATAGCTATTTCACAAACTACCAAAGTTTGATCATCAGCGATCTTTTGCCCAACTTCAATGAGTTTGCAGACGATACCTCATGCCAAAACTGCTAAGATCGCTTGGGAATCCCAAGTCAGACTTGTAGCAAAAATTCCGCCAACTGTAGCAGAACAGAGAACTTCAAAAAAAGTCATGAAACGTTCATAATTTTCCAAAAAGTTGCTTTAAGAAAAAAAATTATACTTGGAAATTTTTGGAGATATTTCTTTTACCATGTCTTGTGACGCACTTTGACCCAAATTTCTCGAGAACTATTTAATCGATTTTGATAATTTTTTTCGGTGAAATCGAACACCCAAATGCATCAAATCCATGTTTGAAATCTATTAAAAATAATTTTTATTTTATCGAAAACCGTTGTCGAAACTTTAAATGCGATTATCTCGAAATCACCTTTTCGAAAATGGTTGCAAAAATATAACGATCAATTTCTATTTTTTTATTAACCTCAATTTGGGATCGGTCAATAAATAGAATTTTTTGTTCATAAACACAAAGCGAACAGTCGTTTTCTCCTTGGCAAGCGCAGCTGCTAATCAAGTCTTTTAACTTTTTCGCGAGTGGATAAATTTTTGTTGTTTTATTTCAAATCTTACATGGCAAGTTTAAAAATATTTAAAAAACCATAAAAAAATTATGAAAAAAGAATAACTCAAATTGTAACTTTTTTTATGGGGATCCAATGTCAGCTTCCAAAAACAATCGATTTTTGTTTCACATGCTTCATCTAAAATATCTATAAATCGTTGCTCTCAGAAAACACCCATTTGATAAAACGTATAGCTAAATTTCAGTACATATATTTCTCGTAAAGGCAGCGAGAAACAAAAATTGGGATCCAATGTCAGCTCCCAGGAACAATCGTTTTTTGTTTCACATGCGTCAGCTACAATATCTATAAATCTTTGCCCAAACATACCCTGTTTATACACAAAAAAATTATCATGATAAATGCCCTTAAAAGTATGCAAATAAATATCCATTTGATCAACCAAATTAATAGTACGTTATGGCAGCATCATACCTTTGTGAAATAAGTATATGTGCATAGATGTTTTTATACCCTTGCAAAGGGTATTATAATTTTGCCCAGAAGTTTGCAACGCATAGAAATATTCATTTCCGACCCCATAAACTATATATATTCTTGATCAGGGCGACGAGCTGAGTCGATTGAGCTTTGTCCGTCCGTCTGTCTGTCTGTCCGTCTGTCTGTCCGTCTGTTTCTACGCAAACTAGTCTCTCAGTTTTAAAGCTATCGAGCTGAAACTTTACACAGAGTCTTCTTTTTACTGCACGCTACTAATATGTTGGAACCGACCGGATCGGATGACTATATCTTATAGCTGCCATAGGAACCTTCGGTCAAAAAATGGGTCTTAGTGGGAAAAAATTTGTTGTTTTCAATGTTAGCGGCCTTAAACTCCAATGTTAATATTATATGCTTTCAAACAGATTTGCAAATTTTGGTCAAGATCGGATGACTATATCTTATAGCTGTCATAGGAACCATAGGTGGGAAAATGGGTCTTAGTAAGAAAAACTTTTTTGTTTTGAATCCTAGCTTCAAAAAACTCGGCGATAATGAATATTATATGCTCTCAAACAGATTTGCAAATTTTTGTCAAAATCGGATGACTATATCTTATAGCTGCCATAGGACCGATCGGTCGGAAAATGGGTCTTAGTGAAAAAAACTTTTTTGTTTTCAAATAAATAGTTCTTAAAGTCGGTGATTCTTAATATTAAACTAATTTGAAAAAGTTGATCGACATCGGTTGACTATATCTTATGGTTGCCATAGGACCGATCGGTCGGAAAATGAGTCTTGGTGAGAAAAACTTTTCTGTTTTAAATTTTATCTTTCTTAAACTCCGCGATTGTTAATTTGATATGTTTTTAAAAAGATTCGCGAATTGATTGCAATCAGATGTTTACCTGTAGGAAAATTGGTTTTAGTTAAAAAATTGTTAGATTTTTATGTAAGCGTTCTTAAACTCCGACATTTCAAAAACAGCATTTGCAAGGGTATAAAAACTTCGGCACAGAAGAAGTTAGCTTGGCCTTCTCGTTAAGTATATATTATTATGACGGAATAGAATGCGTGTTAGTTTATTTTTATTGCATAGTACTAATAAATAGAAGACAAGAAAGAGTCAATAACAATTCAATTTGCTTAAGCTTAGCTAAATATGTTAACTTAAATAAAAGAAGTTCATACGAAAAAAGTATACGTTCATTTTCAATTTGTCAGCCAATAGTATCCTTATGTTTGCACTTTGTTTATAATTTAGTAGTTAATGTTTATTCGTTTGTCTGCTTGTTTGTAATAGTTACAACGTGTGTCATGATAAATGTAAAGCTACATATCTACTGAACCGACCAAATAAGGAGAACTTGTTTACGATATGCCCCTACTCACATCGATTGGCCAAAGCCGTAGATTTACAAATTCGATGTAGACAAAAAAGCTAAAAGATTTCAGGAATTGATATAGTGGGAGCAATGAAATGATGTGCTTTCCTTTTGCCGTTATAACCTTATGAAGGCGATAGAATAAACCAATTTTTGCAGTGTTAAATTGCTGATTTGTTCTCACTTTGCAAATAAAACGTGCTTAAGTTGCTTGAGTGTCACAAACTGTGAAAAACTCTGGCAAACTAAACTCCCCAGAGGTCCTCAAAGAGTTTTAAGTCTGGCCAATCCAAAACCGGAATGTTTCTGGATGAAAGAAAAGTCTATGCTGTGAATTGCGCCCTTTTCTTGTTGAAAAATCTGATAATCCTCCCAAAGATTATTTCCAAATTCAACAAGTTCACTTTCCAACAACTGTACATACGTTTCGGCATTAGTTTTAGTTGGAAAAACAACAATTCCTAAACCTTCCAGCATAATCAAAAGCAGACCAAATCTTTAGGGATCCGTCACCGTTTTCCGCTTATGCTGCAACTGCGCCAATATTTGTGGCTAGATTCTGCACCGTCTTAATTGGACTTTTTTCTTCGGAGAAAACCACCTTGTGAAACTCAGTTGACCAAAATTTGTATCTTTTTGCAAATGCCACACGAGCCTTCAGGTGAGGTGAAAGTAGTTTTGGTACAGGCACTCAAAAAGTATATGAAGGGTAATTGTTTTCAATAAAAGTCACATTAAGGACTAAATGAAACTTAATTTTGTTACAAGAAATGTCGAAGAATTTCCCATCTGCAGGTTGGTCTGCCACAGCGTTTGATCTCACCATTATAATCGAAGTTTTTCAAAAATTTCGAAATTGTATTTCTCTATTACTCTAGCTTTTATATCAGCAGTTTTAGTGCCACTTTTCTTGGGCCCTATTACTAATCCACTCTCATTAGCTGACAAATGCACTCTACGTGGCATGCTAGGATAAACACCACTCAAAGAATAAATGTTTAATGTTATAAATGCATCCACAAGTCACCTTTCGTTATATTTTGATAAAGCTTATCGGGTTAAAGGGACAATAAAACTTAACTCGCACATATATTTATTTGCTAAGAAAATGCGATCACATTACACAAAATTCATTATAATGGTACTAAGAATGGTGACCAAAGAAGAAATTTGTAGAGGCAAATATAAGAACCCACTTTTGTATACTAACAACAAATGTACCGTTAATATTATTGAAAAGATAGAGAAAAACATTAATGCTCTTTTACTAATTTCACTGAGGTACATAATCCCCATTGTACATTCACTCATATTGTCGAAACTATATAAATTAGTAATTACCCTTTAGTACGGCCGACCCACGCTGTATCAACGTTCCGTCGACGATTTTGTGACTGTCGTTGACGCTCGACTGACGTATTTTTCAAGGCGATGTCCGCTTAATACGTTAACGGCTCTCCAGGCATGCTAGGTCGACGCAATGCCATGTAGAGAAGCAACATAAGCGACGCTCGTTCGACCCAATGACATGCATGGGGTGACTTACTGTAGGTCCCTTTCTCTTGTGCGAAAAATTATAAGCACACACGCCAAGAGATTGAGAGAAGCTTGGCCTGGCCCTTTGGGGCTATTAAGGCAATTTTTATAAACAGGGTAACAGATCCGTTACCAACTTAAGGACTTAAATTGGTGTTCATAAAGGGTGAAATTGTAGCGTTTATTTTTTGAATGAGATATTTACATATTTGGAGCGATACATCAATGCCTGCCATTTAGTTTTTAAAGATTATTTCATGTAAATGTTGCCCGTGGCTAGGCCTGAAGTGGTCCATCGGTAAGCTCCAATTTCGGCATACTTTTTCCAGCATTTCGGCCTTGGTTTTGTTGAAACTGAATTGAAATTTTGCTCCATTGATGTTGCGATTTTCATTATTTTTGAAAAAGTACGATCCAATGATGTCGCCAGCCCACAAACCGCACCAAACAGTGCATTTTTCAGGGTGCATTGGCAGCTCTTGAACTGCCTCTGGCTGCTCTTTAGAACAAAATCGGCAATTCTGTTTGTTGACATACCCATTGAGCCCAAAATGAGCTTCGTTGCTGAAGAAAATTATTCGAATTTTTCAATTTCTCACAGAGCACGAATTTTGATAATAAAATTTAATGATTTCCAAGTGCTGTTCGCTTTTGAGTCTTTTCATGCTCAAATGGCAAACCTTACTGAGCATTTTTGGCGCTGCCACATGTTATGAGGTATCAAAAAATGTACACTGAAAACCTTTACATACATTACTACATTCTCCCAGATCCCACATTCCTACAGTGAAATCAAAGTACGCCAAAGATAGTAAAGGATTCTTAGCAACATTTTCCAAAGCGAAGGTTGCTTCGGTGAACGTTCTGAACCCACCGAACGAAAGCTATTTGCTTCGAACCATAATAATGATGCAACCCTGAGCTCAGTTTTGTGAGCTGCCACAGTGAACTCCGCTGGCATTGGCCAAATAGGATTGTACATTGCTTTCTAGTGGCGGCGATGATGTGAAGGTTATGCATTTGCGTGCTTGTTGCTTATTCTCTGTGAAATAACCCCACAGACCAACTTCAAACCGGTATGTGGCACAATTGTGGTATGGTGAGAAGGGGGGGAGTGGAAGCGGTGCCCACCACAAATAATGTGACGCAGCAGGGAAAGGGCCGGCAAGGTCGAGTATTTGCGTTAGTCACAGACATACTACTTGGAGCTCCAATTTGTGGACTTGACACACATATGCAAGTACTGCTGTAAGTGTGTGTTAGCGGAATCAATACACATGCAAGACGTCGGAGCTTCTACTACAATCGAAGTTTTTAGCGGCAATCGCGATTCGTTGCTCACACTCGACGGACGTGTGCGTTCTCGTTCTGGTTCCTATTCTCTCTCTCTCGCGTTGAGCCTCATCCCGTCATACTTATTAACTGCCGAACCTGTTGCATGCTCCCTACGACGCGTCGTGTGTTTTGTTCTTGCTTTTTGTTATTGTTTCTCTCGCAGAGAGTGTGTGTGCTCTGCTCGTGTGTGTGTCTGTGAGTGAGCGCGTTGTTAATACAACAAATTAAACCGCAATCTGTTGCTTGTGTGTACACACAGCCCTAACTAAAAATTTAAATAACCATTCAAATATCAGGAAACATCATCCCCCCCGTTCATTTGTTTCCAGGTGGTGGCCCACCGTCTGTCGCCAAGCGCTAAACCTTACCAGAAGGCCAAATATTGTCCAGGCGTAAGTCTTTTCAACTGGATAAAACGGTCCACTTTAAGAAAAACTTGCTACTTTCTTTAGCAGACTCCGCAAATACTCTCCGAAACAACAGATTGTGCGTACAATGGGGTCGGCCAATTGCAAGGAATACAAAACCACTGGAAAGGTAACGCCCAAGAAGGAACAGTCCACAGGTAAATGTGTGAGAATAAATGTGAATTATATTACAGAATAATGCTAATTAGGCAGAATCTAATCAAGTGACACCGGTTTTCTCAACCCGTAATTGGGAGTTCCCGAAGTGATTAAGTATAGTTGAATGGGGAAAGTTAAAGTTAGATTAAGATTTTGCCAAGGGAAGTGAATTTTAATACATAAAAGTGTCAAAATAGATCCGAACTTGTTCGAACCGGTTCGATTCAGGTACAGATCAAAGACCTTAAGTAGGGTTATCGATGTCTACCAAAAAATAACCATATCCTAAGTACAAACATTGATTGAGAGAAGCTTGGGCCTGGCCCTCCTGGAGGTGCTGTTTGAGCCAATTTTACTTTTACAAGTAAAAACATATCTTTATGTCTAACGCAGAGCTGACCAGCATCAGCTTACGGTCGCGTAGACACCGATATATAGAAAGAATGGCTGTCTGATAAACACATAATCATTTGCCGCCAACAACAAATTCTTCGCTGAAGACGACGCATACACATCATTGTTGTTGCGTTCGAATTTGCAAGAGACATTGAAGAGAAAGAGACCAGAGAACACATATGAAGTTGTTGTTGTTGCACTATGCTTATGCTATGCTTGAGAGCACAACAAGTTAAATGGGTAAATTATAGAAATCCGGTCAAAATCGAGACCATCATTGCCATATTCTTGTTGAGGAGATTGCATATGGAACACATTCCTAAATGTGATTGGAAAGCATTCTCTACACAGAGGGCAAGCCTTCAACTGAAAATCTTGACAACAAATGTTCCCGGAATGAGTAAAGTTGTTCTCAATCGGATAATATTTGCTTTATACAACGCCAAAACCGCCCAGCAGCGCAACAACAGAGGCCGTTACATAATGGATTACTCCTACCTTACTTTGCCATCAGTATGAAAGAAATAATCCCATACAATTTGCTGTACTTTGCCGTATGCAAGGCCGCTTGGTAAACGGATTGCCCACAGCCTGCATTACTAGTAATAAAACAAGTATGCCAACGGATTCTCATTACGAATGCGTATATTTATACCCCTGAAAAGGATAGTATAATTTTGCCCAAAAGTATGCAATGTATAGAAATATTCATTTCCAACCCCATAAATGATATATATTCTTGATCTGGGCGACGAACTGATCATAATTACAACATCAAAACCGGTTTTCGGCAGAGAGAGAGTGCGTTTTGGCTCTCTTTTTGATCTCTCTCTTGTTTTTTTTCAACACAACTTCTTGTTAGCTCAACCAAGCATTAGTGAATCTGCAAAAGTGTGCAACAGCTGAATGTGCTGACGCGTAGTTCCATACGTTAAGTGCAGAAGGTACCGCCTTCAATTCCCAGTCAAGCGCGAACAAATTTTCTAAAAAACTTAATTGAAAAGAGTTAGGTGTAGTGAAGTTGTTTAAGTGTTGATTCACAACGATGTCTCTGATCCTGCGGGGAATATATGGCTGGAGAACCAGTCGCAAATCCAGGCGCCTGCCAGCCTTTCCTTCCAATCCAAAGTGGTAAGCCCACCGTTCCATATTCCTCCCAAATGTAAGGAGCCCGCTCACACTTGATCCTAAATCAATTGAATTTTATACCCTGTCGAGTATGAAATGTATTTGAAATGTTCTTAAAAACCAGAGTCCCCCGTTTGCCTTTGTCAGAAAACGGTCCAGCGACCACATTGAAAAGTGGTACCGAAACAACCTTTAACTACGCTCTCTTCTTCTATTTGGTTGTGAGAGGCGTGAAACACATTTTGTTGTTTTTTTTTCCTCTTAGGTCTTTTTGTGACCGTTTGACAAAATTCCCGAATTCAAAAGGTCTTCTTCGTGTGTATGCATCGGTGTGTAAGGCTCGGTTAACGATATGAATGTATGCGGCGAAGCATATGCGCTTTCTCGTTCTCTCTCGCATTGACTCTCTATCTGCTGATGTTAAACTCTGGCGCAACTGTTGAGTCTGCAACCTTTTCTAATAATATTTTGACAGTTTGGTCTTCAGACCAATTGACTGAGTTGGGCCTGTTATTCGGTTGCTGTCAGACCGATCAGTGCTGTGTGGTCAACTACAGCCACTTAACAGTAAGCACATTCGGTTGAGGGAAGCCCGAGCCCGAATTTTCTTTGGTTTTTCGGTCAGTGACGTGAGCAGAGCGAACTGAAAAAAGGGTTGAGAGTTATTTACGAGCTATGTTAAAAACGTAACAATCAGGCCTGTTCTCAATTCCACTTTGGTTTTCTTATAAACGTCTGTACGTTAAACTCTTTGTTAACATGGTTATATGGAAGGTGACACAGATCAACGGTTACTAGATTCGGTTGCAGTAAAAGCGGAGCAGTGAAACCAACAGCTCAATGCCAAGTGAATGCAATTCGTAGAAGAAGGAAGCCTTGATCTAGTAACCACAGATTTCCTTGCCACTTTCCATATAAATTTCTAAAAGTAAAATTGTTAAAACAGACTCCCTGAAGAAGGCAGCAAAAGGTAGCTGAAACGCGCAGAAGAACAGCTGAGTTCAACAATGTTTTTAATGCAGCAAAGGAGGACGGTCTAAAATTACTCCATTAGAAGAACACATAACAAACGGTAGCTGAAACGCGCAGAAGAACAGCTGAGTTCAACAATGTTTTTAATGCAGCAAAGGAGGACGGTCTAAAATTACTCCATTAGAAGAACACATAACAAACGAAACGGCCTATATGAAAACCAACGCGGAAAACCGAAGTGGAATTGAGACACACATACCTGAATATCAACTCGACTTGAGATTTTGCTATCTCAAAAAGTTGTTCTTGAATTGAAAACATTGTACTGTTGCACTGTTTTTGTTAACGTTTGTGCTCATCTTGAGTCCAATGTTCTCGTTTTTTTTCCCTCTGAGTAACTTTTACTTTGTATTGCCATCTAAAAACTTGACATTGTCTTCCATTTTTTTATGCTAGTAGTTTAAAAATGACAAAAACTGCAACTTCGTCACGAAACATTGCACTGATCTAGTACTAGTACATACCAGTTTTGGGGTTTAGGTTCGGAAAAATCAAAAGTCGCATACCGAACCGGTGCTAAGAGGTTTTGCAACATAGATCATATCAACATAAACATGCGTTTCCAAATTTGATTGATCGGAATTAGTAAGAATTCTGATTTTCAAGAATCCAAAGAATTTTGATGAAATTTTTAGTTGAATTAGGATAAATTGAATCTAGAATTGTCTGAAAATCGCTTAAGAAAACGGTTCGTTTCGGTTCATTTCATCGTCGAATTTGAAGATGAAGATCCTTTCATCGATTCTCTTTCTTTGGGTTGGTAGTAGGGTTGTCGGATATTTCAAAAATATCTATATCGATATTTTTGACGATATAGAAAAAGTATCATTTCGATATAAATATTTTGGTGTAAAAACGTTGATATTTTCGATATTTTTCAATAAAAACCCGGATCTTAGCAATGAACAGGTGCATTGAGGTAATTGAGGCGTCATTTGACGCGTTACTTTCGTAACTTACTATCGTGCATCTTAAAGCAATGCTCAGACTCGCTTGCCTATCCTATTCACATCTTGTTTTTCAAATCACTTGAGCAGGGGCATTGCGAAACTCTCTGCAATACCTAAACTCTTTGAACAAATTTTAACATCTCAGTTACAACACTCATGTTCTCCTTTAATATCGCCGAACCAGCATGGATTTGTTAAAAACAGATCCATTACTACAAACCTACTGGAATTTACTTCTTCAGTGATTCATGGTTTCACTCAAGGTAAACAAACAGATGTTATCTTTACTGATTTTAGTAAGGCTTTCGACAGTGTCTCTCATTGCCTTCTGATTTTGAAATTGCGTCTGCTGGGATTTCCACTGGGGCTTCTTAATTGGATACAATCTTATCTTCAGTCTAGAACTCAGAAAGTAGTCTTTATTAGTATCACTTCTTGTCCGGTATTTGTAGGCAGCCATCTTGGACCTCTTCTCTTCGTGTTATTTAGTACGCACATGACTTAAAGATATTCCGGTGCCACAACCCGCCCAACGATTCTGCTTTGCTTCAGATTGATTTGAATTCCATATTTATGTGGTGCTCTTACAATTTGTTGCAAATGAACAGGGACAAGTGTAAATCTATGACTTTTTATCGTAGAACCCCTCTTTTGATTAACTATTTATTGGATTCTTATCAACTTGAACAAGTTGAATCTTTCCATGATCTGGGTATTAACCTCGACCATGAACATTCTTTTGGCACTCACATTGAACTTTCAGTGAATAAAGCCATGGGTTTGTTAGGTTTTATTAAACGTTGGTCCAAGGAGTTCAATGATCCCTACACGACCAAGCTTTTGTTTATATCCCTAGTGAGGCCTATTTGGAACCCTCAATCACTCACCCTGTGTAAACGTATCGAATCTGTCCAGAAGCAGTTCCTTTTTTTTGCCCGTCGCAACCTGGGTTGGGACCCACAGTTAAGATTTCCTCCCTATATTTCCAGGCTTCAGCTTTTAAACTTACCTTCACTTGAGCATGGACGTACTATGTTGGGTATACTGTTTCTAACAAGCTTATAAAGGGTAATATTGACGCTGAGTACCTACTCGGGCACGTGAACCTTAATGTCCCTTCAAGACAAACACGAAACTATATTCCTTTGAGGCTTCCTGTTGCTTCTACTTTATATGCCTCTAATGGTCCCTTTCGCATTCTGTGTAGGGATTACAATAATATCTTTCCTCTTCTCAGTGATAACCTTTCCGACGAAGGCCTGCGGTCTTTTATTCTTCACAATCTTGCACTTGCATAGTTTCTAGTTTTTCTAGGAAATTCCTTCCGATCACCAACGCTGCGAGCAGGGGCGTAGCTGATCATAACGACAAAATAAATTACCCCCACCGGATCGGAAGACGTTTCTTCTATTTACTCTTTTTGTTTTCCTTTCTATCCCCCCTATTTTGTATCATTTTATATTCTATTATATTGTAGCTGTGTCTTTTAGACGAAGCTGCAATTAAAATAAATAAAGTACTACATTCTGACTGCGCCTATGGACCGAAAGAAGTCGAAATAGAGCACTCGAACTACAAGTCATAAAAAACTTATTCAGTTAAATCTACGAAACGTAAAGACTTCTGATTTGACCAATAATCGTTAGACAGAGATTTTAGGAGGACCCGTTGAGTTATGTGCTCATCGGTCATTCAGCTTCTGGTGTCAGAAACCACACTTTATATAGCCAAAGCCAAGCGTTCCGATGGCACGGAGCTTCCCGGTGTAATAAGCTATGACAATGCCAAGTCAGAAAGCACTGGCAATGTGTCTTTCTCTTCCATTCAGAACGTAATGGGGTCCCGATGCATGGAAATCAACGGTAAATTAAAATTCTCACAAATTCCCAGAAGTCAATATCATTTATACTATGCTTGTTGAGTTGCCACCTGGTCTTTAAAACTTTATTGCACAGTTTACAGTGCGATTTTTGTGCATCAACTTTATTAAAATAACTTTTAAACATTTTGCTTTACATGTCCAGAGCAGTGTGACCGAACGCTAAAACAAAAATATCACCAAAAAATATTCGATTTCCGATATATCGCCTCGGAAAAATATGCGATAATGAATTTGTCATTTTGGGCAAAAATATCGACCGATCTTTCACCAGTAACGAAGGTCTCAAAGAGCCGTTACTGAACTGTAATGATAACCAATTTAATCAACCATAAAGGATGCTCACGCGTCTAACAAAAAGTTGTGTTGTGTCTTCAAACTGTAGGGTTTCAGTCTGGTTCCAGTGATCCTAAATCATCAGAGTAAGGGGACTTTTTCATGTCTCGTTATATCACAGCTGCAGCTAATAGCTGGTGAAGCTGATAATCACTTCTTTTTAACAAAAATAAACAAAAATTCAAATTGATTCTATCTCATAAACATATTATTTTCGATTTGCATCGTTACAAATCGTTCGATATACACAAAACAATGTGACAGAGTCATGGGTTTTAAACCTCCTCGTATAAGTTTCCATCAATAATTCACAGACTGCAAGTCATTAAATTTGTAATTTGCTCAAAGTTGGTCCTTCAAAATAATTTTCTTCAAATTGATAAAGTCTTTTATTTTTCTTTCAATGTGCGTGTCAACAGTTATAGGTTGCATGCTCATTTGTATGTATAATACTAATCATTTATTAAGGGGGTGTTTGTTCTAAGATATCGTAGCAAGCTAGCGTGAGAGAGACAAATTGATATATATACATACGTACATACTTGTCCATTTGCTTTGCCCCATTCATTCGTCGTACGTTAGTCATTTTTGGCACTCGAAGAAGTAAGCACGTCATCTCTGGTTGCTCTCCAGTTTCCGTTTCTCCCAACGTCAAGTGCTTGAATTGTTGGCCAAATTTCAAGTGGAATATTTGAGGTATTTTTGTGTATTATTATTCTTATTATTATACACATGTATGTATATTGTGCAATTATTGTTTACTCGCATTTGTTCTGTGCTTGTGTTTGTGAGACAAGGTTAACCGGTTTGCCAGTGTCTTTGACTCTGTGTGTTTGTGTGCGAAATGAGAAATTAACACAGGGCATTGGCAGCTAATTAGACACCAAGCCAAAATCGTGTACTTGTTAGATTTAAGATTACGATCCGACATGACTTGACTAAGCGTATTGATATCATGTATATCTTGCGATTAAATTTGGTTGGGGAAATTGTAGAGTTCTGGTTAGTAAAACTACCATTCAGATTACAATATTAATTCGTCACTAACTTGATATGAACTCTTTGAGTTGATTTTGACATTATAATTCAATCTAAAAAAGGCGTCCGAAGCAGGGTTTCTCAAAAAGAGCTAGGCCAAAATGTGAAAACCAACTCTAAACTGCTTCATCGACCGCTGGCCAGCGACTGAAAACCTGTTTGCTCTCTTGGCACAAGCCTTGACATGCGTTCGGCTCGTGTCGGTGTGAATAAGCGGCCAGGCATGGCCCTTAGGGTGTCCCAAAAAAAAATTTTTGTTTTTTCTCAGGCATTTTCTGAAAGCTTTTAGGGGTTAGAATTTTTGAGTTTTTTTTTCAGATTTTTTGGAAAACGTTTAGAGTTCGCGCAAGTCGAATTTTCCCCAAAAATTGGATTTTCCTTAACCGTTTTTGAGTTTTACTTATAACTTTGTCAATAATCACGATTTTCTTAGTTTTCAAATCAGCATTTTTAAAGAAAAATGTCAAAATTTTTACTTTTATGAGCATAAACGATAAGGTTTTTGGCTATGCTTTTGCTCATTTAGGTAACATATAAAAAAATTTTTTGCATAAATTTTGTAAATAACGCATTATAACTCTTAAAATTTCTATGAAAATCAAAAAAACTTGTGATGCAGTTTAAAATGTCTGACAAATGAGTTCCCATTTCAGCGTTTCAAGCTGTGTTTTGTCCAGCTGCGCAACATGTGGCCGAACATTGTCATGTTGCAAAGTTACCTTGTCGTATTATTGGCTTAATACTCAGCTCAAAACCTTCAATTGAGCTCGGTGGAGTTGCCCTGTGATGGTTTCACGCGGCTGTAGCAGTTCATAGGTCCCAATTGGTCTCAGCAAACACAGAGCATGCCCTTGTCACTGTGAATGTTCGGCTTTGGCGTCGATATGCTATAAGCTTCTTGCATTTTTCTTCAATTGAAACAGAAATGTAAACTTTCCCGCAAATTGTGTTTTGTTGGCACAAAAGTTGACATATTCGAAGCACGTAAAAACTATGTTGTTTACATTTCAGCGAAACGACACATATTGAAAAAGAAAGCTTTATGATGAGGCTTAAAAATGAAGTTGATTGCAACATTGTCCGATTCGATTTAGTACTAGTGACGCCATGGCTTAAAAATCCTTTCCAATGTTCTTTGGTTTATTCTTCTTTATTGGCCCGATGTTGCACACACACAACATCACAACCGCTTGACGGTCTTGGCCTCTGCTATGAATGCCCTCCACTCGCTTCTGAATTGTGCGAGGTTGGAAATGTCTTTCCGGACTTGATCATCCCATCTTAGTGGTGGGCGACCCCTCTTGCCTTGTCCTCCAAAGTCAGCCGCCTTTGCTTAGTACGTCTTTTTTACTTAGTTACGCTTACTGATCCGGCTCAAAGGACCACTTTAATTCTAAACAGTTTCGGGTTTGCAGCCTAGGTTAGAAAGCTAGTTGCAGGCCATGTAATAGTTGATGAACCACTCCCATTTCATTTCCCCCGCCCTTGAATCTTCTCATTCAATTAACATCTACGTGGTTCTATAAGCTGAAGAAAAATGTAAGATGCGCTCTAGACGCCTCGCTGTTCGCTGACCTGGACAATGTAAGCAGCTCCCAGTTTCGCCTTCTATGAAATGCTGGTTTTACGCATCTGAGTCTGTCTCAGTCTCAGTCTGAGTCTCAGTCTGAGTCTCAGTCTCAGTCTCAGTCTCAGTCTCAGTCTCAGTCTCAGTCTCAGTCTCAGTCTCAGTCTCAGTCTCAGTCTCAGTCTCAGTCTCAGTCTCAGTCTCAGTCTCAGTCTCAGTCTCAGTCTCAGTCTCAGTCTCAGTCTCAGTCTCAGTCTCAGTCTCAGTCTCAGTCTCAGTCTCAGTCTCAGTCTCAGTCTCAGTCTCAGTCTCAGTCTCAGTCTCAGTCTCAGTCTCAGTCTCAGTCTCAGTCTCAGTCTCAGTCTCAGTCTCAGTCTCAGTCTCAGTCTCAGTCTCAGTCTCAGTCTCAGTCTCAGTCTCAGTCTCAGTCTCAGTCTCAGTCTCAGTCTCAGTCTCAGTCTCAGTCTCAGTCTCAGTCTCAGTCTCAGTCTCAGTCTCAATCTCAGTCTCAGTCTCAGTCTCAGTCTCAGTCTCAGTCTCAGTCTCAGTCTCAGTCTCAGTCTCAGTCTCAGTCTCAGTCTCAGTCTCAGTCTCAGTCTCAGTCTCAGTCTCAGTCTCAGTCTCAGTCTCAGTCTCAGTCTCAGTCTCAGTCTCAGTCTCAGTCTCAGTCTCAGTCTCAGTCTCAGTCTCAGTCTCAGTCTCAGTCTCAGTCTCAGTCTCAGTCTCAGTCTCAGTCTTAGTCTTAGTCTTAGTCTTAGTCTGAGTTTGAGTCGTTTTTGTCTTGACAGTTCTTGTAGAAACCCGTCTGATAGAAACGTTTTCCCATACCTGAATGAAACATTTGGTAAATACCAAAACAAATACGTCAGACATTGATGGGTCTTATCACTTGTCACAGACATTGGGTACCTAATTAACAATATATGTTTCTGTATCTGCATAATGTCAACTTAATTGAGATATAATGTGGGTAAACAATGTTTGCTTACGAAGGCACTTTTCTTTTATTGTTTCAAACATAGAGTTGGCTTTATCTTAAGACTTCTTTGTATTCCTCTTGGAGGCCAAAGCCTCTAGCCTTTTAATGGCCTCATCCAGGTATTCACGTTGCATTTGCAACTGCGGCAACAGCTCATTGGCGCTGAGTAAATGATCCGTGGTAGGCTTATGACTACGTAGCGAATTGCCCGTTGAACTGGGTCTTAGCATGGCCATCAATCTCTTGATCAAGGAGGGACTCTGACTTTGCTGCTGCTGCTGCTGCTGCTGGTGTGGAATGCTGCCCTGTGGGAACTCGGGCATGGTCAGCAACGGGGTCCAAAAGTACGAACTGATACCGGAGCCAGTAGCTGACGGAGCAGTAGCTCCATCTCGCTGGTCTTCTTTAGAAACTAGCTTTGTGCTTGCAAATCGTACATTGATCAGCTCCAGCTGTTGCTTCAGGTCGTCCAGTTTGCGTTGCAAATGCTCAAAATCGGCACTCAAATTGAGGGCCAAATTGTGTTGCGAGTCCTGGCTGCCCTCCAGTACCTCAATTTGCATTTGCAACTGTTGGTCACGTTGCTTGAGATCCTCGAGCAATAGTTGGGTCTCCGGGCTCGAGGGCTGCATATACAGGCGACTCATCTCCGTATGCAGCAGCTGCCTGTGGCTGTGCAGCGAGTTTAGTTCCATTTGGGCAGCCATTAGGCCCAATGAGCAGAGGCTCAGGCCAAGAGCGAGAAGTTCTGAACGCGACCACCACATCTTACGTACTGACTTGACTAACTTTCTACCTGCCCACACACACACACACACTTTCCCCCAACTGTCATTTGTGCGTTGGGAAACTGAAAAACCGGAAAACTGGAAAATTTTTATGTGCCATTAAACTGATTTCTTTTATTATCCCATTTCAGGCGGTGCCGTTGGCTCTTATCAGTCCAAGTGCAGCAGCGACAAAATGTCAGCGGACCACAACACTTCGCCCCTAGATCTGGAGGAGTACACTGACCCGGTGGCCGTGTGCAATGCCGCCGAGCTCAAGGAGAACGAAATGAAGCAGGTGGACTTCAATGAGGATACCCGCATTCTGCTGGTCAAGCAGAACGGCACTCTACATGCCATCGGCTCCAAGTGCACCCATTATGGTGCCCCGTTGCACACGGGAGCCCTGGGCGTGGGACGTGTGCGTTGTCCCTGGCACGGTGCCTGCTTCAATTTGGGGACCGGTGACATTGAAGACTTTCCCGGACTCGATTCCTTGCCCTGCTACAATGTACAAGTCAGCACCGAGGGTCAGGTGATGGTGCGTGCCAAGCGCTCGGATCTGGAGAAGAACAAGCGTCTCAAGAACATGATCAAACGCCAGCCGGAGGATCCGCGTTGCTTTATTGTGGTGGGCGGTGGACCCTCGGGCGCTGTCTGCGTGGAGACGCTGCGTCAGGAGGGCTTCACCGGACGCCTGATAATGGTGTGCCGTGAGCAGTACTTGCCCTATGATCGCGTCAAGATCTCCAAGGCAATGAATGTGGGTGTGGACGCCTTGCAGTTCCGCGATGAGCAATTCTACAAGGACCATGACATAGAGGTTTGGCTGGGCGTTTCAGCCGACCAGCTGGACACCGCCCAGAAGGAGCTGCACTGCTCGAATGGCTATGTGGTGAAGTATGACAAGATTTATGTGGCCACCGGCTGCTCGGCCTTTAAACCGCCCATTCCTGGCTTCGATTTGGAGAATGTAAAGACCGTGCGGGAGATTGACGATTGCGCAGGAATTCTCGAGCTGATTACTCCCGAGACGAGGGTCGTCTGCCTGGGCTCCAGCTTTATTGCTTTGGAGGCGGCTGCCTTTTTGGTCACCAAAACGGCCAGCGTTACGGTGGTGGGACGTGAGAATGTGCCTTTGAAGGCAGCCTTTGGCGAACAGATTGGCCAGCGCGTACTCCAGTTGTTCCAGGACAACAAGGTGGACATGCGCATGCAGAGCGGCATTACACAAATCATTGGCAACGACGAGGGCAAGGTGGTGGAGGTGCAGTTGGCGGATGAGACGCGCATACCATGTGATCTACTTATAATGGGCACGGGATCCACTTTGAACACAAAATTCCTGGCCAATTCCGGGGTGCGGTTGAATCGCAATGGCTCGGTGGATGTCACCGATTTCCTGGAGTCGAATGTGCCGGATGTGTATGTGGGCGGTGACATAGCCAATGCCCACATATACAATTTGGCCCATGACCGCGTCAACATTGGCCACTATCAGCTGGCCCAGTACCATGGACGCATTGCGGCCATCAATATGAGCGGCTCGGTGAAGAAACTGCAGGCGGTGCCCTTCTTCTTTACCATGCTCTTTGGCAAGGGCATTCGCTATGCGGGCTATGGCAGCTACAAGGAGGTGATCATCGACGGCAGCCTGGAAAATTTGCAATTTGCGGCGTATTTTGTAAACGAGGCGGATACGGTGATCGCGGTGGCATCATGTGGACGTGATCCCATAGTGGCGCAATTCGCTGAGCTGATCTCGCAGGGCAAGTGTCTGGGACGTGACCAGATTGCAAACGAGGAGAATCGTCAGGCCTGGACGGCCAAGCTCAAAGAGCCGTTGCCCAGGGTGCGCTAGGCTCGTTTTTTATTACTCGCAGGACCCGAAACTGGCCAACAGCAAGAGATGAGATTCGTTATATTTTTAGTAGTCCGTATTCAGTATGTCCCATATCGTATCAAATAGTTTTGTATGTTAAATTGTGTGAAAGAAGTCAACTTCTTGTGGCAATTCAAAAATGGTTGTTTTACTCTACGGCGGGAAAAGAGAAGCGTGAGAATGTGTGTGGTTATTGCAGGAAACGGACTTAATGCCTAAACCGTATGGCTATTCATACTATTAATTATTCAACATAGTCCACCAGCAAAACCCACACTAGAACAGTCCAAGTCCAAGGCAGCTGCATAATTCATAGCCTGCTTTTAGGGGGCCGACAAAAATTCCTGAAAATAATTTCTGCAGTAGCAAATTTAATTTGTGTAGCATACTTTCTGGAGGGGCTCGAAAACTCAACACTAAAAGCATGCCACAATAATTGCAATTTGCTACTGTAGTTCACCTGCTGCTGATTTCTGTTCGCCTGGTAATTTAGCTGTGCAATGAATTTTCGTAGGTAATGAAATCGAATCAAACAATGTTTTTAAAAAGCTTTATTTTTCTTGACTTTTATGTGTTTGACAATCCTAGAGTGGGTTGTGGTTTCACTGAGCTAGTCAGGTGGGCACATCTTGTATTCTATTGACAGTGTTTGGAAGTATCTAGGTACAAATACGTTGAGTACCTTTTACCTTACCTCGGTATTTTCAAATTCGCGTACCTTTTACCTTACCTAGGTCTCAATTTTCATTTACCTTGTCAATAGGTAAGGTATTAGGTACTTTTCGTAATTGATTTTGGTAGTTCCGATTACATTATAGTCGAGATGCTGCCGCGCTCCGCTATATTGAAAAGAAAAGTATCCGGGACTTGTTTGTGGCTTTAACTGAACGTCCGGTAAATATTCCGTGTTCAAAAACTTACGATTCATGCTACAAAAGAGGAAGGCGGACTATCAGCCGTGCTCCCACTTTCACTTTCGCAAAGTTTTTTAAGACCAACTTTGTACTGGAAACCGGTTTTAAATGGCAAATTTTTTACGAAAGTGAAATCGTGTGCGATTTTCCCACACACATGAAATAATTGCTACTATATTAGCTGAAGTTCATAGCAAATACGAACTTAAGAGATATCCAAATATGTTTAACAGTTACAGAAAATGTATTCAACTTCTGAAATAAATGCTTTTACAGTACCACACGCCCAGCCAATGCACACTCTGCAATACCGGAGAGAGGCAGGACACTGAACACTTTCTTGCCCGGAGCCCCATACTAAACGAACTCAGGATTCTGCACTATGGAAAATCAACCCTGTCGCACCAAGAATCATACGCACTGCTGAACGGATGCAATTGGCGCTCCCTTACTTCCTACTTGCAGGAGAGCCTGCAATATCGCAGAGGCTTCCTTATGGATTAAGGTGATATGGGCATTTCCACAGCTACGAACGTAACAATCGTACGAATTTTTTAGCCTGTGATATGAAGAATAACAAAGAAAAATTGTACGATAAATATCCGTATATTGGTGTTTGGATAGCACTTTGTTAGCACTATATTTAATGTAAAAGCTGAGAGTTCTAGACAGTAAGGTCCCAAGATACAGGCAGACAAAAAGGCATACGCAACGTGACAGAATACGGAAGTGCGTTTTGTCTGCTTTCACAAAAGAGCAAAACTCTGTGGAATGCGTTCGAGTTTATCAATGCAACTAACTTTAATATGATCTGCAATGATGTAGCTATATATTTTTAGCTGATTCGCTCAAAAAAAAATGTTGCTTTTTTTTATATTTGACTCATTATGATACGCAACGTGACATACGTTACGTGACAAGACTTTCTCTAACGCCGTACTTCTGATGGTTTTCATAAATTTATGTATGTATCCTTTTGCGTAATCATAAATAACATACAAATGTTGATTCAGGAACTTATATTGATATACATAGGATAAGTTAGCTGCATTTAATGAATAGATGTTTTCGGTTTTTGGTTGACGTTTCTGTGGAAATGCCCATATGTGATCTAGAAACCACGAAAGCATTTGCTAGGCTAACGGCTAATTGCCACAGCCTGTATTTTATTGTCTATTAAAATTTGTAAAATTGTTAAACTTCAGAATTCGTTTTCTAAATGTACATCTATTCCAAAAAAAACAATAAAAAAATTTTAAATAGAAAATAAATCATACTACTACTAAATCATACTACAGTTTTGAAGGAAACACGTGAAGCTTGAGTTCTTAGAAGAGTCTGATTTAAAGGTAATAGAGCGGCATAGTTCAGCTGATGATGAAATTATTTTTCAAGATTTTTATTGCACTAGTCACAATTTATCAGGGCAAATTCCGTTGTAGTTTAAGATTTTTCTGACTTCAATGCTTGAAAAATTTGAAATATTTTGATCAACTTAAAGATGTCCCGTGGCCAAAAGACCTTTGCTTTAAATTGAAGTGGATTACAAATAAACGTAGATTTTTTAACCTAAAATTTGGATTTAAGTCCGTACAGTTCATAATTATTACTAATATAAATTGATGAACCATGCTTTTTAATTTAAAAGTAGCTTTTTTGTACCTTTTACTTTACCTAGGTACTGGAAACTCCGGATACCTTTTACCTTACCTAGGTATATTTTTGGACATTTACCTAGGTAAGAAAGTTGGGTACCTTTGCAATCAATGCCTATTGAGAATGTGACTTGTATAAAATTTCAGCATTGACTCCAACATTCCACCTCATAAGCCAGGGCTCTAAGAGAAGTAGCTGTCAGCTGCCTTCCACGGTCGGTTGGGCGGGAGCTGGGCTGCCATTTTGTCTGGGCTTCGCGCTGCATCCAAATCGGATGACTATATCTCGTTTGCCTTAAGCCCCATACGGAGTTGTGAAGTAATGAGAAGTAATGTGAAAGTTTCATACAAATAATTTGGAAAAAAGGCAGACGTGAAATTTTTTGTATGAAACATTTACATTACTTTACACCTGCGTAGAGGTCTTGAAGCCCTCTTCGCAAATTTTTTTCAGGAGAGCAGACTTACAACTATTTGTATGATATTTTTACTTTACTACTGGTTACTTCACAACTGCGTAGAGGGCTTTAATCTCGTTTAAACGTATGATTCTTACAGGTTGTTTTCTGATTGGCGTAGAGACTTTTTATACGCTGTACCAAAGGTTCACAGAGTATATTAAGTTTGTGCAAAAGTATGTAACAGGGAGAAGGAATCATTTCCGACCCTATAAAGTATTTATATTATTGATCAACATCCACAGCCGAGTCGATATAGCCATGTCCGTCTGTCTGTCCGTCCGGATGCACGAAGAGAACTCAGAGATGGTATATATACTCACGGTTGTCACACTTGGTGTTTTTGCACCAAAAATGGTTGGTTTTTTTTTTCCTGTTTTTGCACTGTCACATTTTTATTGGAATTGGCTCTTTTGCATGGAGCCCGAAAAAGACGTAGAAATAAAAAACATTCCAAAAATTCTGCGAAGTAAGACTAGATATATTTAGGTAGATGGTATAATATCTTCGCTTAAGAAAATCGTACAATTGTTTGGGATATTTTATTTCAATGCTATAAAATAGTACCGTACCATATTATTAAAGAGAGTCAAAACAAAAGTAAACTCCTTTACAAAACGCCCCTAAAAAAGTTCTAAATAGGAATTCTAAGCTACTTTAATCCCAAATTACCGAACCATTTTCGAAAACAGATTCGTGTTCAACACACGAAAATCATCTAGAATCACCACCAAACCTTCAATATACTGGAAATTGTTGGATAGTGTAATTCTCTTAACTTTTTTACACACTCTTATAAATATAATTTGGAATTTAGACACAATATATGGATAGCAAGTGTATAAGGAAGTCCACCATTTTATAAGTAAAGAAAAAGGTGCGTGAGTTTTACTTAGAGCTGGTTCGGCAAATTGTTGCAAAACACGAATTTCATTCAGTTTCAAATATAATGCTTTACAAGGAGCTGAGTACGAGTATAAAGCCACATTATGTCTGGTCTGTAAAATACATAGAAGTAAAGAGAAGTAACTGATCTTAGAGTATGATTTACGTATGTAAGCAATTAAAATATTGACTGTTTAGTTTTTATAATGTAATGAAATCTGTGTCAATAAGGAATAAAAGGAGAAGTGCGTTTTCCGTATTTTTAGGAAGCAATTATTACCTTTAAGGCCCGATTTCACATCTTTGACAAAGCACTAACTGTCACATAAACTATCAAGTAACAGAGTAAATTCTAAGTTTATCTGGCAAATAGCAGTTATAGAGGTGATGAGAAATCGGCCCTTAACGATATGTTAATAAAGTGCTTGTTCGTAAAGTGGAAGTTTTTTACAGATAGTGTTATTTCTTTAAGTGTACTCGAATAAGGCCCAATTTCTCAATGTCCGGTTAGTCAAACTTACCGGCAGGTTAGCCGAATTTGCGTGTCTCATGCTGTCTTTGGCGAGAACCGAGCGGCAAAGTTGACCGCTGCCTCATGATGGGATCAAATTTTAACCTGCCGGTAAATTGCGATAGCATTATCGATACTTTTTTCGATCGACCAACAGCTGTGTCCAATATTTATATTGTTTACTTTGTCAATTGCCAAAACAAAATGTTTATAAATAAACAAATTTCTTACATCCACGCAATGGAAATGGAAGATTGAGGCGGTAAGACAAGAAGCGATGTGGAACTTTCTGTTCAGCAGAATAGCAGCCGCCGCATTCATGGCAAATGTTTTGACCGCCACGCCGGCATATCCGAAATGGCACCAATGGCAAAGCAGGCAAACTCACTGCCCGCCGTCTGCAAAAACGAAGGACCCACCTGGCCAATGGCACCACCAATTGCCTCATACGATGTGGTGTACCGATAGTGATCTAACCGCTGATCTACGTGTGCACCATAATGAAAATATTATCCACACGCACGGCCAGCACCAGGAACGGTATTACCACAATGGCCAACATGGTGATGGTTATACCCACATAACCCCAAGTCGGAGCAACGAAAGAATAATTTACTGATCTGGATGATGCCAAATTTGTTCAACAATTCAGGTTAACAAACACAGCATGTCAAATAATTCTTGCTAGGATTAGAGATCAAATATCTTCGCTAACAGGTAAAACCTTAACTTCAGTTGTGATACAATTTATTATGCTTTGGATTGTTAACAGGAATAGTGGATTGTTATCAGAGAGCAAACTTATGGTGGCGCTGCGCTCTTATGCAAGTGGCTTCTTCCTTATCATTGCGGGCGACTTCTGTTGCGTCAGACTTCCTTCGGCAAACCGTGCAGTTAGTCAAGATTCCCACGCTATTGCATTACTGGCCATCACAAACAGACACTGACTGATTGATCTGTGCTTAAATTTTAGAAGTCGATTAAATATTTTTAAAGCTTACATATCATAAATAAAAACGTACCATCATTATCAACCACATTTTCATATTCCTGTGGCTGAGCTTGGGATCAATGTCTCCCGCTTCTTAATTGCGAATTATTTTCGCGATCGTTTTTTTTAAAACTCTTACTAGTCCCGTAAGTTTTTCCAAGGGCGATGAACTCCGGCATGGCGTGAATCTGATCTCCAAGCCCAGGCCTTCTGCTTCCAGGTCTCCCTCTTTTTGTTCTCCAAAATGCATTTGTTTGACTCAAAAAGTCTACAATCGAATGTTCCTCAGCCGCAGAAAAGTTCTTCACTCTTAGTCTTTGCGGTGTTTCACATTTATGCATCATCGCAAGCGGTCGATGAATTAGGTCAGAGCTGCTTCGTTTTACTTTTTTGCCACGCTTTGCTTGACAAATGCTGCCCTAAAGCAAGGAACACTCTCAGTTTGATTACCCGGTATAAATGCTTGGGATCTGAGCTTGGGGGACTTTCTTAGGGTCTTCTCCACTTTCTCTCATCATTGTATCATTGTTGTAAATGACAACTGTATCCAATTGAAGCAAAGTGAGCGTTGCCTTCTCGTTTCACTCATGTCATGTTGGTCTTTTTTAGTTTCTATTTAAATCAGAGTTTTACCTTATAGTGTAATGTACTCAAAATTCCAAATTAAAAGTATCTTAGAAAAACATATATCATTTTTCACTGACACAACCAAGTAGATATGACAGCGCCGCAACATCAAGCCGATCCGCTACGCTCCATGCAACTTGGCTTAAGCGGCTGGCGTTTGCTTACGAATAACTGTCTGCTGTTGAATGCCAAGCTGAGTGATACCCAGCGGCTGGTGGGTATCACCACTGCACCGATGCATCATATCAACTTCAATTCCTTTCCTCTCTGTGACAGATTTCATTTAACCAAGGGCAGTTGCGTCGGTATGACCAAACTCTGGTGGAGCGTCGAAACCTCAATCAGTTGTTTGTGGGCTGCATCAGCAGAGCCGAACGCATGGCCAACAATTTGCGCACGAAACGCTTCCAATTGGACAACGAACGCTTGTGTTTGGTGGCCGAACAGAATCAGTTGTTCAGTGAGTTAAGCGAAAATGAGCATTTTCTAAGCGAACTCGAAAATACTTTGAGCAGCAATCGCTTAGAGTTAAACCAACAGGCAGCTGCTTCCAGCCAAATGGCTGAACAACTTGAGGAAAACGAAAAGTTGATAAAGACGCTAACCGAACGACATCGTAAGCTGAGCACACTGGTAGGTCTCCTCGAGAGAGGCAAAAGTTCGAAGCAACCCTTTTCACTTTTCCCCCACAGGCCAAAGATAAAACGGAACTCTATAGGTCCCGCAATTTGATGCTTTGGTGCAAACTAGTCAACATAACCCAAGAGCTAGTCAGCGCCAAGATGAGGACCAAATCCATTGAGTATGCCTGCGAAGAGCTTCGAAGGTAAGATTCAAAAATTGTACTCCAGTTCATTTTGTTATGCTTGTCTGGCGTTCTCTACAGGCGGAACAAACAGTTGCAACTGGAGGAAGTGCAAAAACAGCAGAAAGTTGAACCAAATGGTGTGCTGTACCCTAGTTGCTGTATAATTTGGACTTACATTCGCCGTTTATGGGATTGTGTAGCGAGTATGGCAAACGTTACAAACTTGCCGGGTAGCACCAAGCACCCGTGTCGGTCATTTAGTATGGTTTTGGCTTTTTTGTAAAAAAAAATTCAGTTTTAGATCTTGATTGATGAAATTATAATAAAATGTAAAAGAATTGACCAAAACGTAGAGAAAACGAGCTGGTTTTGAGCTGGTCGAAAGAAGTATTTTGTAGGCGTGGCTAAGAGGAAGGAGCTCAAGAAGCTAGGAATTCGCAAAACGAGTCCTCAAGCTGGACGTGATCTGGATGTGGATCAACTAAATAAAAAATTTGTGCAGACAAATGTACCTGCCCCTACCCATAATATAAGGTTGTCAAAAAAGTCTTGCGGTATTTCCGCAAGCTTGTTTTTGCAAGCGCGTAGTTCTAGTTGTATTCGTCGCATCGGTTCACGCTAAAGCTTTTTGGAAAGCTCTTTTCACGCGCTAACACGTGTTTGATTTATTGTTGTTTGTTTTTAGTCGTTCGTGAGTTATAGCGTCGCAAACATGGAGCAAAATAAAGAGAAAATACGGCATATTTTACAGTACTACTACGATAAAGGCAAAAATGCATCTCATGCTGCCAATAAAATTTGTGCAGTTTATGGACCCGATACAGTTTCCATTTCCACCGCACAACGATGATTTCAACGTTTTCGTTCTGGTGCAGAGGTGATCGAAGATGCGCCACGGTCCGGAAGGCCTGTCGTCGAAAATTGCGATAAAATCGCTGAATTGATCGAAAGAGACCGGCATAGTAGCAGCCGTAGCATCGGCCAAGAGCTGGGCATGAGTCATCAAACCGTTATAAACCATTTGAAGAAGCTTGGATTCAAAAAGAAGCTCGATGTATGGGTGCCACACGACTTGACGCAAAGAAACATTTTTGCCCGTATGGATGCATGCGAATCGCTTCTGAATCGCAACAAAATCGACCCGTTTTTGAAGCGGATGGTGACTGGCGATGAAAAGTTGGTCACTTACGACAACGTGAAGCGCAAACGGTCGTGGTCGAAAAGCGGTGAAGCTGCCCAGACGGTGGCCAAGCCTGGATTGACGGCCAGGAAGGTTCTTCTGTGTGTCAAACGCTCAATTCGGACCTGTACTGCCAACAACTGGACCGCTTGAATGCAGCACTCATGCAGAAGAGGCCATCTTTGATCAACATAGGCCGAATTGTCTTCCATCAGGACAACGCCAGGCCACACACATCTTTGGTGACGCGCCAGATGCTCCGGGAGCTCGGATGGGAGGTTCTTTTGCATCCACCGTATAGTCCGGATCTCGCACCAAGTGATTACCACCTATTTCTGTCCATGGCGAACGAGCTTGGTAGTCGGAAGTTGGCCACAAGAGAGTCCTGTGAAAATTGGCTCTCCGAGTTTTTTGCCAATAGGGAAGCGAGCTTCTATAAGAGGGGCATTATGAAGTTGGCATCTCGTTGGGAACTCGTTATCGAACAAAACGGCGCATATTTGACTTAAATCGCATTATTATAACCAATTTTATGAACAATTGAAAATTCAATAAAAATACCGCAAGACTTTTTTGACTGCCTTATATGTACGTAAGACTTAGGCATCACTGTGATAATAGTTTTAGCTTCATGTGTGTCTGTTCTTGCGATGTTCTAGAAAGTATATTAAATGTTAAATCTGATGCAGAAGGTCTGGAAAAACTAAACAAACTGCTTATTGAACCCATCACCCATATATTTAACACTGCTCTTACCACATCCATTTCCCCAAACAGGTGGAAAGCCGCGAAAGCAATTCCAACATCCAAGTCGAATGGTGATTTCAGACCTATTTCCATCCTTCCGTTCCTGTCAAAGGCCCTCGAGCAAATAATTGCCAAGCAAATGCAAGCATTTCTGGATTCTAACTCTCTCATGAGTCAGAAGCAGTCGGGTTTCAAAAAGAACCGTAGCTGTACAACGGCCATCGTATATAAAGTCGAAGATATCCGTAAGCAAACTGACGTAAGCCATGTAACATTCCTGACCTTATTTGATTTTAGTAAAGCTTTTGACAATGTGGACCACAACATTTTATGTTCTAAGTTAAGCTATCTATTCAACTTTTCCTCCTCAGCTTCGAATATGATTAAGTCATATTTTTCCATTAGACAGCAAGCCGTTGTCTCGGGCACTCGCATGTCACAATTGCATTCTCCTAATTTTAAAAATGTAGGATGCCATATTAGCATTAATCCTAAAAAGTTAGTAGATCTAATTGAGGAAGGCGGAGAACGTTTTCACCAGGATTTGCGAACTATGGAAGCTCGGTATCGCGGAAAATGGAATAGTTATATACTTGCTGATTACTGCTTGTCTATACAGAGGGACAGTGAGAACTCGACATTGGGAAGAAAATCCCTGATGCGAAGCTTTTCAAGAGCCCAGTACTATTAGCTAATCGTAGACATTAGACATCAAATAATAATAAAAATAATAAGAATGGTAAATTTCCTCAACATATACATTCGTTTCACAGATAGACTCTTCACTGAAATTCCTTTCCGCCAGCCATTTGTTTAAATTTTGAAAATCATAATAGTCCCAAGGGGCTGAGTTCGGAGATTATGGTGAGTGCGGAACTCATTTGGCCCAATCATAGCCCAACTGATAAAAATTTGGATGTCATTCTCGATAGGTTGTTTGATGCTGAATTTGGGGGAATTGTTTGAATCTAGTACTGCCTGATGTTTATTGTACATTTGCTTGACAATTAATGTAAGGTCTATATTAGATCACGTAGCCTTTTACTATTTCCTATACACATTTTATGTATCAATCTAGTTGTCCTGCCATAAATTTTAATTCATTTTTTCGGGATTCACCGGCTACAACTTTGTCCATCCAGCTGATTTAAATGCAACAAAATTTGTGAAAATATAAGAGCCCTTAGGCTACATGCTAAAGTGGTTGTAATTAAAATCCAACCACCGCAGTGGCTTGTACACGAGGATTAAGTTTAAAAAATTTTGCCCTAATTTGATAAAAATTACGAACTCTGTTACTAACACGAGCATTTTTCACACGATTGTAAATTATTCGTGTGTAAAAAATTTTTTGTAAAAGAAAATGACAGACAGTTTTTCCCACGCGTGTAAACAATTTTTTTTTTTCATCACATTGTGCTCAGATTTCTATTTTAGAACTACTTCCAAAGTGTTCGT
The DNA here is from genome assembly GCA_037044535.1 of Lordiphosa magnipectinata. Taxonomy (NCBI): domain Eukaryota; kingdom Metazoa; phylum Arthropoda; class Insecta; order Diptera; family Drosophilidae; genus Lordiphosa; species Lordiphosa magnipectinata. Next base: position 340,392 of record JBAMBO010002043.1, on the reverse strand, counting down.
GTGCATCACAGTTTTGAACTGCAAAGTAAAAAAAAGTAATATGCAAAAATGGGAAGGACAAAAAAGTTTAATACTGAAGCTATGGTGGAACCAACGGAAAACGAAAACATCGTGTCTAGTTTGTAAAAAACGTCTCTCCAAGTCATCAGTGAATATAAGGCGTCATTATAAGTTGGTACACTATAAGGAGTCCGAACAAATGGACGATATCCAGATACAAGCAGCCTCAAAAAAAGCCAAGACCTCGGTCCGCCTAAAAATGTCTCAGAAGAGAATTAGAAGACAATAGGCTATTTGGTGTCTGTGGTCTCTTTGCCCTTCAGAATTTTTGATAATAATCGCTTTCAGGAAATTTTGCAACCGTGGTCAAATGGATATTCGTGTGAGTTTAATTCCAGAAATGTTGACCGCAGCATAATGGGATTAAACTGTATGCTGATGATGTTCAATTGTATGTTAGTCGTCCGCTGTTATTCTACGGTATAGAAATTTTTGCTAATTGTGACGCCAATAGTATGCAACGACTCCGTGTAACTTTCAACTCTATTGCAAGATATGTCTTTGACCGTAAGCCCTCGGAGCATATAACCACATTTGCCAACCAAATATTCGACCTGTCTCTTGATTCACGGATTAAACTTAGAACTTTAATTTTTGTCCATAAAATCATTGTTACTCGTGAACCTCAGTATTTATATGAAAAATTAGAATTCGCCTCATCCGCGAGAACTAATAATTTAATTTGCCCAAGATTAAACCGGGCCAGTTCAGAAAAACATTTCTATGTCTTTGCTGCTGGCGGTTGGAACCAGCTTCCACACCATCTTAAAACTATTAGGAACGCAACACTTTTCAAAACCAACCTTACCGCCTATCTTAAAAATCTAATCGTTTGAAATGATCTAATCATATTAACTATTATCAAAATAAGCTGCACTGTAAACTTAAATTTAATTGATATCTACCCTATTGGTTATTAAGCTAGGATACATTTTATTTTTACCAACCTCCCCGAATTAAATTTTGTGACCAATATTATAATTATCAAGACAAGCTCTTGTTGTATTGGGAAATAATTAAACAAACAAACAAACATAAAATCTTAACCTTCCTTATCTTTCCTTATATTTTTTATTACACTGTCAATTTGATCGTATGAAGAAGTCAGTACTCATAGTACACATATTGTTGTTGTTTACGCGATCGCCTTTTTAAAGTTACAGTCTTCCTCCGAATGTGAATGAAAAAGAAAGCCTGAAACATGCTTATGCCTGTATTAGAGGCCTGCATGAATGGAGTCAAAGTGCCCTTTGATTCATGTTTTCAAAAATAGATTCAAGTAAGATAAGTCAGAAATTGAATGAGTCAGCTTAATTTCCCGGTGACTCCAAACACATCAAGCTCAAATAGATCAAGCTTCGAACAGATCAAGCTCATGTGGTTCATTAAATCAAGACAAGTCAAAAAAATCTTCAGTGAAAAATCGTTGTGTCGTCGTGTTCCAGAAATCTCTAGAGATTTTCGTACAAACGATTTGATTTGGAAATTAACTAGGAGGACTTTTTATGTGAAATGATAAGAATAAGGTCGGCTACTAGATCTTAGGTCAGTAAAACCGTACCGTATAAAGATTTCAAATCGCTCTACTTTTGTCATCTAATCTAGTAGCCGGGCATATTTCTGGCACATCAAATATTAAGGCAAGCAGTTCTAATTCGAAATGCAAGCGTTTATACCAAAATCTCTAGAGATTTCTGGAACACACCCAATAAAGACGGTATTTTTTGTATTTTTGGTTGCCAGAAGTCGAATATTTTGAATCTTTTATTAAAAAAGCAGAGTCAAACTTTTATACTACTTAAGCTAAGGTCCCAGAGGCAAAAAATTTGTCCAAATTTTGATAAAAATTTGACTAAATAGCCCCTGATGTCAGATATTGAAGGACTTAAAACTAATACTATGATTAATACGTAAATAATTTCAAATATGACCGAAAACTTCCCTGTGAGACCTTTGCTTTATATACATCAGGATATTTCAATAATTTCAATCGGAAATCGACCAAATTGCTTCATAAGGAGGACTGTTAGGATTGACCATCTGTAAACTGACACACGATTCTAAACCCAAAGAATTTTGGGGGTTAGAAAATTGATCTCAAAGTTAACTCTTACAAAAATTGTATTAAAAAAATAGCTGCCCGCTTTTATATGTTCCGAGGACTACCAGGTGGTGCTGTTCTCCAAACATTTGGAAACTTTTGACAAGTGGTTCATAGGCGAGTTTGTGTGGAGTTTTGTCGACTTTAAGACGGCTCAAAGTAAGTAGAGCTTGAATTGTAGTGACTTCAGCTATTACCCGCGTGGGTGGCAACAAAAAGGGAGCATTTACCCAAGGCACTGGTTCATATGCTACGTCAACGCTACTTTGCTTTGGGTAGAGAATTGGATAAGTGTCATATGGCTCAAGATTGGTTTAGGTACATGATTCAAGCGAATTATCCGGAGACAGCGGACTGTAAATAGCTTTTGATACAAAACGTGAAAATTACTTGATATCAGAGATTCAATATTAAAAGACTTTGTTGTAAAAGAAGTGACTTTTCTATGTCCCAAGATTCTCTGTGTACTTTAATGATAAAAGGTTTTGACAAGACTGAAAAATGGTTGAAAATGTGGAATCTTCTAACTTAACTTGGCGCCGGTAGCTTGACAAGTTGCACTGTGATCTTGACAGTGGATGGAAGAGAGGGATGAACAGTTTTTAATCGCATTTTGATTCTTGATAAGTTTGCTTGTGGACACTACTATTACCCTAACATTTTTTAGCATTTTCCGGAAATTGTTTTCTTTTGATATAGAAATAATTCACAAGAAATGAGGAAAAGTAATTAAAGTAAGTGCATACATGCAGAGCATGGAAAAGTGTAGATGTATACTTGCTTGGTTTTCCTTAGAATGCAAACATTAACTTTGTGTTTGATTTAGAGACTTGCCTTTTGCAATTCCCTATCACATGTGCATAGGCAAGTGGCAGTTGTTGTAGCTTTTCCGTATAAGTCTGTCTCACTTTGTAGTTTGCATGATTAGGTAAACGATATTAAACATGTTTTTCACTTGATTGTTGTTGTGCAAATATGGCAAGAAACATCACACACACTCGCACTGTCAAAGTGATATGTTATATGTTATAGTGATAACCGTAACCCATATCCCACAACCGTAACCCTAACCGTTACTCGTTTTGGGTTAACAGTTCAAATTTGAACCTTTCCCTTATACTTTCGGTAATAGCGCTCAAGTCAATTGTTTCGCCTGACTTGCTGATTTATTGTTCGATTTAATTGAGATTTTTACAATAGGTTCTACGACGAGTCACTTCCACCATCTCTAGATGGCTACAATGTCACCTGTACCTTCTACATTTTACACAGGCATAACAAATTTCGTATAATTGATTCCGTTCTAGACCAAATCCAAATACTCCAACTTCAGTTGAACATTTTCATTAGCTTTCCTACATGTTCCAGCTGCGGTATATTATTCTGCTGGCGTTGGCCATTTACCATGTCTGCGTGGCCATCTCCAACCAAGATCGTCACTTTCAATGCTTCCAGGCCCGACTTATGGGCCAAAGTAACTGTTCGCCATGCGTGAATTTGTATGTGTTCAATCGGACCGTCAACTATCGCCGCTGTGAGCATGTAAATGGACGCTGTTTTCCCTTTCGCACCGTTTTTCCCACGGCCAAGGCATGCGAGGAGACCTGCAAGCCCTACATAGAGAAAACAACGTTGGAGAGACCGCAAATAGTGGAACCCAAATGGGCTGGGAACAGCTGTTATGAGGGGGACTGCTATTATGATGATTCAGAAGCAAATTTATAGTTGGGTTTTAACACAGGATTAACAAACATTTGTAATATCAGTAGGGTACACTGGTGCTGATGGCCACTTCCAGGGCATTCACTGAAACGAAAGAGACGGGAGGGGTAGAATTGCAATAAAGTTTCGTATAATTCAAATAACAAATAAACAAATAAGGTGTGTTTGTTCGTGCCTCCCTTTAACAACAAAGCTTAAACTAGGACATAAGTTTCCTTCAATGCTCTTGGTGAGCACTGAGAATCAATATTGATTAATTCAAGTTCCTAAAGTTTCAAATGGGTCAAGCGACATTAGGTAAATGCTTCTACCGCTAGATACTCAAGGTGAAAAGGTTGGTATTTAAGTACAGGAATGGGACATGTAGTTGATAGAGATTGTTAAGATCAGTTCCATTAACACGCAACGGTTCACGCGTGAAAGAGGATCATAAAGTTTTCAAGTTGGCTGATTAACAACGAGGAGTCAACATTGCCATGAATTAGTTTATGCCAGAAGATAACGCGGTGATGCACGCACTTTTGGACCCATTTCATGAAATGATTTTGCAAAATGAGCGTAGCATACTTCATAACGAAGTATATGAAACCTCCACATGATATGTTATTATGACGTCAACTTTAACACTTTATCACTTTTGTCAGAAATATCAGCAGCGTTCCACCAATGCGATATTGGACCGGCATGTTATTCCAAGGAATTCTGTCTTAATTTCAATACCGAGTTTGAACCAAATGGCAACTGGCTGTGGCGCTGGAGTAAGCCAGCCAAAATTTGGCAAGCAATGACAAGTTGGACATTTTATCTACCGGGTGAGCAACCTACCTAAAGGGCAAAAAATCAAAAAACGCGTTCGACTTCGCTGTTTATATGCAACTTATCTGGCTCGTTGCTATAGGTAAAGCCAAAGCTCCACGTCGTTTTAAAAACGCATTCACATATTATGCTAACCAAAAAGCATGGATGACCGGGGGACATATGGCAAAAAATCATTGTAAAACTGGATCAAAAAATTATTCATGAAATCACTGTGACACATTTTTGAACTCAAAAATGTTGATAGCGTCGAAACCAAAAAATTCTGAAAGGGTGTGATGGTAGTATAAAATGAGTCTGGGTTTAGTCTGATCAGCTGCCGTTTTCTTTTTATTACACTTTGAACTTTTCAGCTTCAGAGTAGGACTAACGATTCCATATCTCGTAAACTATTTTTAATTTTGCTTTTAAATCTTTAACTAAGTTGTTGCTCTTGGCTTGGCCTACAAAACATTTCTTTGCAGCAAATCAAAAAAATTATATCTTCATACTCAAAATTACAAAAGTTGCCCAAAAAACCCAAGTTTTGACCACTTTTCTATAGTTTTTCAACTTTATCTTGAAACCCGTTTCAAATTTGGACAAGTAATACAGCACAAAGTTGTAGCTTAGACCAAAATAAACAAACCGTTAGAACGAACCAACTACATTTAGTTACTCTTTCATATAGTTATAGGCCCACAACCACGTACACCTGTCATAAAAACTTGAAAAAACGAACATTTTCGGTAAAAAAGTAAGAATATTCAATTTTTTTATTTACAGTTTTTAAGTTATATTTTCTTACTATTTTCTTGATTTAATACAAAATATAATCCAAATTTTTGACTGTGTTGACCAATTGGTACCAAAAATTGCCATTTTGCGAGTTTTGGTTCCAATTCTCCATGCTTAAGGGCCCGTAACTATACGTAGGACCAATCGAAAGAAGTTGATATGTTGCAACCGTTTGTTTATTTAAGTCTTTGCTGCGATTTTGTTCTGCATTGCTTAGTCAAATTCGTTGCAGTTAGTTGAAAAAAAGTACAAAATGAGGGGAAAACATGATGATTTTAATACATTTTAGTAATTTTAAGTATAAAGATGTAACTGTTTTGACTTGCTATTTAAGAATGTTTTGTAAGCCAAACCAAGAGCAACAACTTCCTCTAAGACGTCAAAGCGAAATTCCAAATAGTTTACGAGATTTGGAGTTGCGAATCCCAATCAGAAACTGAACACTACAAAGTGCAGTAAAAAGAAAACGGTAGCGAAGGTTTTTGTACTACCAACATACCCTTTCAGAATTTTGTTGGTCCCGACTCTATCAACATTTTAGTGTTGCACAGTGAAATCGAAAGATTCTATTGTTCGTTGATAACGCGGCATGTCATAAAGATGTGCAATCTATCAGGAATGTTTTAATTGAATCTATGCCTCCTAACACCACGTCTGTGCTATAGCCTTTAGATCAAGGAATTATTCACTCATTCAAAGTGGAATACAGACGAATTTTGGTTAAAAAACAATTAAGCACCCAATGGAACGCTGTGAAACTACAGCCGAATTTGTGAAAAAAAACTTTCGCTTACTTTGAAATGAGACTAACCGAAGATTTTGAATCAAACACCAACTGGACGGATTATGTTAACGTGGATGAGAATCTTGATTGTTATGGAGCCATGTCTGCTGACGAAATTGTTCGCTCCATTATAGACGACAACATTCAAGAAAGCGATTGCAGTAGTGAGGATGAATCGGATGATTTACAGTTACCATCAATTAAAGATGGGTTCTGCGCTATTTAAACATTTGAAATGTTGTCTAGAGTCTCCACAATTTCTCGTTTAGAAGAAAATTTGCTGGTGCTTAGTACAAAAAATGAGTTCAAAAGAAAATGACAAATCATATTAAATAAATTAATGCATTTATGTACTAGCCATGTTGCGACTCATGGAATTGCGAGGACACACGGTAAGGTGATAGCGTACGCGGATGACTTTGCCATAATCACAAGAGGCAAATTTCCCCACACTCTCTGCAACCTGATGCAGGATGCACTCTCAACACTTTCAAATTGGACGACACAAAGTGGTCTTGGAGTCAATCCAACCAAAACTGAACTCGTTCTCTTTACCCGCAAGTGTAAGATACCAAATTTAACACCCCCACGACTAAACAACATACACCTAAAATTTAGCGATTCTGCAAGATACCTTGGTGTAGTGTTGGACAAAAAATTATATTGGAACGAAAACATAACTGAACGTATCAAAAAAGCTAATACTGCACTTTTCTCGTGCAAACGTGCGTAAATGGGGATTTTCCCCTGAAATGGTACTCTGGCTGTACACAGCCGTTGTACGTCCAATACTACTATACGGAATCATCGTATGGTGGCCGGCTCTGGGGAAACCTTACGTCCTCAGAACCATAGCCAAATTTCAACGTAGTGCTGCATTATGCATGACTGGTGCATTGCGTACAACCCTAACAGATGCACTTAACATAATGTTACACCTTATGCCTCTAGATCTTCTGGGTAGAGAAATCGCCAGTAACGCCGCTCTCAGGCTGAGAGAAAGTGATACCTGGAAATATAGTAACTCTGGCCACTCCTCTATACTTCTGCATCAAGTGGCGGTACTGCCAACGCTTGACTACTGCATCCCAACAACGTTTACCACCATGTATAAAGTCACCATACCGAGTCGACTGGACTGGAACTAAATACCTCACTGCAAACCGAATGCCATAAATTTCTACACTTATGGCTCCAAACTGGGTGGACAGGTAGGAGGAGGAGTCTTCAGTCCAGAGCTCGGGATCGAAACTTCATTTCGGCTTCCTGACCATTGTAGTGTTTTCCAAGCAGAGGTTGTAGCCATCCAGGAGGCTACCAACCTTCTGGGAACCCTCGCAATCCAAGGAAGTAAAGTATTCATATTTTCAGATAGTCAATCTGCATTAAAAGCCCTTGACGGTTATATTAACAATACAAAACTCTTCCGGAGTGCCGCAAATCTCTTAATGAGATGGCTCAGCACTTTGAAATTAATCTCGTTTGGGTGTCTGGACAACGAGATGGCCGACCACCTCGCCAGACTTGGCACCACCACTCAGCTCTTACCGGATAAGAGCAGCATAGGGGTGCCTCAAACAAAGGAAACTACTTATCGAATAACCATGAATCGATGGCAAACAATTCACACATGTGAAGTATCTAGGCTTACATGGCCTACTCTTAGTATTAAAAAATCTAGGGCGTTACTCCGTCTAGAAAGACTGCATATTTCCCTACTAGTAGGGGCCCTTACTGGACATTGCCTAATAGGAAGACACGCCGCTAGGCTCGGCATCAGACACAATGACTTCTGTAGAAGCTGGAATTCACAACACCTCTTCTGTCATTGCCCAGCTCTTAGCAGAAGGCGACTCACAGTTTTGGGTCGTCCTTTTCTAAACGATCTGTCAGACATCTCTGAAATAGATCTAGCCTCTCTACTCAAATTTGTGATATTTTCTAAATGGTTTAACGGGAAAGACCCTCCCTCTACGATCGCAGCGTAGAAAGGGTTATATGGTAACACAACGGGCCTTCATTGGGATTCTCACCCATTTCAACCATTGCAACCTAACCTAACCTATGTACTAGCCAAAATGGAATTAAAGTATAAAAACAGGGGAAAGCTAACTTCGGCTCGACCGAAGTTTATATGCCCTTGTAGCTTGTTTAATTTATATAAATTAAGCTTTTAAATGTTTTTCGTCGAACATTCTTAGCTGAGTTATTTTTTCAAACTCAGCAAAAGATGGCGCCACTTCTTTGACCATTTGCTTGCCAGTTTATTCTATGGCAGCTATACGATATATTCATCAGATTTGGATCAAACTCGTCAAAATTGTGTGAAAACCGATAATATTCATAACTGGAAAGCTTAAAGACGCTACCATTGAAAACAGAAAAGTTTTTCTCACTAGAACTACCATTTCTACCGATCGTTCCTATGGCAGCTTTATGCTATAGTCATCCGATTTAAATCAAACTTGGCAGAAATGTGTGGTAGCATATAGTATTGATCAGTAACAAGTCTGAGAGCGATAGCATTGAAAATAAAAAAGTTTTTTCTACTAAGACTTTTTCTCTGAACTAACTTTTGTATGGCAGCTATACTATATAGTTGTCCGATTTTCATCAAACTTAGTGGAATTATGTAAAATCATAGAAAACTAAAAAAAGCAAGTTTTGGGGGCGTTTGCATTGAAAACAAAAAAGTTTTTCTCACTAAAACTAGTTTTTTGACCGATCGTTCCTATGGCAGCTATATGCTATAGTCATCCGATCCGGCCGGTTCCGACAAATGTGCAGCGTATTTGTACCAAAAGTCTTCGTCCAAAGTTTGGTTAAGATAGCTTTTAAACTGACGGAGGAGATAGCATAGAAACAGACGGACGGACAGACGGACATGGCTATATGAACTCAGCTCGTCATGCTGATCAAGAATATATATACTTTATGTGGTGGGAGATGCTTCTTTCTATACGTTACAAACATCTGGACAATTTTAATATACCCTCTACAAGGGTATAAAAACAATTTAATCTGAAACTAAGCAGAATTTTGTTCTTTTAGTTTAAATGCACATTGGCGATAATTGCATCACTTTTGGTGTTAATGAAGATGATGTGTATTGAAAGGCACTATACTGTACCCCTATAATTGGATATATCGGATTTTCCTTCCTTTTTATGAAGAGGAATAATATAAGATTCTATCCAAAGATTCGGAAAGACAGTAGATTCTAGCGATAGATTAAAAAGCTTAAGCAAAGGATTGCATAAACAAATACAACACTCTTTAAGCACGCAACTAGGAACGTTGTCTGGCCCAGGGGATTATGAGGATTTTAGTGATTTCAAATATGAAAGTAAGGAGCTTTCACAAATTGAGGGAGCACATATCGAGTTGGAAGAAGGAATGTTATAAGGATCAAAATGGAATGTATGGTAATGGTTCAGCGGGATGAATGAACAGTTAATGAGTGGTTGTGATACTGACTACCAATGTGTCATTTAAGAAACATAAAGTCGCTATTAATAGCAACTGGAAACAGCTGCTTCGGAAGAATACCGTCAGTCAACAACAGCAACCAAAATAATCTGTTTTTGTAGGCACATTAAAAAGATCTGTTATCCGCCCCTAAACACTTTGAAAACGGGCCTACCCACACAGCTCCAATGCACCCAACAGCTGCACTTTAAGTACATAAGTAAAGCTATGCTGATGGACTCGTCACGGCTACCAAAAATCACAGTGGAACAACCAAGTTCTACACTAAGGACTGTGATAGGAGTCCTAAAGGTCTTATTGACTTTTGTCTCAGCTGTGGAAATGAGTAGGAAATCGAAAGTATTCAACAGTTACTGATCAAACTTGAACATGAGACTCGACCACGATGCTAACGTTGCGTTATATATCATAAGCCCATCATTCTTTGTAATAGCAATTAATATTAATAGCGGCAGTGACAAGGGTCAGACACACCACTTGAAAAGGACCAACCATGGGAACCACTTGAACAGGTCATCTGGTGCGCGCCACTTAATATGCATCGTGTGAGGCAATATATGTATTCCTTTCACGAACGCATTCTTATATTTACATACACGCAGATTATCTTACAAATACTGCCTTAGTTAAGAATAGAAATTAAGGGATGAGAAGATGAGAGCGCGTCAGTTCGAATCAAAAACTACAATCGTGCTCATTAAATTTATAATTCTATACAGTTACTATGCTACTCTAGTCGAGTTCTATAGACAATGTCTGCTGTCTTAACAAAATAATCAATAGATTGTTGACTCTTAGGCTTAGTTGCATAAAAGCTAGTTTACTCACAGAATCCATGATCTTGCTTGTAGACCAAATCGTGCAATTTATTGGCCAACGTCTGATGGCACCTGATGTAGGTCATTTCAATCTCTACCACCTGGTTCAAGGACAAATACTGCATGCCCAGACTCTTTTGGCTGGCCTCTGATACGCCATCATCCGTTTCATCCTCACTTATATCCAGGCTCAAGGCATGAGATTCACTTAAATAGCTAGAACAGCTGGTCCATTCCATGTCCAACACAAACACCAAATTCAGCAGCTGCTCCAGCGCGATGCGGAATTCCGCAAAATCTTCGGTAAGCAGACAATGCTTGGCCAATAGCGACAGATACTCATTGTGCAGCGCATACAGCTTCCGGATGGTGATGCATTTGGGCAGCTGGCTCTCGAATTGTTGGCCAATGGCCTGCATCACATGGGTACAGAGATGGGTGTGCAGGCTATTGACCAAATAGATTAGCCAGAAGCGTAGAATTTCCAAGCGGCGTACTGTCAGCCCAAGTAAGTCCAAGGGAGCGTAGAGATCGGCACGCGGTCGACGTATGTATTGCAAATTCTCCAGCTTCCAAGCTGCCCACTTGACCTTAAGCATGAGACGCCAAATGGAATTGTAGACAAACATATTGCTCGGCGTTAGGATACGTTGCAGTGGCATGGGCATATCGTAGACCAGCTCAATGGCATCCAGTGCCTCATAGACCTTATTGGACTTGGCACGCACTCGAGAGATTAGCTCCACACGCAATTGACCGCGCAGTGGTTCATAATTGGCCGTGGCTATGGCATGGAGTTGCATTGTAAGCACAGAAGTCTTGGCCCACTCCCGACCAGATTCAATTTGGCCATAGAGCTTGGTATAGAAGGGATAGAGCAGATAGTCTGCCTCCAGCAGCATCATATGCCTCAGGAAGCGCACATGCAGGCCCGTTTGCAATTCATCGCCATAGAAACGCATCACATAGGCATTCGCATGATCGCGACGACACCTTAAAATGTTGTTCAGAGCACGGGGCAGTACGTCCTGCAGCTGGAGACGGGTGGAACGCTCCAGGGCCGCCAGAATCACGCGCACCGGGGGGGCCAACGGAGGTAGTGGCTGATTCTCGGGCCTCAAAGCGGGAGTGAACATATAAAGAAGCTCTTTATTTTCTATATGCGAAACAGCCTCCACCTCTTCCCGGATAAAAACTTTCTGGTCTTCATAGCCCTGCAATTGATCAGCATCTCGAAGATCCTCTGCATTTGGGTCGTGTAGATTTGCCTTGGAACCGCAAGACCCTCGCAGTAGCTCAAACAGCTGTTCGCTGAGTTCATCATGCAGGGACAGGTCCTGGCTCTGTTTGCTGGAGGCCAGCATTTCACCCAATTTATTGACAGTGGCCAGCAAATCCTGCGTTTCACCCGATTCCAGAGCATGATGCGCCAGCAGCTGATAGAACGGACAGTCTCTTAACTGCCTCTGGATTTGATGATTTCGCTCACTTCGCTCCTTTGGAGGAAGAACACGCTGGCGTATGGTCAGCCAGGGTTCGGAATGCGGCAAACGCTCCACCATAAACTCCTGGCGCCAATCCTCTAGTTGTGCGCGCCGCCACCAGGCATCCATAATGAAACAGAAACGCTTCAATGTGATTAGAAGCAAGGCAGTGGCCAGTTTCTGGTGCGACACATTCAATCTGGTTTGCTCGTACAACTGGGAGAGCAGATAGGCACTCTTGAGATGAGGCGGAGCTGTGTCCACAATGGACTCTGTGGCCAGTTTGCGCAGCAAGCGTAACAATTCGAAATCCTTTCTCATTTCCCACAGAAATGCCATAAGTGTGCCATCCCTTTCATACTCCTCGGGCTCAACCACTCGCGATTCGAAGGCAACCAGTCGCCGTATAAAGGGTACGATGAGATCACTCAGGCAAGTGGCAAAGCACTCCAAGGTGCCGGTACTACTGTGATCCTGGTTGATGGAGAGCGTGTGCCGATCAATGATATAACGCAGTTCCATTAGATCATTCAAGGCGGGTGTCACCTGCTGCTCCAAAATGGTATACATGTTGTGCTGTGGGGGGAAAAAAGGAAATTATAAACATCTCTTGGTTGGTTTTTTTGTTGTGAAACATCTTCAATTTCGATGAGAGCAGAAATGTTGTGAGAACAATTGAGAGCGCAACTGTTGTTGATTTCATACAGTGAATAAATATAGCATTGGGGCACAGGCAACATTTGAGGAAGGAAATGGGGGCTAAAGTTCCTATTAAACTAAATTTTGTAACATATTTTTCAATTAGTTACAACAATCAGTTAATCATTCAAAAATGTCCCAGCACAAAATTCAAGCGAAAAAAAAGAGAGCTAAACTGATCAACACAAGTTTTGTGCACAGTTTGTCTCTATTTGTTGTGTCTTTGGTAACTTAACGGTAATCTTCAAGCACAGTCCAAACCATAAGAGATAGTAACTCACTTAAAGTGAGTTGAAAGTGAGTACTAAGATTGGATTTTTGAAAATTTTTTGTCGGGAAATGTAAAAAATTCGCTAAAAAAGGGTTTTGTTTTTCATCCAATCAGGTTAAAACTCATTTTCAAAGTTCTATATGATACCAATCTTCCGGAAAATTCACCCGGCCTGAGGTGAAGGTTGTATGGGAGAAAGTTATGTTCCCACCGATTAGCTCCAAACACATTTTCAAAGTTAAACATTATAAAAATATATAAAAAGTGTCTTTTAAAATTTGAAAAATCTACCCTTAAAATCGGAAAAAAGCCATAAAACTGTTGTATGACATTTTTAAGTTTTCATCCGATCAGCTTCAAACTTATTTTCCAAGCTTTGCATTAAGAAATATTAGCAACGGGATTTTTGAATTTTAAAAAATTCGGAAAACGCGAAAAATTAAAAAAAAAAACGAGAAGGCCAAGCTAACTTCGTCTGTGCCGAAGTTTTTATACCCTTGCAAAAGCTGTTTTTGATATGACAGAGTTTAAGGACGCTTAGATAAAAATCAAAAACTTTTGTAACTAAAATCCATTTTCCGTCAGATGAACATCTGATTTCGACCAAATTTCGCGAATCTTTTTGAAAACATATCAGATTAACAATCGCCAAGTTTAAGAACGATAAAATTGAAAACAAAAAAGTTTTTCTCACTAAGACTCATTTTCCGACCGATAAGTCCTATGGCAGCCTGAAGATATAGTCATCTGATTTCGACCAAATTTTTCAAATTAATCACCGACCTTAGGAACGATTTACTCGAAAAAAAAAATTTTTTTCACTAAGACCCATTTTCCGACCGATCGGTCCTATGGCAGCTATAAGATATAGTCATTCGATTTTGACCAAAATTTGCAAATCTGTTTAAAAGCATAGAATATTAATAATGACCAAATTTAAGAACGCTAACCTTGAAACCAAAAAAGTTTTTCTCAGTAAGACCCATTTTCCGACCGATCGGTCCCATGGCAGCTATAAGATATGGTCATCCGATTTTGACCAAAGTTTGCAAATCTGTTTGAAAGCATAAAATATTAATAATGACGGTGTTTGGGAACGCTAACATTAAGAATAAAAAAGTTTTTCTCACTAAGACCCATTTTTTGACCGATGGTTCCTATGGCAGCTATAAGATATAGTCATCCGATCCGGTCGGTTCCGACATATTAGCAGCGTGCAGTAAAAAGAAGACTCTGTGCAAAATTTCAGCTCGATAGCTTTCAAACTGAGAGACTAGTTTGCGTAGAAACAGACGGACAGACAGACGGACAGACAGACGGACAGACAGACGGACAGACAGACGGACAGACAGACGGTCAGACAGACGGACAGACAGACAGACAGACGGACGGACAAAGCTCAATCGACTCAGCTCGTCGCCCTGATCAAGAATATATATAGTTTATAGGGTCGAAAATGAATATTTCTATGCGTTGCAAACTTCTGGGCAAAATTATAATATCCTTTGCAAGGGTATAAAAACATTTTCAGAGCTCTTTACGGAAATTGCACAAAACTGATACTCACTTCACTTTTTAGAAAAATCCATCTACCATAGAGAAAATGGTGGGAGCAGTTTTAAATTAGCTTCAAACTGATTTCCAATCCTACACATACAAAAATATCCGCCCAAAAAGTCGGAAAATGGGCGAAAATCTGTTCTATGAAACTCTTTTTTGGCTTCCCCAATTCCCAAAGTCGGAAAATGAGCGTAAAACTGTTGTAACTCTTTTGAAACTCTTTGGTTTTTGATCCGATTATCTCCAAACCTGATTTCAAAGCCTTACATAACAAAATTTTACCAATTTGATTTTCAAATTTTGGGAAAACCTTGGTACGGAGCGATTTGGCTTCTAGCGATTTGGCTTTTAGCGATTTGTCAAATCGCGTGAAAACTCGCCATGCCACAGAACTTCGAGTGATTTCATTTTTCACAAACCCTTGCGAACTTAAATGCATAGGGTAGACACCTAGACGCAAGGGAACATTAGACTAAACCTTTTCATGCGATTTTATTAATATTTTGAAAAGTTAGGTATTTGGTTAGTTCGTTATTAAACAAAACTAACTTAAATTTTCTTCAACTGAATTAATTTTTATTTATTTCGCACACAAATTTGCCGCCCGCCAAAATAAAAATGATGCCTTGCAACCCTAGCTGCTGTAAGGTTAAACGAGAACGGCGAACGAAAATGTAAGCAAAATAATTGCTTTATTTAAATAAATGCATCTCGCACGACAGATAGCATTCGAAGATTTAGGGAAGAAGCAAATCCGTACCTCCGTACCATAAACTGCAGCCGGCTTGGATCTGCATCGGACCGTCTTTCTTAATCAGACGATATACATACGTAGGCAAAATTCGGTAGGTAAATCAACCAATCGGAGGAAAGGTTGGCCAGATTTAAGGTCAGTTTATTTCAGGCTGCAGCCACAACTATCCTGTCGCCCTTTGTGAAATTGCGGGCTAAGTCCTTATGCTCCTTCATAAGAGCCAAGAAAATTTCGCTCTTTACATTTGTTCGATGCTTTCCCTACTTTAATTTATTGAAATTATAAACAATTTGGAAGAATAATAAAATTTACTAACATTTGAGCGGCTTCGCGTCATTATTTGTTAAACTCGATGGGCAGCAATCGATTTACAAATTGCACAATATATAATTAAAAAATAATAAATACTCATCGCAACTCAAGACGGCAGCGTTGTGGAGTGGGCTTTAGGTCCACATATGTACATATGTCTTTATTGCCAGACTTGTCGGTGCAAAGAAGGTGTGCGCATGCCATGCATATAAACAAATACGTGTTAATTCTCTTTTACAGAACCTATAGCTCCTCTTAAGAGATGGCTAATGATAAGGAACTTTGGCCCAGCATTATGTGATTCAATTGCGAACGACGGATAGGATAAGCTGCACAACTTTTCAATGGCCGGACTTGGGACTTTTTTGTGGCCGTAAGTCGTGGACGACATCTCCTAATCTATGCCGTTCTATTATAAGTACAAAACAACGAGATGGCATGGCCCAAACAGTTGATTTAGCTCCTTCCCTAGTCGTGTCCATAGAGTACCATTTGCCTATTACAAATAAAGGTCACGATGGACCTAAAAACCATTTTATTATTTGCGATTTATTTGCGTTTTACATCTACCACCTCTTAGATCTTTACTGCAAATGTGGATTAACCAAACATTATCGAACCCTAGGTACCTAGGTGTCAACATCAGGCTTATGTGATGGTTTGGTGAGGAGACGCCTATGATGGGGTCACCAAGCTCTATTTTTGTGAAAAAGGAGTCAAAACTTCGGCGAAAGTGTATCAATCCGACGTTTTGGAAAAGGTTGTGAAGCCTCTCAACACGACATTATTTGCAAACAAGCCGTGGACGTTTCAACAAGACTCCGCTCCAGCTCACAAGGCAACAACGACTCAAACATGACTAAAAAACCATGTACCAAACTTCATTTCTACGGATGATGTACCAGCAGGCCAATCGCTGGTAACCCAGACCTGAATCCATTGGACTACAAACTATGGTCGGTTCTCGAGGCTATAACTTGCTCTGCCCGACAACCAAATATTGAGTCCGAGCAGTGGGCAATTTCTCCATGCATGAAGTGCGCACTGCGATCGATAAGTGACCAGAGAGACTTCGCAGTTGCTGGAAGGCACAAGGCGGACATTTCGAATAAAATGTTCTACGATTTGTAGCCATTGAGTGACCGAATAAAAAGAAGAAAAAAGTTGTGAAAAAATATTCAATCGTCTTCATTTTATGATCAAAAAACCGTGTACCAAAACAAATGTATTTTTGAAAAAGTCTATCATGCCTGTTCCGGTTTCGATGTCTCTGAAATTGCATTTCCTTGATTAATTCGCTAAGCAATTATCTACCGAATCAGAAGAGCCAGGGGAACGTTTTAAAAAGGTAAGCATGTTATTAGAAAAAAGCTGCTGTTGAACAATGAATGTTGTTTCTTTATAATTGTTTTAACTTTGAAAATAAAGCTGTGCCAATACTTTACTGAATCACTGTATATCTACGGAGCTCTGCGGAGCAGCACAATATTAAACAGGAGGACTTAGTAGCAAGTGTTTGCTTGTTGTTAGAGTTTCTACTCCCGGTTAGTTTTCTTCTTCTAAAAAATTGATCATTGCTGATTTATATACCCAAGGAGAGACACAATAAAGCCACGCTTACACATTATTTTGGACTCACCGCCGTCACACTGCAGATGGTCACCTCGCGTCGCAAACGTATCTCCCGTTTGTCCTGGTCCACCTCGAAGAAGCAGCAGCTCACCGGCTTGGCAAACATAAAGATAATCTCACGCATTAGACACTTCTCGGTGGTGGTCTTGGGCAAGGGATAGTTTAGCAGGCCGTAGGCTTTGCTATTTAAATACTGTATATAGACCAGGGCAAAGTTGGCCAAGGGTGTGTCATCCTGGGGCTGGGCAAAGATCTGTATGTCGTGACGCCACCAATGCGAATGGATGAGCTTCTCTATCAGACCATCCGTATGCTCCCTTTTTGTATATTGAGTCTGACAGCGAGGTGGCTCCAAGGGCGGCAGTTGTGGTACTTTGCACCAGTACGCGCTATCCTTATAATGGCTTTTGAATGTCATTCTGAGCGGTTGGCTAATGTTAAACAGTTGCTTCTTGCGTCGGACTTCGTTGCTGGGTGGGGGCATAAAGGCATTGCTGCCACGGGGATACTCCGTATCCATGTTACAGGCATACACCACGGCCATGTGCTCGACACGCCTACTGGTGCCGCAATCCCGGTCTCTTATCCGATGGCTGGACTCTGTCGATTCACTGTCCTCTGACCATTCCTACAGAAAAAGGGAAAGCTGTTTAACTCAATCTCTCTCAGGCACCCAACTTACACTCAGGCTATCCGAACTCTCTTCGGCCGTGGGTAACTCCAGAAAATCCTCACTCAATAGGGCCACCCAATCTGTGTCGTTCTCTCGACAAGGTCTGGGCTCGGGCTGGATGGGTTTCCGGGCAGCATCCACCGCCTCCATTAGCGATAAACGACGCTGGTCCATGAGCAAGCGATTTCGTCTCACATTCTGTATGGGTCCATTGGTTAGGGTCAGCAGAAAGTCCAATATGGACCATTGCACATCCAGCTCATAGTGATCCTTCCATCTGGGAAGCTCTAGAAATATGGTGCACAGCTCCTTAAGTGTCTCTCCAAAGTTGGCCATGCTCTCGGTACGGAACCGCTCCACCATGTTATCGAAAGCACGACGCACAGCATGGCTGTTGGTGCTCAAAAAGCGATGATAGCGTATCTGATTCCAGGCAAATTGTTCATAAGAACGAAACGTAGCCGGAGCAAGCTGAGGGGAGGGTGAAGATATTTAGCATAATATGTGGTGTTTGGTCATACACTGATGTGACTTACCTTGTCACCTCTGAAGCAGACAATCAGTTTCTTGAGCTGCTCGGCTATTTTGGCATTACGTGCCTGCTCCAGCTCCGACATGTTGGAGGTAAACAAATTGTATTTATTATTATTTGTTTCTTCTCCAGGTGGCGCGGAATTGATAAATTTGGACTCGACTAGTTCAGTAGTGGGGTGACACTTTTTATGCTCAAATGACACGGCAGCTGTTTGGCATCAGTGTTGACAAATATTTAAAGTACAAAAAATGGCTAAAATGGCTAAAACGGCTAAAAAATATAAAAACTATGTAAAGGGTTTTTTTAGTGTACATTTTTTCACACCTCACGCGTGATTCCTAACATGTGGCAGCGCCAAAAATGCTCAGTAAGGTTTGCCATTTCACCATGAATACATAGAACAAACGAACAGGTCTTGTAAATCATTAAATTTTATTATCAAATATCGTGCTCTGTGAGAAATTGAAAAATTTGAATAGTTGTCTTTATCGACGAAGCTCATATTTGGCTCAATGGGTACGTCAACAAACAGAATTGCCGAATTTGTTTCTGAAGAGCAGTCACAGGCAGTTTAAGAGCTGCCAATGTACTGTTTAAAGCGGTTTGTGGGCCGGCGGCTTAATTGCATCGTAATTTTTCAAAAGTAATAAAAATCGCAATGAAGCAAAGTACCGTGCGATGATTACCAACTTTTTTTTGCCTAAAATGGATGAATTACACTGGTGCCACCTTTGGTGACCTTTTACGTTTTAGTGTGGCATCATCACTCTCTCGCATTAGAGATCAGCATGGGTGAACAGCATTCTAACTGGATCTTTGCTACTAAATCGCAGATGAAGAAATCGTTCGCCTTCTCTATTTAGTAGTTCACAAATTGCTTCATCTACCCAAGTTTTAAGTGTAGAGGTAGAATAATGTCTTCAGCACTCGAACAGGAATAATCTTAGTCCAAAATTGTCAAACAAATATGTAAACAATTAGGTGATTATATGAAAAACTATATTTATATTTCCCACCAAACTTTAGCAAAGTATACTTTTCGGGGCATTAATGTTAAAACAATCGATTTTCTGTTAACACACTTAAAAAATATACTAGATTGTCGAAGGGTGCTTAGATATCCGCGAATAACTTCGTCATCAGGTAACCAAATTCATCGAAAGAACATTTGTTCAACGGAGAATTAAATAGGCTCTTATAATAAACTTTACTGAAAAGTCGCATAGTATAAAATAGTTAATAGTTAGTAGTTAATAGTAAATAGTTAAAATAGTATCGAAATGCTTTTTGTTAGTCAAATCCCATAAAATGGATTGAGTCTCGACCGCTTTGATTAACGCCGCTTGTTCGTCCTCCGTAAAGTTCTCCAAATGACTTTTGTATGGTTTGTTTTGTTTTTTTTGCATCCATTTTTTTAATTGCGGTCACGAAATCTGACAATTATCAAACAAGTTTCATAATTTGCAGACCCCCTTCGACAATTTATCAGCTGTTTTCAAAAAAACGAGTTGGCAGGTCAACGCAAATTGTCATAGCGAATTGTTAGTTGCTCCGTACTCGCTCTGAGAATTTTCGTGAGCGGATTTCCTGAGCTATGTAATTAGATGGGCTCCGCAAAAATTGTCAGCGTCTCCGTACTACGCTTAAATTTAAAAAAAAAAACGCTCTAAAATTAAAAAATCATTTATAAATCAATTCAAATTGCGCGCGCATTTTTAAGTAGAGCGCAGTCCGCGCGCGCCATTAAGGTATCGCCGTCGCTATCGATTGCATACTGTCGTCATCGATTGCAATCGTTATCGATTGCATTCGCTGCCGCTGGCGACTGCGCGCCGGCCGCCTATAAAAGGATGTGAGCAACGTGAGCTCGACTCACTCAGTGCGCGGCATCGGTAAAGTTCACACCTTGGAACAGCGGCATAAACAGTAGGGTATCAGCTAGTGCGATTTCCGAATCGGCTGCGTCCGGCTTACTGACTTATTGCTGGAATTATGAAAAAGCTGGGAAAAGTAGTAAATGCGATGAAAGCAACAGTTCTTCCTGGAGCCTGGCGGTCCCGACCAATATGCAGTGTATTTTTATAACAAGACTTTCTTTTAAAGTTTGGTAAAGATAGCTTTAAAACTGAAGGACATGGCTAGATCAACCAAAGAAGATATAACATTCTGTTGGTTCTTTGTATCAAATCGGCTCGTCATGCTGATCAAGAATATATATTTTTGTACTTCATAATACTTCATAGGAAATTGTAAAAACTACTCAGAAGCTGAAAAGTTTGAAGTGCAATAGAAACCTATTAAGAACTCCCCCAGACACGAATTTAACCGTGGAGATGTTTTTATTTGTTTGCCTTTTTTTTGGCATATTTTTTGAAATTTCTCTAACCATCTCTACGGTAAAATTAGTTTTATTTGCAATTACAAAATTGCTGTGGTGAGTTTCTTTTCTGCCGAAACCTATTCTGCATGCAATGCAGCAACTTCTTGACCTTTTAATTGTAATTACACAATCCAAGTCAATATATTTAATTTCGTATTTTACACTTACTGCTTTTGTCAGTGTATTTACTGAACTTTTGTAACTGCGGTGGAAAGTAACTCAAATCGATTGCGGCAGTGACAGACGAATGCTTCGCCAAGGAATTGCCAAGAATTGCTTGCATTCGCTCAAATTCATTTTTCTGACCTCGATTCTCTTGCAGTTTCGACTATCAGAATAATAATTTGATTTATCTATTAAATACTGCAGATAGCGAGTAATTTGGTCCCCTTTGTGAACGGCGAATGCTTTGCCAAGTAATGGATGCGACTGGCCCAAGTTTATCTTGTCATCCATATTTCGATGGTTTTCGAATATAATATCCAGCACATCAAAGTTCAAGTTAGTGATTCCTAACTCTGTTGCAGAGTACTTGTCAAAAGTACAGAATTGAGTCACCAAAGGCATCTTCACGTAAAAATACCATTCAAGCCAATATAACTCAATTCCCATTGTACACATTGAAGACTTTTTTCAGTGTATTTACTGAACTTTTGTTACAGCGGTGGAAAGTGACTCAAGCGTAATACCTTGAAATCGATTGTGACAGTGAAAGGCGAATGCTTTGCCAAGGAATGGATGCGACTGGCCCAAGCTTATCTTGTCATCCATATTTCGAAGTTTTTCGAATATAATATCCAGCACATCAAAGTTCCAGTCCGTGATTCCTAACTCTGTTGCAGAGTACTTGTCAAAAGTACAGAATTGAGTCACCAAAGGCATCTTCACGTAATAATACCATTCAAGCCAATATAACTCAATTCCCATTGTACACATTGACGACTTTTTTCAGTGTATTTACTGAACTTTTGTTACAGCGGTGGAAAGTGACTCAAGCGTAATACCTTGAAATCGATTGTGACAGTGAAAGGCGAATGCTTTGCCAAGGAATGGATGCGACTGGCCCGAGCTTGTCATCCATATTTCGAAGTTTTTCGAATATAATATCCAGCACATCAAAGTTCCAGTCCGTGATTCCCAACTCTGTTGCAGAGTACTTGTCAAAAGTACAGAATTGAGTCACCAAAGGCATCTTCACGTAATAATACCATTCAAGCCAATATAGCTCATTTCCCATTCTACACATTGACGACTTTTTTCAGTGTATTTACTGAACTTTTGTTACAGCGGTGGAAAGTGACGCAAACGTAATACTTTGAAATCGATTGCGGCAGTGAAAGGTGAATGCTTTGCCAAGGAATGGATGCGACTGACCCAAGCTTATCTTACCATCAAGATTTCGTTCCCTCCGCTTGAATACATTTTTTTGACTTTGATCTGCACGCAGTTTAAAGTTAGTTAGCAGATACACTGATCTCAGGGCATTATGATTGCATTGATTTACGAAAACGCTGGCAAATTGAACACTCCAAAATAATAGCGAAAATTTACAATTTTTCGTATGACCTAAGATTATTATGAATACAAGGAGTAGTTCTAACTGTCAACAATGTTGCAGGAGGTAATATGCTGGTTCCAATCATGCAAGTGGTTGATGCTCCTGCAAGAGATAATTTGTTATTTACATTAAGAATTATGTAATTTTTACTTTAATCTAATCCATATTGCTTGAAGCATGCACTCTTCACCTGCTCCATTGTGCTTTTTCTTATTATGCTCAAAGCATAAATGTGGCCTTCCTGCACTTCAGTTGATTTAGCCTCGAGGGCCTTTTTCAGCATTAAATTATTTTTGGAAATTCGAATTATTTCGTCAGCTTTATCCTGACTGACTGACATGGACGCAAATATGTTGACTTGTGCCAATGTCTTTTATACATTCTTTTCAGAGTTCGCACGTTATTAAATTTGCGTGTTTGCTATAAGTCACATGTCTTTTCCACTTTTAGCCATTTTTTAACTTTGATCTGCACGCAGTAACGATTTTTTCTGGAATAACAATTATGTTTATCTATTTAATACCTGCAGATACCTTTGTGAATAGCACAATTGCACAATAGCTGACTTTTGTCAATGCATTTACTGAACTTTTGTTACAGCGGTGGACAATGACTCAAGCGTAATACCTTCAAATCGATTGCGGCAGTTAAAGGCGAATGCTTCGCCAAGAAATGGATGCGACTAGCCCAAGCTTATATTATCACCATAATTTGCTTGCATCCACCCAAATTCATTTTTTTGACCTCGATTCTCTCGCAGTCTCGACTATCAGAATAATAATTTGATTTATCTAATAAGTACTGCAGATATCGTGGTCGGGCGTGGCGTATCAGTCGTATGTGTGGCGGCTGGTGCGGAAGGTTGTGGGTTCGATCCCGCCTCGGACCATCTAATAGAAAAAGTTTTTTCTTTCTTTAGAAAAAAGCTTTTACACACCCGATCACCTTCACCAGCCTACTGGCGCCAGCTGTGAAGTAACTAGCCATGAAAAAGCAAATTCTCTGACTATTGCCGTTCGGATTCGGCGTTAAACTGTAGGTCCCTTTCTCTTGTGCGAAAAATTATAAGCACACACGCCAAGAGATTGAGAGAAGCTTGGCCCTGGCCCTCCTGGAGGTGCTGTTTGAGCCAATTTTACTTTTACTGCAGAAAGCGAGTTATTTGGTCCCCTTTGTAAAAGGCTTCTTCAAGTAATGGCAAAATCCAATCCAATATATCTCGTATTAAACAGTGTTTCGACTTTTGTCAGTGTATTTACTGAACTTTTGTAAATGCGGTGGAAAGTGACTCAAATCGATTGCGGCAGTGAAAGGCAAATGCTTCGCCAGTCAGGCCATTTGCACACCGGAGCTCGAAGCAGACTGAACGGTTGCGCAGTTGAGTTTAGTCCCAACCACAGCCGGCGGCACAGCAAACGGCGAAGAAAGCGGGACGAGCACGAAAATAAGTTTTGCGAATATTTTTTAAATTGAATAATTGAGTGTTCGACAAAACGGCATCAGTTATGCTTAGTTTAGGCTTAATCAAGGGATCATCAGTTCTTTCAACTCCACTTTAGAAGGCTTTTTATTTTGCAGGCAACTCTTGTTTCACTCTGATCTTCAGCTGTGTACGATGATTTCATTCTTCATCTCTTCTTGGCCCGATACGAATTGGCTCAAAAAGCATCCTATAACTACGAATCAAGGGCTCTAAATTGTTTTGGTCTGGTTTACTTTCGTCTTGTTGGCTACTTCAACTCCACTTTAAAAGGCTTTTTATTTTGCAGACAACTCTTGTTTTATTTTGATCTTTAGCTGTCTCGGGTGGTTCAATGCCAAGTTAATTTCTAAACCATGTGGTGATTTCATTTTTCATCTCTTCTTGGCCCGACACGAATTGGCGTGGGCAAATCGGGCATGGTGTGCCCGAAAAGCATCCGATAACTACAAATCGAGGGCTGAAAAACAAGCAAAATTTCTTCGTAAAGATCTTTAAAAGTACCAAGCCCACAAAGTCGGCAGCTGTTTTTGTAGTCTTGGTACCTGTCATAAGTTCTTCAAATAATTATGACGATTCGTTTGAGTATTTTGTCCACTGGTTCTTCCATCCACCCAACGAGCATCTGCATTTAGTGGTCTGTTTTTGCTCCATTCCTCCACTTACCCTGATAGAGTTCTGTTTAGTAGACGGAAATGTACCCGGCTGCCAGCATGGCCATGAAATCCTGTTTGGCATCCGCCACCCATGGGTGTTTTGAATGGCATGATTGGACCACCAGGAATTCCGTTTCCAGTTGTCTTCTGATTTTTGGACGATACTTTCTTTGTCATCTGCTTGAAGCTGAGATACCAAAGATACTCAGGTTCGAAGACTGAATTTTTTTTTTAAATTTTATTATCATTTTACATCGCACAACAATAATTTACGGCTGTAAAACTTTCTCTCCTGTCCGATAAAATATTTTTATAAATCGAAAACGATCTTTAGAGCTGGCCATAACACTTTGACTTTGCATCTCTAGTAGTAAAATAGTGTCAAATTTTAGATAAGCTCATCATCATGTACCTTTGGTATAGAATATACAAAGTTTACATTGAACTAAAATGATTTCTTCTGTCCGATAAATAAGAATATTCTGATATCCAAGGCCAAAGCTTATATAATCATCCAGATTTCGAAGGTTCTCGAATATAACATTCAGCACATCAACGTTCAAGTCCGTGATTCCCAACTCTGTTGCAGAGTACTTGTCAAAAAGTACAGAATTGAGTCACCAAAGGCATCTTACCATCCAAGCCAATATTGCTAATTTCCCATTGTACGCAGTGACTAAACTTTTGTGAAAGCGTGTTAACTGGTTTCCTTGTCTTATCGTTAGACCTTATATTGTTAAGGATTTAAGGTCCGTTCCATTTTGTTAATGTTTAACATATCAGATTTGTATGCATGTTTGGATGCCTGCCCATATTTGACAGAGTTTTATCACAGTGTTTTGACTTTTTTTCAGCGTATTTATCATATCAACAAGACTTGAAAGATTCCCGAATATCACATCCAGCACATCAAATTTCAAGTCCGTGATTCCCAACTCTTTTGTAGAGTACTTGTTATAGAGAATAGAGTCACAAAAGCAAGAATAATTTTCTTGACAGAAAGTTGGCTCTAACCGATGTTGTTACTTTTTTACTATCTTTTACAGTGTCAGCGATTTTAAGCTCCTCGCTTGTGGTTTGTGGTGACAGGAGACGCTTCATGATGTTGCAGACCGTGCTCCGGTCCGCCGGTGTTCTCTGGCGGGTTTCCGAGTGTTTCTTATCCGCCAAGTTCCGCACCTTGCTCCTCACTTTCACGGCGGCGAAATGAAAAACTATATAAAAAAAACTGCTAAGGAATTTTTTCGTGTGGCCACGTTTTGCCACTACGTTGTGTTCAAAATTAACATTGCCTTTAAGTGCTGTTAACGCCTCTTTTTTGCCGTGACGTGAGCAAAATAGATTTCGATTCTAAAATTGTGCGGCCAAATTGGAAGGCCAAATGGAAAATGAGCGCATCTAAAACAGATTCTTGGAGAAAGCGTCGTCTAATGGCACTTTCTAGGGCGGGCAAGCTGAATTTAATAAACGCCGTGAAAGTGAGGAGCAAGGTGCGGAACTTGGCGGATAAGAAACACACCAGAGAACACCGGCGGACCGGAGCACGGTCTACAACATCATGTGTCGTCTCCTGTCGCCACAAATCACAAGCGAGGATCTTTAAATCTATTTGGCTAGCATTCAAACACTTCCAAGCGCCTCCAGTCCCCTCAATCAGTTCGATTTGATTCGCCTCAACTATGCTTTCGATTACAGCTACCAGACCAAAAGGAATATCATTGAACAGCCGCCGGTGCTCAATGATCGAGACAGTAAAACGGCCGCTCCCAGTTCAGTGAACAGCGAACTGCTGGCCTCCTATCAAGCTGTAGTATAGCGAATAGTGCAGCCTCAATTGACCCCCTGAAGGTGACCGAGCAAAAGCGGATCGTGCAACGAAGATGTGCCCTACATCAATGCCAATTATATCAAGGTAAGAAATGGGCAAACCAAACTTCAACTTTATAAATCACTTCCATTTCTTAACGTTTCCCTGCCAGGGCGCCGACTACGTGTCCAAGTGCTATGTGACCACAAAGGGACCGCTGACCAATACCAATTTCAAGCTCAGCGGCGATATATACGCCGCCAAGTCACACATGCTACAGTTGTATATCCAGAAGATTATCATGCTGACCAACTTCATGGAGGCAAATCGCCAGAAATGCGCCAATTACTTTCCAATCGAGATGAACGAAATCTTTGCCGTGGCAGCCAAGTGCGAGGTGTTAGTTAAATGCCACTGCTCGGGACAACATTGAACAGTATTTAATGAATTGATTGTGCTAGACACAATTTTAAGGAAAATGTCGGAAGAGGCATCTACCGACGTTCACTGCGCTAATACTGCAGATTGACAAAAGTCATAATTTATTATTAATTTCATTTAATAATAAAAATATATTAAAATAGCACATTAATTATGTTATGTCATTTGAAACCAACGGTAAGATTTTACATTGCCGATGACTTCTCCAAATATCCGACTATTAAAAAAAAAAAACAATTAACAAAATTCAAACGCAAGCAAATCAGCGTAGCGTGACCGACGGGGCTGCCAACTTTTGCAGAGAAAAAAAGTCCGTTTTCGGCGGGACGGAGAGGAAAAAAAAGCTGAAAAGCTGAAATGGCCACCTCTAATGTTGTGTTTGAGCATTCGTGTAGGTTCCTGTTCTTTTTCACTGCTGACGGCAGCTTGACGGGAGCTGCGCTTGCTCAAGAAACAGAATTCGTTGAAAAAGGTAAGTTAGAAAACAAACAAAAATACTTTTCATACATGTAAAAGCGAACATTTTCTGTGAAAAAAGTCTTCTATGTGTCCTTTTTGCGTCGAGAGACCACAAAAAAAAGGTGATTGCGCCGCTAAGTTGACAGACACAGGCGCTAACTTGACAGGCAGATACAGCTGACACAATTCCAGTGCTCAGATGCAGCTTCCGACACCTACCCGTCAAAACATACAACAAAAATCATAAATTAGTGTAATTTGAAACCAATGGTAAGATTATGCAATGCCCCTGAACTTTTGCATTCCATAAATCCTCTATTAGCGGAGGATTAGAAGTCAATTCCGCTAGCGGAAGGTTTAGTTTGTCCGAGTACTAAGGCTATAGACTCAAACAGAGTACTGATAGAAACAAAGAAATTGAGTATTCCGAAAAAAGGGCACTCCAGAATAAAAATGGGCACGAGACGGAACTCTCCCTGGACCCGAAAAAACTGCGATAAGGCTTCCAAAATTCTAGAAATGATCACCCAGCGCTTCGAGGAGCTATATGAGCTATTCACTGATACGATGAAAGAAACTGAGGGGCATATTCTTTCTGGCCTTCATAAACGGCTTAGTGGAATAGCTTTGGATATGCAGCCTCTACTTCAGCGAAAGAGGTTGTGGCAGTCTGCTTAATCGAAACCCAACGTTGCCCATGACACGCTCAAGGTGCATTTGGGTATGTTTGAAGTCAAACTGTTGGCACAAGCTAACATGGACGTAGCATGCACGTGGTGGCTTTTGTCAAGGGCAAGTCTCCAAAGACAATTTTAAACTCCTCAAAAAATATTTAAAATAGCAATAGGAATGAGGAAACAAAAACTTCTCACAGTAGTGAGATCGCTATAGAATCAATCTGAATTTCAATCCGATTTTCTTAAATCCTCTCTTACGTACAATCCCAAAATTCTTGTCATGATCCCGGTTCACTTCCTTGCTTCCTTGCTTTCTCTGCTGACACTGTAAAAGATAGTAAAAAAGTAACAACATCGGTTGGAGCCAACTTTCTGTCAAGAAAATTATTCTTGCTTTTGTGACTCTATTCTCTATAACAAGTACTCTACAAAAGAGTTGGGAATCACGGACTTGAACTTTGATGTGCTGGATGTGATATTCGGGAATCTTTCAAGTCTTGTTGATATGATAAATACGCTGAAAAAAAGTCAAAACACTGTGATAAAACTCTGTCAAATATGGGCAGGCATCCAAACATGCATACAAATCTGATATGTTAAACATTAACAAAATGGAACGGACCTTAAATCCTTAACAATATAAGGTCTAACGATAAGACAAGGAAACCAGTTAACACGCTTTCACAAAAGTTTAGTCACTGCGTACAATGGGAAATTAGCAATATTGGCTTGGATGGTAAGATGCCTTTGGTGACTCAATTCTGTACTTTTTGACAAGTACTCTGCAACAGAGTTGGGAATCACGGACTTGAACGTTGATGTGCTGAATGTTATATTCGAGAACCTTCGAAATCTGGATGATTATATAAGCTTGGGCCTTGGATATCAGAATATTCTTATTTATCGGACAGAAGAAATCATTTTAGTTCAATGTAAACTTTGTATATTCTATACCAAAGGTATATGATGATGAGCTTATCTAAAATTTGACACTATTTTACTACTAGCGATGCAAAGCCAAAGTGTTATGGCCAGCTCTAAAGATCGTTTTCGATTTATAAAAATATTTTATCGGACAGGAGAGAAAGTTTTACAGCCGTAAATTATTGTTGTGCGATGTAAAATGATAATAAAATTAAAAAAAAAAATTCAGTCTTCGAACCTGAGTATCTTTGGTATCTCAGCTTCAAGCAAATGAGAAAGAAAGTATCGTCCAAAAATCAGAAGACAACTGGAAACGGAATTCCTGGTGGTCTAATCATGCCATTCAAAACACCCATGGGTGGCGGATGCCAAACAGGATTTCATGGCCATGCTGGCAGCCTGGTACATGTCCGTCTACTAAACAGAACTCTATCAGGGTAAGTGGAGGAATGGAGCAAAAACAAAGGACTTAATGCAGATGCTCGTTGGGTGGATGGAAGAACCAGTAGACAAAATACTCAAACGAATCGTCATAATTATTTGAAAAACTTATGACAGGTACCAAGACTACAAAAACAGCTGCCGACTTTGTGGGCTTGGTACTTTTAAAGATCTTTACGAAGAAATTTTGCTTGTTTTTCAGCCCTCGATTTGTAGTTATCGGATGCTTTTCGGGCACACCATGCCCGATTTGCCCACGCCAATTCGTGTCGGGCCAAGAAGAGATGAAAAATGAGATCACCACATGGTTTAGAAATTAACTTGGCATTGAACCACCCGAAGCAGCTAAAGATCAAAATAAAACAAGAGTTGTCTGCAAAATAAAAAGCCTTCTAAAGTGGAGTTGAAAGAACCGATGATCGCTTGATTAAGCCTAAACTAAGCATAACTGATGCCGTTTTGTCGAACACTTATTCAATTTAAAAAATATATACGACAGGCGTCTAATAACAAATTAGTTCTAGTTCTAGGCAAATTGGGTGGGTTTTTGAAATTTGTTTTACTAATAAATTTTTATTTTGCAAGTTTTGAAAATGAAATACCATCACTATGTGCTCTTCTAAAAATGGTCTCTTTTACATTAAGGAATTCGAGGACATAAAACAAAGCAAAAATTTAAAAAAAATGTAAATCTAAAGCTGATCAGTTCGAATTTCGAAGTCATTATATTGTAAATTGGTTCGTCGAAACTGCGTGCAATTCGAGATAAGCATTTTCGAAAATAATATAGAAAATTGGTTTGGAGTAAAACCAATGGAGGTAGAAGCAAATGCAATTAAGGCGAATCGTGCAAACTATTAGAGTAAAAGTATTCCCCAAAAAGGTTAAAAACAGCGTCTAAAAATTATCGACAACGTACGCAAGGCCCAAAAACACAAAACACAATGGAGGTAAAAAAGAATGCTATAAAGGCGAATCGTGCAAATAATGGAACCCAAAAGTTAAACCACAGCTGAAGTCCAATTAAAAATGTGCAAGCGGATGCAAGCAAATTATGGAGAGAATATAAGCTTGGGCTAGTCGCATCAATTTCTTGGCGAAGCATTCGCCTTTCACTGCCGCAATCGATTTGAGTTACTTTCCACCGCAGTTACAAAAGTTCAGTAAATACACTAACAAAAGTCGAAACACTGTCCAATACGAGATATATTGGATTGGATTTTGCCATTACTTGAAGAAAGCCTTTCACAAAGGAGACCAAATAACTCGCTTTCTGCAGTAAAAGTAAAATTGGCTCAAACAGCACCTCCAGGAGGGCCAGGGCCAAGCTTCTCTCGATCTCTTGGCGTGTGTGCTTATAATTCTTCGCACAAGAGAAAGGGACCTACAGTTTAACGCCGAATCCGAACGGCAATAGTTAGAGAATTTGCTTTTTCATGGCTAGTTATACTTCACAGCTGGCGCCAGTAGCTGGTGAAGGTGATCGGGTGTGTAAAAGCTTTTTTCTAAAGAAAGAAAAAACTTTTTCTATTAGATGGTCCGAGGCGGGATCGAACCCACAACCTCCCGCACCAGCCGCCACACATACGACTGATACGCCACGCCCGACCACGCTATCTGCAGTACTTGTTAGAAAAATCAAATTATTATTTTGATAGTCGAAACTGCAAGAGAATCGAGGTCAAGAAAATGAATTTGAGCGAATGCAAGCAAATCTTGGCAATTCCTTGGCGAAGCATTCGTCTGTCACTGCCGCAATCGATTTGAGTTACTTTCCACCGCAGTTACAAAAGTTCAGTAAATACACTGACAAAGGTAGAAAGTGTGAAATACGAAATTAAATATATTGACTTGGATTGTGTAATTACATGAAGATGCCTTTTACAAAAACAATGGGGGAAAGGAAAGAGATAAATTAAATTACTATTCAGTCAAAAGTCGAAACTGTGTGCAGTTTGAAATTAAAAAAATGTATTAGAGCGGAGGGAAACTTACCCAACAAAAGCTCTCAGCTTACAACTGCAATCCCAGGCTCCTACGAAAAAGATTCATCTTTTAAGCCATTATTTTCTATAGTGTTCCGGTGTGGGCAAATATAACCCAGTCTTTTAAAAAAACAAACAAACTAACTACATAAAATGATTTTTAAGCTTTCTTGGCCCTTTTCTACAGTGGACTTGCATAGTTAAACTTATATCGAACTGGTATGCGACTGGCTCATCCTAGTCCTAAAAAAATTTGTTATAAGACAAATTAGTTCTAGTTTTAGGCAACTTGGGTGGGTTTTTGAAATTTTTTTTACTAATGAATTTCTATTTTGAAAGTTTTGAAAATGAAATATAAATCTCTTCAGTTATTTGGTTTTTACCAAATACTAACCCTACTGCTTTTCTGACAATGATCTGTTCCATTGAGGAATTCGACGACATAAAATAAAGCAAAAATTTAAAAAATTGTAGATCTAAAGCTGATCAGTTCGAATTTCGAAGTCATTATTTCACTATATTGTAAATTGGTTCGTCGGAACTGCGGGCAATTCGAAATAAGCATTTTCGAAAATAATATAGAAAATTGGTTTGGAGTAAAACCAATGGAGGTAGAAGCAAATGCAATTAAGGCGAATCGTGCAAACCATTAGAGTAAAAGTATTCCCCAAAAAGGTTAAAAACAGAGTCTAGAAATTATCGACAACGTACGCAAGCCCAAAAACATAAAACATAATGGAGGTAAGAAAGAATGCTATAAAGGCGAATCGTTCAAATCATGGAACCCAAAAGTTAAACCACAGCTGAAGTCCAAAAAATAGTGTGCGAGCGGATGCAAGCAAATTATGGAGACAATATAAGCTTGGGCCAGTCGCATAAATTCCTTGGCGAAGCATTCGCCTTTCATTGCCGCAATCGATTTGAGTCACTTTCCACCGCATTTACAAAAGTTCAGTAAATACACTGACAAAAGTCGAAACACTGTCCAATACGAGATATATTGGATTGGATTTTGCCATTACTTGAAGAAGCCTTTCACAAAGGGGATCAAATTACAAGCTTTCTGCAGTACTTATTAGATAAATTAAATTATTATTCTGATAGTCAAAAAAATGAATTTTGTGGATGCAAGCAAATTATGGAGACAATATAAGCTTGGGCTAGTCGCATCAATTTCTTGGCGAAGCATTCGCCTTTAACTGCCGCAATCGATTTGAAGGTATTACGCTTGAGTCACTTTCCACCGCTGTAACAAAAGTTCAGTAAATACACTGAAAAAAGTCGTCAATGTGTACAATGGGAATTGAGCTATATTGGCTTGAATGGTATTATTATGTGAAGATGCCCTTGGTGACTCAATTCTGTACTTTTGACAAGTACTCTGCAACAGAGTTAGGAATCACGGACTGGAACTTTGATGTGCTGGATATTATATTCGAAAAACTTCGAAATATGGATGACAAGATAAGCTTGGGCCAGTCGCATAAATTCCTTGGCGAAGCATTCGCCGTTCACAAAGGGGACCAAATTACTCGCTATCTGCAGTATTTAATAGATAAATCCAATTATTATTCTGATAGTCGAAACTGCGAGAGAAACGAGGTCAAAAAAATGAATTTGAGCGAATGCAAGCAAATCTTGGCAATTCCTTGGCGAAGCATTCGTCTGTCACTGCCGCAATCGATTAGAGTTACTTTCCACCGCAGTTACAAAAGTTCAGTAAATACACTGACAAAAGCAGTAAGTGTAAAATACGAAATTAAATATATTGACTTGGATTGTGTAATTACAATTAAAAGGTCAAGAAGTTGCTGCATTGCATGCAGAATAGGTTTCGGCAGAAAATAAACTCACCACAGCAATTTTGTAATTGCAAATAAAACTAATTTTACCGTAGAGATGGTTAGAGAAATTTCAAAAAATATGCCAAAAAAATGGTCAATGACAAAAAAAAAGGCAAACAAATAAAAACATCTCCACGGTTAAATTCTTATTGCAATTAATTTCTATTGCACTTTAAACTTTTCAGCTTCTGAGTAGTTTTTACAATTTCCTATGAAGTATTATGAAGTACAAACATATATTATATATTCTTGATCAGCATGACGAGCCGATTTGATACAAAGAACCAACAGAATGTTATATCTTCTTTGGTTGATCTAGCCATGTCCTTCAGTTTTAAAGCTATCTTTACCAAACTTTAAAAGAAAGTCTTGTTATAAAAATACGCTGCATATTGGTCGGGACCGCCAGGCTCCAGGAAGAACTGTTGCTTTCATCGCATTTACTAGTTTTCCCAGCTTTTTCATTATTCCAGCAATAAATCAGAAAGCCGGACGCAGCCGATTCGGAAATCGCACTAGCTGATACCCTACTGTTTATGCCGCTGTTCCAAGGTGTGAACTTTACCGATGCCGCGCACTGAGTGAGTCAAGCTCACGTTGCTCACATCCTTTTATAGGCGGCCGGCGCAGTCGCCAGCGGCAGCGAATGCAATCGATAACGATTGCAATCGATGACGACAGTATGCAATCGATAGCGACGGCGATACCCTATTGGCGCGCGCGGACTGCGCTCTACTTAAAAATGCGCGCGCAATTTGAATTGATTTATAAATGATTTTTTAATTTTATAGCGTTTTTTTTTTAAGTTTAAGCGTGGTACGGAGACGCTGACAATTTTTACGGAGCCCATCTAATTACATAGCTCAGGAAATCTGCTCACGAAAATTCTCAGAGCGCATTGTCAGAGCGAGTACGGAGCAACCAACAATTCGCTATGACAAATTGCTTGGACCTGCCAACTCGTTTTTTTGAAAACAGCTGATAAATTGTCGAAGGGGGTCTGCATATTATGAAACTTGTTCGATAATTGTCAGATTTCGTGACAACACGCCAAGAGATTGAGAGAAGCTTGGCCCTGGCCCTCCTGGAGGTGCTGTTTGAGCCAATTTTACTATTTAATTAATTTTTTGTTTATTTTCACTTCATTTCTGCAAATCACAGTCACAGATATTTGTCACTAATTAGCTGTTGTGTCACAATTACAGCTGTTAATGTGATTTCTTGCTCATCTCTAGAAGAAGTGTGTACACACCAAACGGTTTTTTAACATGGGTGCCTAATTTTAAATTACCAAAACGTTCTGTTCTACATATTTATTGAAGATTTTCTACAAATAAGACCTTGTAGACAGTTCCATAACAAAGAACTGGACTTAAATCACTTGATACTGCATGGTCACAGCATTTAAAATGAAGCGGTTAATTGCAGAGTTGCCAAATGGCAAAGTTGCCTGCTGGTTGGGCATTTTACATCAAATCCCACTAAGGTCACACTAATTCAAAAATGGTCATTGCAGCTATCAACAGCAGCGTCGGAAGCTGAAGATAATAACAAATGTTGACGAGCTTAAACCAAATATAACCATGGCCTACACACCCACCAGCAGCAGCAGCAGTAGCAATAGCCACAAGCAGGCGATAGCAACGCTGCTCGCCGAGCTGCGTCGGGTGACTAACTTTTGGTTTCAGGACAGCAAGGACAGGCTGCCCATGTTGGTGTCCATCTGTTGCCAAATTTTACAGCATGGCCTGCACAAGGTGAGTCTGACGGAGGAGTTGAACATTTCACTCACCCAAACCTTTTTGCAGCCTGACATCGAAGAGCAACTGATCCATGACTTTGAGTTTTTGTTGGCCAACGAGCAAAAACTGCAACTGGAGGCAGTAGAGGGGCCACAGCCGCAGCAGCAGCAGCAACTGCAAGAGTTTTTCCCTCAGTGGGTGATGCGTGGCCTGCAGACACGTAGCCTCTGCCAGTGCCTGCAATCTCTGGTGGCGGACAAAGAACTGCTGGATGGCTATTATCCTCGAAACGGCGGGGCCTTTCTGCAACAATCAGCGCCGACCATGACATTATTTGTCTGCCTCACCGCCGTGCAAACGAATCAAAGCAGCTTGCTTAGCCAGCTGGAGCAGCGTCATCATCGACGCTCCTGCTCTCAGCCCAATTGTAGCATCTCGCCCAGACTAAAGGTGGTGTGGGAAGAGGAGCCCTCTCATCAGCAGGTGAAGCCTCTAAGCATGCTGCGTCGCCCGAAAAGTTTGCCGAATCTGGAACACGAAGAGGACCAGGAGGAACTTAAAAGAAGACGCTGTCAAACGTTTAGTAGTCCACGTAGCTTTCATGGCCCAGGCAGCTATCAGAGTAGCTCAGGGGCTTCACACAGCTCAACCAGTAGCCAGAGTTCAACCAACTCACCCAGACGACGCATCCAAGTGATCAATTGTGATGACATTAAAATATGGACAGATCAAAGCCAAACTCCACCGCAGAATATCGCTCCAAAGGAGCTGAAGGAGCCGGGCGGCAAACGTTCCTCACCCTTGAACAACTTTCTGACGAATCTCTTTGGCTCCTCACCGGTGTACACCAGCTGGTTTCAGCCCGGTTTGAATGAGGATCCCTCGGCATCCACTCATTTGGGGGTGGGAGAAAGTGTGCTGGATACATTTCTGCCGGTAAATGGCAGAAAATTGCTCAAAAAGCCTTCACTCTTCGAGGGTGTCAGCATGCTGGATGAGGCAGGAGCCGCTGCGGTGCCACCAGCACCACCACCATTACCCTCCGCCCCCAGGGACATTTTGGGCCGTGGAGGAGCAGAGGGCAGAGCAGCAGCTGGCAGCCTAGAAAGCAGCTCTAGCTCCAACTACAGCCTCAACACTGTGAGTGACAAAATGGAGCAGCAATCTTTGGCCACTTTCCTCCAAATGTCACGCTACACGCACAACAACACCGAACTGGAGAAGGAGAATGCACATTTCCGCATTTCGGAGGCCTGCATACAGGCCATCGAGCATCTAAAATGGCGCAACAAGGAGTCCACCACCACTCCGTCCTCCTCCTCATGCTGCTGCTCCTCTCCACCCCGGCTGGCGCTGCCGCATAGTGCCGAGGCGGTGGGTCTGCAGCTCATCTCACGCTTCAATGATCAACAATTGCCCAAGGTGGGTCACCTCAAGTGGCTTGTCTCCGAGCAGGATACCCCCCAGCAGCTGCTGCCCATGCCCAAGCCCATCACATCCAGCGGTGGTTCATTGACGCGCGGCACCAAAACCTGGGCACCACCACGACAACAAATCATCTTTACCGAACATCCGTCAACGAGTCGTTCCATACAGCTGCAGCGTCAGGGTCAACGCTGTGCCGGCTGTGGCATGCATGTGGCACGTCAGTATCAGCATCATTTCCGCTATTGCACCTATTTGGGCAAATATCTTTGCACCGGCTGCCATCGCAATCAAATATCAGCCATCCCATCGAAAATTCTACAATCCTGGGACTTTCGTTGTTATCCCGTGTCCACATTTGCCTATCGTCTGATCGAACAGATGTACACGTTTCCATTATTCCATGTGCCGGATTTGAATGCCCAACTATATGCCAAGCATAAGGAATTGAGCACAGCAAGACGCAGACGGATGCAGTTGCGGGCAGTGAAACGATTCATACAAAGCTGTCGATTTGCAGTGAGGTAAGCTAAGAGAGGGTTGAGAGGATGATTGAGTGTTGCCTGCTGTCGACCCCCAGGGGTCGAAGACATTTCGCTATATACACATACACAAGCCGAACGCATGCCGAAGCTGAGGCCAAAAGAGTAAACAGACCTTCAGTCGCTGGCTAGCCTTCGATGCGGTCAGATCAAAGCTGGCACTTTTTGGCCTCGCTCTCGTTGACCAACGCTGGTCCGTTGCTCTCCAGAGTTACTCCATTCTGTTCGCACATGTCTTGAAGTTTAGAAAACTATCCCAAGTTATTACGCACCATTTGCTTTGCAGGAGTCGAGATTCTTCATATTCTTTCTTAAGATGAAGAGTTGAGCTGAACTCTATGGCTAAGATATAATTCGGTATACAGTCTGACACAGCATACAGTCTCCTTTTTCGTTGGAATTTAGCTCCCTCGTCGCTTATTTTTCCCCTCCCCATATTTGAGCTTTTGCTGATAGCGTTGAATATTCTCCATTTTCTCCATTTTGCAGCTAGGTTTAGGGTTTCCTTGTTTAAAAAATTGGCCCACACTGAGTTTATACTCGCCATCGCTTCTCTTGTTCTTGAAAATCATTGTTTGAAACCGATTCTAGAGTTTGTCTGCTGTCCAAACAGCGCAAGTATCATCTTTGTGGATACAACTTGTCGCTGTAAGTTGGGTTATTTTACAATGGTTAAAATGGGAAGATCCCATTTCTTCACTTAGGTCATATAACCCCCTTTCTACGCTGTGATCGTAGAGGAACCAAAGATTATACAATGAATGTATGCTTGTTATTCTATTCTAAAACGTATTAAAGCTCTTTTAGAAGCTGAGTCTTTATTATGACATCGGTGCTCCTTTTTCTACATTTTTATACCCTTGCAAAGGGTATTATAATTTTGCCCAGAAGTTTGCAGCGCATAGAAATATTCATTTCCGACCCCATAAACTATATATATTCTTGATCAGAGCGACGAGCTGAGTCGATTGAGCTTTGTCCGTCCATCTGTCTGTTTCTACGCAAACTAGTCTCTCAGTTTTAAAGCTATCGAACTGAAATTTTTGAACAGAGTCTTCTTTTTTACTGCACGCTGCTAATATGTCGGAACCGACCGGATCGGATGACTATATATTATAGCTGCCATAGGACCGATCGGTCGGAAAATGGGTTTTAGTGAAAAAAACTTTTTTGTTTGCAATGTAAGCGTCCTTAAACTCGGCCGTTATTATAATTATATGCTTTCCAACAGATTTGCAAATTTTGGTCAAGATCGGATGACTGTATCTTATAGCTGCCATAGGACCGATCGGTTGGAAAATGGGTTTTAGTGAGAAAAACTCTTTTGTTTTCAATGTTAGCGTCCTCAAACTCGTCCATTATCAATATTATATGCTTTCAAACAGATTTGCAAACTTTGGTCAAAATCGGATGACTATATCTTAAAGCTGCCATACGACCGATCGGTCGGAAAGTGGGTCTTAGTGAAAAAAACTTTTTTGGTTTCAAGTAAATCGTTCTTAAGGTCGATGATTCTTAATATTAAACGATTTCAAACTAATTTGAAAAGTTGATCGACATCGGGTGACTATATCTTATGGTTGCCATAGGACCGATCGGTCGAAAATGGTTCTTAGTAAGAAATTTTTTTTGTTTTTTAATGTGAGCGTCACTCACTGATTACTAATTCTATATGCTTATAAATAGATTCGCAAAATTTGGTCGAAATCGGATGACTAGATCTTAAGGCTGCCATGGCACATTGGGCCCAATTGCCGATTTTTTGGCATAAAGTCTAATATTGATGCTGCAGAGCAGAAACTTGGTATATATGATAATTATAGAATGCATAACACAGTTCAACAAAATCCAACTTTTTTTAAAAACCCGGCATGAGACCCTTAAATTATGATAAAAGGGACGTCTGTAAGCATCACCTCATACCCAGTTTTTCAAATAAAGCCTCGGTTCGCGTTTTATGGGTACTTATGTACCTGCAACACACAACGACAACAATTTTAACTTAGTTTTAGTAAGGGTTTAAGATAAAAATCTGAAAAATTCATCAAATGTGGACAGGGTCACGGGGAACGCCATACAAAAAATTCACTTCAATCGTACAATTGGTTAAGGTACCTCCAAAATGAGTTAAACCTTAAATCTTGAATATCTTTGAAAGCGCGCGGTAGATTTTTATTAAAATCAATATTTCTGATGGTATAATGGTCTATTGCATTTCGCTAAGAGATGGTACTCGACAGCCAAAAACCGCGTATTGAAGTACCAATTTTATATTCACCCACGAACCACTCCATATGGACTATAAGCTAGACGTAAAAATTGACCGAACTGTGTTTCAGATTCACAATGGAAGCTTTGGTTCGCGGTCTATAGGCAATTTTGTACCAGCAATTGCCTTAGAACAACATTGACCATTTAGGTTGAAACAGATCATTTCATTAAAAAATTTCTATAGTGGACCTCCAATAAATCTAACAGTGTTATGCAAGTTTTTCTTGATCTGAACCATTCAAAGACTATTTCACTTAAATAGATCTCTGATTTCGGTAATAAGAACCTATTCAGTTTGAATAAATCGAATGGAGATGAGTAACTGATGCCGTTGATTAATAAAATGCCATGATTGCTGGAAGCCATTTTTCGATTCTTAACATTTTTAACTCAATAACATTTCGTTTTATGGCAAACAGATAAACAGAGGCTGTCTCACAATTTTCAACTTGGTTCAAACAAGCAACCATTTTCGAAGCCCTTGATACATGAGGCTTCACAACCTCAATGTTATTTTTAACTGAACAGCTTTGTTGTACTACCAATGCCACGATCGATTAGTGGCCAGAGAGACTTTGGCATTGCTGGAAGGAACAAGGCGGCCATTTCGAATTTTGAAGAACA
Source organism: Lordiphosa magnipectinata (assembly GCA_037044535.1). Lineage (NCBI taxonomy): Eukaryota > Metazoa > Arthropoda > Insecta > Diptera > Drosophilidae > Lordiphosa > Lordiphosa magnipectinata. The sequence continues at coordinate 300,649 of JBAMBO010002043.1, read as the reverse complement.
AAGAAGTTTTGAAAAATATTCATTCGCTTTCATTTTATGACCAAAAAACCGTGTACCAAAACAATTGCAAGTAGTAGGTAGCTTCAATAAACCGAAAATAATAAATAGAACATTAAACTTTGTATTGTGTGTTAATTGCCAACTATATGCCTCGGCTGGTGTGCTTTTGTGCTGCAGCTTTTGGGTTTCTTGTTTGAGATGTCACATCTGGGAATTTATGATATTTTGCTACTTTAGCAAGCCGAAGTACGGAAACATGCTTGAAAAAAAAATCTTTCAGCCGCAAGTGTGCGCGAGCTCTTAAATGTCTTCGCCATTTGCAGAGGTTCCACAGGAGACAATCCGAAAACGATCAAAGCAAGTGATTAGGGAAATCAGAGGTGATATCGGAGGTAATGACTTCGTGAAAATAACGCGCCTAAAGCGAAATGATTTCTTTTGGAAACAATAATTTTTTTAATTGAGCTGTCATTTTTTTTTAATGAAATACTCGAAAGAAGTGGATCTGAGGAGTCAATTGATTTGTGAAACACGTCAATCAAATTGTTGGCACCCGGAATTATGGCGAGCGTGTGAATTCTTATCATGTTTATACAGTTTACTGCGCGCTTCCGATGCATTTTCGCCAAGACAACCTACCGGAACAACCGCTAATTTTATTATTTGAGATTTAGCCAAAGAACCGTCTCTTAATTGGAATGATTGTTGTCACAAACAAGGTCTGGTCTGGGGACTCCAGCTCGTTTACTTCAAATCTCTGCTTATACATGCTCTGGACCGTTGTGCCGTCGAATCCGTAACTTACAATCAAGTTGGCGCTCCTGATATCAAGGTTTTTAAAAATCTCATCCTGCATCAGTACAATCCGGCTAGTTGTATGGTTTGACAGGCTTTGCAATGAAACTTCAGCCAATGTTTCACTAGTAGTTATTCCTGTAGGTCTCAATTGTTATTTGGCTTCCTGAATTCTTTTGTAGCTAGCATATGTGTCCGAATTTGGCTTTTTTATTAGATTTCGCATTGAATTATATTTTTTTTGCTCAAAGAATTTTCAAGCATAAATTCTAATGCTTGGCACTCCCATGCATGGGACCGATCGGTCGGAAAATGAGTCTTAGTAAGAAAAACTTTTTAGTTTTCAATTTGATCTTTCTTAAACTTGGCGATTGTTAATTTGATATGTTTTCAAAAAGATTTGCGAAATTTGGTCGAAATCAGATGTTGATCTGTCGGAAAATGGGTTTTAGTTACAAAAATTTTTGATTAATTTGCAAGCGTTCTTAAACTCTGCCATTCAAAAACAGCATTTGCAAGGGTATAAAAACTTCGGCACAGACAAAGTTAGCTTGGCCTTCTCGTTTGTTTTAACCAAGGCTGCAAACCCCTGAGAACCGGTTCGGTCCGGGTTTTTTGGGGTTCGCGAACCGGACCATGAACCAGGCGCTCTATATTTTTGACTCCTCGAACCTGAACCCGAACCGGACCACTTTATCGAAAAATGAGGTTCGGTTCACCAATTTAATTAGTTTATTCACCGATACATCCAGCGAAATCTTGGAAATTTCTGGAGATTTTACTATAAGCGATTGCACTTGGCGTGAATGATTTTTGATGTAGTGACAAAATAAAGTATGATAATGATGATAGATTATACGGAAAGAAACCGTTTGACCATATGATGAATCAACCTGGCTTTGAACGGAAGGTATAGATCACAATTACTACCAAGTGATTTATAATACGCTTGGTTTTCACGCCGAGCAATTGTTCTAAAATCTTCAGCAAATCATTGTTTTTTACAGAGATCTGCAAGAGTGCCTGTTTTCCTGACTGCATCAATACTCGCTTTAAAAGCGTATGGGGTGTGACTCGAACTTTTGCAGTCGAGTCAAAATACACACTAGTTATGTTTTTGGAATGTTTGCGAATAAGTGTGCTTGATCGTCTGTTAAAGTGGTTGTTTCTCCTTTGAGCGGCCTCGCATGTTGATTTCGTTTACGATGGCCACTCACAAACACACATCACAAACAAGTCAAACACGGGTTGGCATAACTTTTATTGCTCTCGCTCTCTTCTCTCTTCTTTGCAAAAGCAACTGTAAACGCTATTAAGTTGTTGTTGTTATCTCAAGAGAGAGAGAGAGACAAATTCAAAGAGCGTTACAAATTTTTTGGGGGTGATTCAACCAACACCCGCTCTCTGCTTGTGCAAATAAAAAATTTAGGTCGCACGAGTAGCGCGGGTTTAGGCACTCGGTACCCGAAGCACAAATATGCCAATACTGTTTGCAGTCATTAGAGGCACGCGAGTGTGAAAAATATCAAGTACGAATGCAATACACTTAAAGTGGCAGTGCACTCGTGCAGATCTCTGGTTTATTACTATCAAAGTGCCCCGACAAACATTTTTCTACTATGAGTTCAGTACTAGAATTGGCTACAGTATTCTCAGACACGAGATTTCATATTTTGCTGAAAAAAACAGTTGCAAAGCAAACTGACTCAAGGTCTGATTGTGAAAGCAATAAACAAATATCAAATATAAAAGCTGTGAATCGTGTTATAGATTTCTTATGGAAATTGTCAATAGAGCACATACATTACATACATCGACAACATGTTTTAAAATTAGTTGCGCTAAATGGTTCATAAAAACGAAGATCTTACAAAATTTTGCCTTTACTATACTAGCTGTTCCAGCAACTCAGGTATCAGTTGAAGCAGCATTTTAAACACTTAAGTTTGTTCTTTCTGATTTAAGAGCTAGTATAAATGAACAGCTCCTGGAAAATATAATGCTTAGAACTAGTCAGTTCCAAATAAATTATACTTAATCATAATATTCAATACTTATGCTATTGTAATTATCAAATCCATTAGCTGAAATTAACAATTTTTTGGAACAGTAATGAGAATGAACGAAATGAATTGACCGTTGAATTTATAAATTGAAAGTCAAACTATTCTTTTTTGTTCAAGCGAACCAAGGTTCGAACCAAAACCTTGGGTTCAGGGATTCCATGGAACCGGGCTGCGAACCATATACATTGGACTTTAAAATGGGTTCGATCCCCCGGACCGAACCTTCTGCAGAATTTTAGAGGCTTCTGCAGCCTTGGTTTTTACCCCAAGCAACGCACTTACATAATATGGTTGTGTGCTGCTTGGAGTTTTTTAATTTACTGATAAACGATGTGGCCCTTCTTTTAGGGTTTTAGGTTCTAGTCTATTTGCATTTGTATTTGCGCCTTGTAGTAATAGAGTCCCAAGCGCAGATACCTGGGCTGACAATGCACTGTTCAAATATCTTCACTGTGCCAAATTCTCTGCTGCTTGTTTGGTTCTCTCTATGGCATTCTGTTTCTGACCCTAGTTGGTAATTCCTAAACTAAGCATGTCGGTGCTAAAAAAGTCAGGAGTTCACCGAGCCATTATCGGCACCAGGGCCCTGAAAAATCGTGTGGTTGTGCACCGAAACCGACATTGCAGGTAGACTCTCAATTTGAGGCTGGAAAAGGAGTTCGTGTTTAAACTACACATGACGAAAACTAAATTGGCTGCAACGGTGTCGTGTTAGAAACGTCATAAGCTCAAACGAAAAAACGTCATTGCGCCCTTGCTAAATTGCACACGCAAAATGACAGAATGCAGAAAAGCTTACAACGTTGGACGTCGCAGATAAAGCTACACGTAACGTGTGAGAGTTTTAATATCATAAAGGCCTCGTGTGTAGCTGCGTGGGCAAATTCAAAAGCTCTAGCTACGACACTAATGATAACATCAGGTTATTTCCAAATAACTTCTAGCATTTTTCAATGCAGCAGATCTGCCAACTATCCACACGTATACGTGGTAGCTGTTTTCTAATCACGTGACCGTGTGGATATTGAAATCACTACATGCCGCATCTGTGTAATATTCTAAACGAAATAATGTAGCTCTTTAAAGTCTAGTACTAAATTCTATACATATTTATTTATTCTTATTTTTATTTATTTAGAGTTGACATTAACTTCTAAAAGGTCTTTAAATCAACAAAAATGTATATACGTTACAAATAATTTTTTAATGAGCTAACTCTAAAGCCTATCAAAGAACAATCTTATTATTATCAAATTACAAATTAAACTTATCAACGACTCACGACACGGTGGCGGAATTTTATTTGTCGGTCCGGCCAGGCTATGCCCCTATTCACAGCCAATATGTCAGTCCTAGAGACGTTATTCAGAGCTAACAAAACACTTTTAATAATATGTTAGGAACAAAGGAGAAAAAAATAAGATTATATATTAACATTAAAATAAAACTGAGATAGATCCATCTAAAAGTAAACTTTAAAAATAAAAAATTTATACTGTAAAACTTAAAACTAAATAACCGGAAAATCTCTGACCCGGTAGGGGAGGATTTTTTAGCCAGTCCGGACAAGCTGTGCCCCTACTCACAGCTGGGAGTGGTCAGAGATTTCCCCGGAGATAATTATAGAGAGAAGAGAGAGAGAGAGATATGTTAAGAGCGGGTGATAGAGATCATTGTAATTTTGACATAAGACCCGAAAACGATTGTGCTGGGCATAATCAGTTGTGCATCTGCGCAAGATTAAAGGTAAATAGTTTCTAGTTGGCCTAGAAGGAACGAAAAAGTTAAGGCGACCTAAGAGTTCGATAGAACCAAAAGCCTTACTAAAATCGGTGTAAATCGAACATCGGTTTGCTTTTTGTCTTCAAGGAGCGCCATCGATTCAACCAATGAAGTAAATTCAAGCAAATTGGTCATAGTTGACCGACGCTTAATAAACCCATTCTGGAAAGGTGATAAAATCCATTTGCAATACATGCTACAAGGTGGAGGTTATAATCGTCTTCAAATAATTTAGGAATAGCGGAGAGCTTAGCTATCGCCTCTGTCAATTGGAAATATCAGATTTTCCACCTTTTTATGAAGAGGAATGATATAGGACTCTTTCCAAAGAGTTGGAAAGACTGAAGAATCGAGTGATAGATTGAAAATCTTAAGCAAAGGTTTGCATAAGGAACTGCAGCACTCTTTGAGAACACAACTAGGAATGTTGTCAGGGCCAGGGGAGTATGACGATTTTAGAGATTTCAAATGCGAAAGTAGGGAGCTTTCACTAATTGAGGGAGCACAAATCGAGTTAGAAGAAGAAATGGTATAAAGATAAGAAGTGTTAGTAAAGTGGATACAGGAATAAGTTGATTGAAAAAAATCTGCGAGGTCGACGGCAGCGGAATCATTGCTAACCTCTTGGTCACCCTATTGGTCGTTTAGAAAACTGATCGCCACACGCAACGTGTAGGTTTCTACACAAACGTTTAGAATTACGAATGCTAAATGCTACATATTGGAAATTTACATGAAACGTGTGTAAATTTCAGTCCCGTATATAAATGATCAGAGCACTGAATTCGAACTTAAGAATTACAATCAAGCAAAAATTGGTGTACGTTTTCAATATAAGCAACACATTGGATGCCTTGCCTCAGAGGCGCTGCTTAGCTCAGCCGTCTAAGGCGTCGTTCCAACCGTGTTTTTCAGTCCAAGGGTCCCGAAGTAAAAAAAACGGGGTCATAACGTTTGTGTAGCTTTTCTGCACGCCGCATTTAGAAATGCAGAAAAGCTACACGCTACGGGTTGAAATGAGAAAGCTACACGCGGCGTGTAGAAAAGCTATGCGTAACGTGTTGAAATAAGAAATCTAAACGCGGCGTCCTATATTGCATAGTTTTTTTCTCTGTGTAGGTTCTGTGACCCATAGGGTGAATTGTGGAATTTATCAAATTGGTCCCCAGTTAACTCCCTTGCCGACAATGAAAAGTTTAACTTGTTAACGCAAACCACTTCACTTTCACTTCCAGAGAACAATCACTGTTCGCTGCCATCCCAGCTCATATCACTCAAGATTCAGATATGTGGTCCATGTGCGATTTTGTCGATGTTCAAAATAGCAGCATGACCCGCTCCATTGAGGAACTGATTGAACTTGGCGAACAGCATGTCTACAATTGTGTGGTAAGTAGAGCTCCCCTGCACTCTGTTGATCCATCTTAACTCTTGTCATTCCCAATTCTGCAGCTCTGTACGGGTCGCGCTTTTGTCTGTGAGTTGTGCAAAGCCCCTCAGCTCATCTATCCCTGGCAGCGTAAGATTCAGCGTTGCGTCCAGTGTGGTGCCTGTGCCCATCAACGCTGCTGGAAGGCCCAACGGCATGAGCCCTGTCCGCGTTGTGCTCGCCTGCTGGCCCGTGCCAGGGCCAGTTAGCGAGCGTATTATTGATATTATTATTATTATTATTTTACTGTATATAACCATGTAAATTACCAAAACTGTTATGCAAATGGTGTACCTCAAGCGAAGCGGAGGAGAGAAGCTACAAAAAAAAAAAAACAAAAACGTTGACTTTATACATTTATCCATGAATATTTATTATACTGTGGCGAGCAAAAGTGAATGCAATGTTCACGACACTCCATTAAAACAAAACCAAACAAGCAAATCAAACAAACTACTTTATTTTATTTGTATTATTTATAATTATAAATGAGTTGAACTCAAAGAGCATAAACCATAGACCCTTATTAGAAATAACTGGACTTATGCGGTCAAATTTTTAATAACATCTTATGGAATTCGATTCCATTCCGCTTTTACACAATCCCAAAGGTTTCCCGGTTTGTTGGGGTTGTTTCGCCGTCATTTTACGATTGACCAAAGATTTTCAATTCTTTGTGCTGGCCACTCCATCAATTGAAAATGTTGTTTCTCCAATTCATTTCTTTACAATTTTCGCTCAGTGCTTCGGATCGCCATTTTGTTGAAAAACAATTTCTTTTTCGGGATAAGCACATTTATCCATAATATTGGGGAGTTGGGTTTGCAGAATATGTAGATCAGCCGTGCCCGAGCCCATTCCGCAAGCCACGCACTAGTTGTTGCTTTGCTCAAAGGAATAGCTCGCGCGCATACATTCCTCGCGCCCCATAAGCCTACTTAAAGCAACAACAATTTCATTTGTGTCTCTCTTATCTCTCTCCTATGTCTCTGACCAAGATATACTTAACAAGGTAGCCGCATTCACTCTCTCACAACTTCTTATATAAGTGTAATGTAAAATTGGCTCAAACAGCACCTCCAAAGGAGGGCCAGGGCCAAGCTTTTCTCAATCTCTCTTATATAAGTGTCAAAATGAGTAAAAAGATGGCGAGAGCGAGAAAGTAATGAAGAAATTTGTACGTTCGTGCAAGATATACACACATTTCTAACTAATTTCACAACTTATCTTGCATATAGAGCAGTATGGAGGCATAGCAAAAACACAAAAAGTCTCAGATAAAAGTAAGAAACAGAACACAAAAAACTCGTCGGCGGAGATGCGTCACTCACAAGGGTTGCTTAGAGACTGACATTTAAGAAGTAAGCAAAGAGAGCGAGAGATCGAGTGCTGCTACATTGTTAAGTAACAGCCATGCTCCCATTTTCACTTTAAAAAAATTTTTTGCGGTTTCAAACCGGTTTTTGGTCTAAACTTGTACTCCAAATCGCAAAATTTTTGCGAAAGCGAAAATGGGAGCATGGCTGTATATCTTGGTCACACACACAAACAAAAATCGGGTTTCCATTTCTTGTGGTTGTTCTTGCTTGAGTTGGATTTGCTGCACTTGTATTTGTTTTCACGCGCCCGCAACCTCATTCTGGGCACCCCTGATGTAGATAGTTTTCTTTTCGCATGATGCCTTCTAGTAAATGCAGAGGGCCATGTAAAGCATCCCCAAACCAGATATCAAATCCATTAGCTGACATTAGCATTATATCTTAGTTAAGCTGTTCATCTATACTTGCTCTTAAATCAGAAAGAATCAACTTAAGTGTTTAAAATGCTCCTTCAACTGATACCTGAGTTGCTGGAACAGCTAGTATAGTAAAGGCAATATTTTTTAAGTCTTCGTTTTTATGAACTTTCCAAAAATTTTAAAACATTTGTCGATGTATGTAATGTATGTGCTCTTTGACAATTTCCAAAGAAATCTATAACACGATTCGCAGCTTTTATATTTGCTTTAATTAGCACCTCTTCTTCACAAACAGACGTTGATTCAGTTGCTTTGCAACTGTTTTTTTCAGCAAAATATGAAATCTCGTTCCTGAGAATACTGTAGCCAATTCTAGTACTGAACTCATAGTAGAAGAATGTTTGTCGGGGCACTTAGATAGTAATAAACAATGATTTGCTGAAGATTGTAGAACAATTGCTCGGTGTAAAAACCAAGCGTAATATAAATCACTTAATAGTAATTGTGATCTATACCATCCGCCAAGTTGATTCATCATATGGTCAAACGGTTTCGTTGCGTATAATCTATCATCATCATCACTTTACTTTATCTTGTCACTTTACATCAAAAATCATTCACGCTTAGTTAGAAATGCATTCAAAAACATAGTTCAAGAACCCCACAAAACCCGAACCGAACCGATTCTCAGGAGTTCGGTTACGCACCGTCTTGCAGCCTTGGTCGTAATAACTTATGTTAGTCAATATTGTTTCCATTATTCATTGTTCTAGATTTAATGTGCTTAACACACAATGTTATAAAGACGATCTTAACCGTTGCAGGCTTCAATTCTCGCAGAGTCCTAAGCCGTTTTATGCGTTTGTTAACTCTAAACGCAAATCTTCCACTATGCTCTTTTCTGTGCGGTATGGTAATGTGAAAGCAAACACCGATCAGGCCATAGCCGAACTGTTTACGGAGTTTTTTTACGTCAACCTACTAGTCTTCTAGCTTCTTTGCGAATCAACCATACCCTTATCGGTTGAATGGGTCTAATTGTAAAGCTAAAAGCTCTCTCCTTTGCTATCTTAACTCTGTTAAACCTGTGTAAGCACTGATGTTAAGAATTACAGGGATATTTACAAGTTGTCTGCAATTCCTAAAGCTTTTGAGAGAATTATGACATCTCAACTGCAACGTTTATGTAGTTCCATTATTTCATCCTAACAACATGGAATTGTGAAGCGTCGATCTACTACCACTAACTAATTGGAGCTTACATCAGGCATGCCCAAAAGTAGCATACGACAGAGCACTCACCAATACTCACAAAGATAAGCACCAATACCAATAATGAAATTGTTGTTGGTCAGTTTGCTTGCGCTCGCAAACACCAATCAAAGAAGAGAACAAACCCGTTTTTTGTTCTACGCGTCGCATACACACGAAATCGTTAGCGTGTGTGTCGTTTTGTATGCCTCGCGCCCTGCATGTATACTATCATTTTTTTACTATGTTCGGTGCAATTACAATAACAAAACGTACCCAAAGAGCATACGGCTGGGCATCGTTGCCTTACATCATTAGTGATCAAACGGTTCTTTTGTAAGATGCAAACTGACGTCATTTATACTGATTTTAGTAAGGCTTTTGATTCTGTTAATCACTCCTTGCTGCTTCATAAACTGAGTTTATTTGGTTTTCCAACTAACCTTATTAGTTGGATCTCTGATTACCTAAGTTCTAGAACACAAAAAGTTCTATTTTGATATTCATATTCTAAACTAATTCAAGTTACCTCTGGAGTACACCAAAGTAATCACTTGGGTCCATTGCTTTTTACTCTCTTCATAAATGATCTTCCGTCAGTCTTGACTCAGTCTCGTGTGCTCATGTACGCCGGGTATCGATGCTGGTCGATATTTACTTGGATTTTTGAAATAATTTGAAACACAGTTCCTATGTCGGTTGAATCGGTTAAAATTTTCCTTTCGTCACAGTATTTCATATAATTAAAAACACATTGGCTTTGCTTTGATGCTTATGTGCTTTTAGAAAGTGTTTCTATTTATGTGAAATACTGTGACAAAAGGAAAATTCGAACGCCCTCAGTAATGGCTTTATATTATAACAAAAACAACATAAATATAATGAGGAAATTTGAGTAACGTAAAGTCAGGTAACGTAACGTTAGATACTTAAGCAAATAAAAACGAGAAGGCCAAGCTAACTTCGTCTGTGCCGAAGTTTTTATACCCTTGCAAATGCTGTTTTTGAAATGTCAGAGTTTAAGAACGCTTACATAAAAATCTAAACAATTTTTAACTAAAACTCATTTTCCGACAGATAAACATCTGATTTCGACCAAATTTTGCGAATCTTTCTGAAAACATATCAAATTAACAATCGCGGAGATTAAGAAAGATAAAATTGAAAACAGAAAAGTTTTTCTCACTAAGACTCTTTTTCCGACCGATCGGTCTTATGGCAACCATAAGATATAGTCAACCGATGTCGATCAACTTTTTCAAATTAGTTTGAAAGCGTTTAATATTAAGAATCACCGACTTTAAGAACGATTTACTTGAAAACAAAAAAGTTTTTTTCACTAAGACCAATTTTCCGACCGATCGGTCCTATGGCAGCTATAAGATATAGTCATCCGATTTTGACAAAAATTTGTAAATCTGTTTGAAAGCATATAATATTTATTATCGCCGAGTTTTATGACGCTAGAATTGAAAACAAAAAATTTTTTTCTACTAAGACCCATTTTCCGACCTATTGTTCCTATGACAGCTATAAGATATAGTCATCCGATCTTGACCAAAATTTGCAAATCTGTTTGAAAGCATATAATATTAACAATGGTTGAGTTTAAGGCCGCTAAAATTGAAAACAAAAAAGTTTTTCTCACTAAGACCCATTTTTTGACCGATGGTTCCTATGGCAGCTATAAGATATAGTCATCCGATCCGGTCGGTTCCGACATATTAGCAGCGTGCTTCAAAAAGAAGACTCTGTGCAAAATTTCAGCTCGTTAGCTTTAAAACTGAGAGACAAGTTTGCGTAGAAACAGACGGACAGACAGACAGACGGACAGACAGACAGACGGACAGACAGACAGACGGACAGACAGACAGACAGACGGACGGACAAAGCTCAATCGACTCAGCTCGTCGCCCTGATCAAGAATATATATAGTTTATGGGGTCGGAAATGAATATTTCTATGCGTTGCAAACTTCTGGGCAAAATTATAATACCCTTTGCAAGGGTATAAAAAATTGGGCAAACATTTTTGAATAAGATAACCTGGAAAATAAACTTTTATTTTTTCAAATCATACGAAAAAATTTTATACAAAAAGCTTTGCCCAATTCGCAGAATTTTGAATTTTTCTAAAACAAGTCAAAACCCACTTCCGTTTTATGTAACGTCACGCCAGCATATATGATTGCCTATATCTTTAACTGCTGATTATAGTGCTACTTAATTGCTGCCCAAATATAGAAAAATCTTTTTAAAAATCCAAGATTTTCATATTTTTCAAACAGATTTTTTCGTACGAACGTAACGTCACGTCAGTTTGGAAATGCCCACATCCGGACTTTTGGTCCGCTTGATCTTGACCCGTCAATTTACCTGTCTACATTATAAATTTCGCAACTTTTTGGACCGTTGGATTTAACCATTTACGCGTCCAAAATTGCCATTTATCACATCTTAATGATTCCCAAAACTCATAAAGTTTTGCAAATTTCGCGAAAAATCAAAACTCAAATAATAATTTTGAAAATTTCGCGATTTTTTTTTGACAGTTTGATCTGCACTTCCTATATTTACCCATCTACTATTGCCGTCTATTAAGTCTTCATATAATCTTTGGTCATATGAAAAATTGGCAAATTTTGACCAGTTCTCTTATTTACCAACGCCTGCGCTTTCGTAAATACTCAAATGAAAATTTGACAAATTTCGCGGTTTTTGGTCTAAGCCTCTTATAAACGCGTCTTCAATTGCCATCTATCCAACCTTCATAGTTATCTTAGGTCCTTTAAAAATTTGGAATTTTTGAAATTTCTCGATTTTTTTGACAATTTTTTTTGTTCCACATCTCCTTTATTTACCCGTGTACTCTAGCCGTCCATAAAATCTTCATAAAAATTTGAAAATTAACAATTTAGAAATTTCCCAATATTTTAGAACTTTTAAGGTACACCTTTCATTTGCTCGGTCTACAACTTCCATTTAACCGTCTATATGTGCCATCTATATATTCTTTATAATAATCTAAGATCAAGAATTCAAATTTTTGTAAATTTCGCCATTTTAATACATTTTTTATACAATTACATATTTTGCATATTTATTGCATATTTTGCATATATTGAATATGCAGTTTCCAATAGAAAGAGGGTTATTAATTTTGCATAATTCCCAATTTTCACCTCAATCAACCTTTATTTAAAAAAGTGCATAAAATCCGATGTCTAGTTATTGTGATGCCAAAGCGTTAGGGTATTTTTGTGTGAGAGTTGAAAATGCGTTTATGCTTGCACTAAATGGTGATATCAAAATAAATCACGATTATCAATGTTATTTGTTATGCACGAACTGTGATTCGATGTCATGAAAGCCAATTTCATGATCATGTAAGAACGAAATGAAAATATAATAATAATAATAATAATGGTTTGCTTTATTGCCCAGTAATATTTACAGTTTGCTTAAAGCTAGCAGTTCAGTGGTAGTCAGTGATTAGATATTCATCTTTACATCTGAGAAAGTATTTCAATCTGTTTTCAAAATTTACATTTTTCGAGAACTTAATTTAGAATTACCCAAGGAAAAGGCAGGAAAAAAAAAACCTTGGCAAGAAACTTAAAATTAGACTTAGAGCTAAGCTTTGGTTAGTTCTTCCTAACACTAATTATATTAGTGGTGAAGTACCTACCAGCACTCATTAGTGCGTCATTATAAATTTTTCTTTGTGTTGAATTTACTTTTGGCACGAGAGATGAAGTCATCTATCGATTTGATATTTGCATCAGAATGTAACCGTTCTGTGGAATAATAAAAGGGCAGGCTTAGGATCATTTTCAATATCTTATTTTGTGCCGTTTGCAGTTTTTTCACATGAGTCTTTGCGCATTCACCCCATATTTCTGATCCATATAAGATAGTGGGTAAGAAAACTAGCTTGTAGACTAGATAGTTTTGAGTTGCGGTTTATGAACGGACATAAGGTTCTGATCATCTTGTTAACTTTGTCAACAGTCTTACTAATGTGATCGCTAAAAATTAGTTTTTTGTCAAGGTTTAAGCCAAGATATCTGACTGAGCTTTCCCATTTTATTTTGGTGTTGTTTAGTGTTATCTCGCTGTTTGGTAAAAACTTTGGGTGTCGTTTTTTGGTGAAAAATATAGCTTTCGTTTTTGTGGCATTTAGTTTGATTTTCCATCGCTCGAAGTATCTTGATAGAGAGGTCAATGAACACTGCAGTTCGTGTTAAATGTCTATGTAAGAACTACCAGAACAGTAAAGAGCCGTGTCATCGGCAAAGATAAGCGAGTTGCAACTATCGAATAGGGGGATGTCATAGGTATAAATATTATAGAGAGTGGGTCCGAGCACCGACCCCTGCGGCACGCCAGCGTATAATGGCTTTTTCGTGGAATCTGTGCCATTTAAGCAGACATAGAAGTATCTTCCCGATAGAACACTTTGGACTAGTTTGGTTAAGTACGTTGGGGTATTGCAAGAAATTAGCTTGTGGATTAGGCCGTTGTGCCATACAGTGTCGAACGCGGCTTCTACGTCTAGCGTCAACACGAAATGAAAATATTGATATTGTCATGACACTTATTTTCAAAATGAGCAGGGAATCAAATCGGAACCAGGACCGGAACCGTATACCGAAAAGAACCGATTCAAGCTCCGAACCAGAACCGGAACCGATATTCTTAATTTCTTGCCTACCGGTATCCAATAGGCGATATTTTGGAACCGTAAAGAACCTAAAAGTTGTACCGGTACAGCTTCGATTCTGAGTGCAACAACTATACTGCAAAGCGTGTACTTGGTTTTGGGGAAATTTTCTTGACATTTTCTTGGACCCATGTTATAATACCACGCTAACCTCTGAATAGAAAATTACTTGAAAATTGTAGGAGCTTTGGCAGATATGTATTCAAGAATTTAATCCAGCTCTGACACTTGCTTTATCTGAAAATGGAGATGAAGTCGATACATATTTGTCATAGCTCATAAGAAACGATTTTGTGAAAATAACGTTTAAAAAGCTCTATGGTAAATACATCTTTTAGTTTCTAATCAATCCAATTCGTGAATATGACGTATTAACATAAAGCCAAAAGATCTTTTAACGATATCGTCAGCAAAACAACAGAGATATGTCGATATTGTTGAACTTTAAACTGTAAAACGAAATAACGACATATGCTTATCTCACTAGAAGAGTATAAAAGAACGCGAAAAAGCGAATATTTCTGCATCATTATCTTAAAAATGATGTTTTTTGAGTTATGAAAGTCTTAAAGTAAGTGAACGTATGTATTTATATAAAAAGAAATGGGACAATACAAGACTTTTCTGTGCTTACAACGTGTCAAGGTTGCTTACACAATTCGTCTGGTGTTTGGTTGAAAATTTCTTTAAATTTTACCGGTACGTGTCAATAGTTAAAATTTGTTAATACCAAAAATAAGTTTGACTTTTTTAAGCATGAACGGTCTCATAACGTTTTGATGTCCTAGCGCTATTTGTGTTACGGAACCGAATACCGAAATAATGTTAAAACTAAAACAGAACCTTTTAACAAAACAGAAGTTTCGGTACGTTCCAGAACCGGCATCGAATTACAATTTGGTTTGATTCCCTGAAAATGAGTGACTCATTTAATATTTTGAATGAGATCAAGGCATACTTAACTAGGTAGCCGAACTCGCTCTCTCGCTCTCTTTGCTTACTTCTTAGATGTCAGTCTGTGAACAACAGTTGCGAGCGACGCATCTCCGCGGACGAATTTTTTGTGTTCTGCTTCTTAGTTCGCTCTCTCGCTCTCTTTTGTATTTTTATAAGAAGTTGTGAGAGGGCGAGTGCGGCTACCTAGTTAAGTATGCCTTGAATGAGATTACGCCCCTTTGAACGGACGATTTTAGGGAACACTTTTGAACAAGTTAGCAGTATTTACTTATTCGTGATTGCGTTTTTAGCAGCTTTCTCTAAAAAGGAATATTTATATACGTGATTTACCGAATTTGTAAGATTGATTGATTGATTTGTTTTAAATTGTTTCCCATTATTGCTCCAACTCTCGTTTCATGAAGTCTCTTGTTTTCATGTACTTGCCACCGCATAAACTGCACAAACAATAAAAACTGAAATGAACTAGAACGAACCGGTTAGAATGAACTGTCTGGGCCAGTCAGAGAGTGAGAGATTCAGTTCTCAGTAGTTAATTGAAATTCATACTGCGCGATATACAACAAAATTTCGGTTGTTTTACAAACTAAAAAGTTGTCCAAAAATTTCCGATTGTTTTTTTTTTTTTTTGGATTTTGTCGCTGTTGTTGCTGGTGTCCCATCATCCATAAGCATTTGCAGGTCAATGCGGTAAATGGTGATTTATGTATGCATGTTTCTATGTGTGCGAGCGCGAGTGTGTTTGTGTGTGTCAGAGGCTACAATAATAACAACTGCAAACACAACAAAAACAAGCAACAAAAATTGAGTGCGCGCGTGTCAAAGCAGAGAAACAGAGAAAAGTTTTTGCATAAATAAATTGTTGTCATTGGAGTCGCCAGACAACCGAAAGACACAAAAACCAAGTGCAAAAGTAAATCAACAGGTAAATACTTGAGATGAGGCGATTCCGCTTATCCGCATACAAACAGACGCGTGCGCGCGCGTATGTGTGAATAGCACAGTTATTAAAAATGTCTGTCAAATGGTCATCCCTCCTACTACCTCCCACCCACCCGGCTTTTTTTTGCCCTCCAGGAGTGTGTGTGTGTGTGTGTGTTGAAGGTCAGCTCTATGTTTGTATGTACTCCGACCCTGCACTTGGAGCGCAAATATTTTTTATTGATTTGCCTTTTTTTTTTACCAATCATAATTTCCTTTAGTGGCAGCAGCAACGACAACAACAACAGCAACAACTAAAACAGCTGCTGTTGCAAATTGCTAAATTTAGACGTGGATACCCTGTAAATTGAGGGGATGATCCATGTCTTTGTCCAAGCATGATGATTTATAATCGATGACTGAGTGTTCTTATCTCTCGCTTTAGCAGGGAATGACCCACTAGTTTCTGAACTTGGAAACAGGCAAACCTTTTGCTTTGTAATGAATGAACTTTGCCCGTTCCGAATCCACGTCTAGACCGTTCGGTTCCTATCAACAATGTAAATTTTCAAAAAAAAATCACGTTTCTTCTCATAACATTAATATTTGATTATATTTATAATGAGGTACAGGGTATATCGGTCAAACCGTACTGTTATGCCATAGCCTTGTCTTGCTAGCCGTTGTCAAGCTGTCTCTCACTCTCTCTCTCGTGCTCTCACATGTGAATGGTTACCAAGGAGAATCTTCATTTGCTTATACTTTCCCCTCATCTTTCAATTGATCATTATACCAAATATGGTAGATCGATGAGTAATGCTGATAGCTATATATATTGCAAATCTGAACAATTTACCTACAAATTTGTGGAAGCTAAAAGTTTTTTTTCAAGATGCATGGGAGACTGTGGACGTGGCGAAAATGTAAAGTAATACATACCTAAATTTGGTGCCTTAAGCTCTTACCAACTCTGTGATCTGTGGGTTGATACGTATGTATGTACATCGACTTGGTTGTTAGTGCTGATATAGAACATTTGTATATCCCCTATAGAATCACAGATGCTTCCTTCATTATTTTATTCCCTCCCGTTCCAAAGATTTTAAGATCTTCACTCTTCCGACCCCAAATCTTGAATTCGATCTTGTTGAAACGCACAAAAATCGTAGGTAGCCAGGCAGATTCTTCCGAAAAACTCCATTGTTTTAATGTTTCCTTTGTCTTTAGCGTTAAAAAATTAATCAATTTTGCCTAAACGGGTCCAAGCACTGCCTCGAAAGTAAGCTACATTTTTGCTTGTTGTCCGTCGTAAGCAATTATGGCACCCATTAAGACAAGCTTGTTTATAACCGTTCCGTAAGACACACTTTTCGACGATTACACTTTATCTCTAGGTCGTTTTTGGTCTCAACTCATCAAAAATTGGGGTACAACTACCATTTATGACTATTTTAATCAGACTGAGGATTCGAAAAAGACTCAAGTGTGATCAGAAATTTCATAAAATGCGTTTTCTGATCATAAATGATACTTTTGTCGGGAGAAAATGGTCGTGTTCAGCAGAACAACTTGCTCCCTGATCAAGTATAAATTTGCAATTATTTTAACACTGAACTCGAGATATGCGGCATCTTAATATCCAATTTGAGGTATCATGATACAGGAGCATGTATCAAAGAAATAGTACGCTACTTTAAAGTGATACTGCTCCCTCCAACAGCAGAAACTATTCGATACAACATTTTTTTCTGATACCTGCTCAGGGATCAATTATTCTGCTGAACATGCCCAATGGTACCCTAGCCGCGACTCTTCATGAAGAGTCGTTTTTAACCCGTTTTTCTGATCAGTTTCGACTCATACTCGAGTCATTTGCGAGTCTTTTTCGAGTCGTTTTTCATGTATCACATTTTGAGCAAATGCATGAGTCATTTTCGAGTCTCCTTAAATCGCAGATTAAACTTATCTCTTTTTATACCCTTGTAGAGGGTATATTAAAATTGTCCAGATGTTTGTAACGCATAGAAGGAAGCATCTCCGACCACACAAAGTATATATATTCTTGATCAGCATGACGAGCTGAGTTCCATGTCCGTCTGTTTCTATGCTATCTCCTCCGTCAGTTTTAAACCAAACTTTGCAGGAAGTCTTTTGGTACAAATACGCTGCACATTTGTCAGAACCGGCCGGATCGGATGACTATAGCATATAGCTGCCATACGAACCATCGGTCGAAAAAGTAGTTTTAGTGAGAAAAACTTTTTTGTCTTTAACGCAAACGTCCCCAAACATCGTATTTCTAAGTTTTCTATGTTATCACAAAATTCCACCAAGTTTTATGAAAATCGTACAACTATATAGTATAGCTGCGATACAAAAGACATGTCTGAAAAAAAGTCTTAGTAGGAAAAACTTTTTTGTTTTTAATGCTATCTCTCCCAAATTTGTTAGTGATCAATATTATATGCTACCACACGATTCTGCCAAGTTTAATCCAAATCAGATGACGATAGCATATAGCTGCCATAGGAACTATGGGTCGAAAAAGTAGTTCTAGTGAGAAAAACTTTTTTGTTTTCAATGTTAGCGTCTTTATACCTTCCAGTTGTGAATATTATCAGTTTTCACACAATTTTGGGGAGTTCGGTCAAAATCGGATGAATATATCATATGGCTGCCATATAACAAACTGGCAAGCAAATGCTCAAAATAGTGGCGCCATCAAGCTACAAGCGTATATAAACTTCGGTCGAGCCGAAGTTAGCTTTCCTCTATTTTTAATCATCAATTGGGCTCGAAAAAGACTCATCAAGGCGAAGAATCACCTAATGATCTTCCAAATGCTAGGTGGATAAAGAATTGAACAGCAGAACAAGTAAATAATTGGAACAAAAGGCCCGAGCTCATTTCGTCTGTGCCGAAGTTTAATACCAAATGCTGGTTTTGAAATAGAACTGCAACGAGCTGTTACGACTAAGCTCGTTCACCCGTGCTACAATTGCAGTATAAGTAAACTCAACGCTCGTAGCCCGCTGAGCTCGTTCAAGACGTATACACAAAAGAAAAAATGCAAAAGCACTCGTGTATTTATGAATCATTGTATAGGGTGGGGCAACATAACTCCCGTATGTGAAATGAGCGTCATTCCGCTCAACGATAACCTGGAGGGCTGGGCGTGGTCTCATTCGAAAGGTGGGGTCTTAAAGTTTTGTTACCTCCCAGTCAGGCGTGATTATGCGGTGGAGCAACGTGCAAAGAGCATTTGCCGTAGAGGCCTATTTATCCAACGGTCGCTCAGTGATTTTTCGATTTAGTGCAAATTTAAAAAAAAAAAATTTTTATTAAATTTTTTCAGAGGTCGCAAAAATCGGTCCCCCATTGCCAACTGCCTCTCCATACAATCATTGCTTAGATCAGTTGGGAACTGCTAAAAGCAATGAACAAATCTATATAAGAGACGGCCCGCTCTCTTTTTTGTAAATGAAACTAACAAAAGTTTCAAGAAACAACGCAAATAACGCTTTTTTGAATGCTTCGCATTTCAAATTTAACGGGCACTTCTAAGTTCGCTCAAAAGCTCACAGCTTTTGCACTTAAAAAGTTCAGCCCTAAGCTTAAGCATTACCACCAGAAAGATGAAAGCACTCATTGCTTGTCTATTTTTGCTTTCATTGCTTTTAGCAGTTCCCAACTGATCTAAGCAATGATTGTATGGAGAGGTGCAGTTGGCAATCATGCTTTCTTCAGCAAAAAGCCTTCTGAAGAGTCGTTAGGGATAACGATGAAACAGTTCTGTAAAGGCAACCAGCTCTTTTTGGTGGTACAATGCATAAGTTGTTTACAAGTTGTGAACAAACGCAACTTTTTCGGACCTAGAGCCAGCCAACTCACACTAATTAAACATTAGAACAGAGTCGCCAAATAAATTACAAAAATATATTTTATAGATAAATATTACACAAATAATAAATTTCTCAACGATCTAAGAATCCATGAACCAAAACCTTACCTTCAATAAGTAAAGGAATCGCCCCGAGAACCTAAACCTTAGACTTTCCAACGCAGTCAAACCCCTTCTTTAGAATTTCAGAGATTTGCAGCCTTAGTTTCAATAAGGCTCAGTTTCTTGCCTGCATTTCTGAACTCGAAATTTATTGCTTCGCATAGTCGCCGTGCCTGTGTTTTGCTCTTAAATAAAGGGTGCAACGGTTTATTGGGTGCTTCACGCTGCGATGCAGTATACAAATTCTTGATCAGCGACTATGAGTGGTTGAGCCACAATTTTTGTGATTGTAGGTAGGAGTTAAGTTTTCACTGTTTCAGAAACTGTTTTCCCTATTTCCTTTCCCATTCTTTGCAACTTCATAAACTTAAGGTAATCATAAAGTCGACTTGACACTCCCCTATTCCGTCCACCGTTTGAATAGTTATTTGATCGATGAAGCGTTGCTGTTGCTCCTCCTGTTGCTTTCCTGTCGACAACATTCGTCTACGCATATTCCTATTTAGACGCCTAATAGATGAGGTCATTGTGTAAACGTATGGTATATACTATACGTATCCCTCCCCCACCCCCCCCTACCTATGCTAGGCACAATTTGCACTCTTCATCTATTCTGGGACATGGCACTTGACTAGCTGTTGCTGTTTGTAGTTTATCATTCCGTCAATCGGACAATGCAATTACTTAACTACAAGTATGTATGCCCATTTGGGCTTAATATAGCCCTCGTTTGACATCCCTCTGATAAGCTCCCTCTTTGGAATGGCTTATCCAGCACACATCACATGATTTTTTGGTGTTCTGATTCTTCAAGGTCAAAACTGACGTTCTCAGTTTCAATTTCAAGTACCTTGGCCTCCTGCTCCACTTAAGTTTCAGTTCTGTTAATTTTCCATCAAATTTCCATTATCAATAAAAAAAACTGATAAAGACCACCATTTCAGGTGTCATATGCAAATGGTAGCTGCTTCTCTCCTCACACCGATTAGTTGTGTAATTTTATGGGCAGATAATGAACGTTAAGTGTGATAAACAAAATGCAAAGAGAGTGTAGCCGGTTTTAACCAGCTAATGATAAGTGAGGAGAGACTTTGGAATTGGCAAGTGCAGAGAGATATCTGCGTATAAATTTACATTTTAAAGAACACAGGGGATAGCGAATAGCATATATACCCTGCGGTACACACCTTTTGGATGAAGACCATAACATCTAATAAACCATGTTTAAAGTAATAAATGAAAGCTAGAAACCCGAGCATTAACGTATTGCAAATTGAAATCTTACAATATGGATTTAAGTAAATACCCAGAAATCTTGGGAGTGACGTTTGACAATCTCTGCTTCTTTGCAAAGGATCAGAAAACTTGAGCGGAAGAAGCGCGAATTTTAGAAATATTTTTTGCACCCTTTCAAGCCTCTTCGATTCCAAATAAATGAAGCATACTCCAACTTAAAACGCACAAATGCAGAGTAAAGGCTCAACCTAGTATAAGAATCCTTGAATTGGCTGGCATTGCGCTTGACAAAGCCAAACATGGAATAGGCCTTTGGCAAAATATAATTTATGTGCTCATTAAAGGTAAATTTTTTGTCAAATTTTAATCCCAAATCAATGGCCTCAACCCGGCTCGATAAAGTTTGATTAGAAATCGAGTAAGTGGTCGTAATATTGTAGAAACATTTGTTATATCTAACAATAAAGCATTTGTTGAGTTTAAGAAGGAGTAAGTTGAGAGCACACCATGCACTGACCCTATCTAGATCAGACTGCAGCAATCGACTATTACTTAAGGATTTAATTGATCGATAAATTTTAAGATCATCAGCAGCATAAAGCAGAAACTCTGAGTTACGAAAATGCATACAAATTAGTGAAACGTAAAGGACCAAGCGCACTCCCCTGTGGAAGTCCTGAAGTAGCCACATATGTAGTAGAAAGCGAGTTGTTTATTTTGACTTTGTAAGTTCGGCGGTCCAAGTAAGATTGAATCCTGCAAAAGCTTGGCGAGTAGAGCGTTATTACAAACTTTATCAAATGCCTTGGAAAATCGGTATTAATAACATCAACTTGAGAGCGTTTGTCAAAGGAACTGATGCAATAATTACTTTTTTTTAGATGTGGTCCAGCGACCTGGCATAAAACCATGTTGATTTGGGTTAATGTATATCTTCTATCTACAAAGAAAGAAATCTGTTTGGGTACAATCCGCTCAAAGAGCTTAGATATGGTGCTAAGCTTAGCAATAGGTCGGTAGTTGGGCACCAGCCTTGAACACAGGTGTGACCGTAGCAATCTTCCACTTGTCAATAAATCGGCCAGCTGAGAGTGACATTGAGAATGTTGTTATTAGTGGCTCACATAGCAGAAAAAACGAAGAAATTCCATCACAATCTGGGTAATTAGAGTCATCACAACTCACAAAAGCTTGGAAGATGTCATCCTTAGAAATGGATAAAGGTGGGGAATTGCACTCAGACTAAACAGATTATTCCATGAAGCAGAGGGTTCAAAGTTGGAACTCAAAAAATGTAGCGAACAAATTTGAAATGCCAGTGTCTGACGTTCCTACTAAGTCATCCAGGGTCATAGATGAGGGTATTGGAGAATTCGACTTTTTAGAGTTAACGAATCGCCAAAACAATCTAGGATTTAATTTCAAGCCATTCTCAACATCTGCTATATATATAATATATTACTGATTATAAAGAAATTTGTTCAGAAATTCAAACTCACGCTTGTGCTGCCTATTTTCTTCTTCTAGTTTCAATCCCGAGTGGGACATAGGGCATCAACTACTCCTCTCCAGCGAACTCTGTTGTTAGCTGTCGCTTTGAGTTCTCCCCAACTTTTCCCAATGCGTTCCGTCTCTCTACCGACAGTCGTCCTCCAAGTTTCTTTGGGTCTGCCTGGTGTCTGCCCGACTTGTTATTTTTCCGCAACGTGTGTCCTATCCAGCTCCATTTCATTGTGCGTATTATTGTGTCGACACTCTCCATATTCGCTCGTCTGAGTAGCTCGGAATTCCGTATTCTGTCAGGCCAGAAAATGCAGAATATGCGACGCAGGCAACGGTTCACAAATGTTTGGAGTTGTCATTTTCCAAGTGGAAGAACTGTATAGGAGCACTGGCATTACGTTGGACTTGAAGAGCCTAATTTTGAGCCAGCGTCGATATGACGAGCATCGCCAAACA
This sequence comes from Lordiphosa magnipectinata, assembly GCA_037044535.1. Lineage (NCBI taxonomy): Eukaryota > Metazoa > Arthropoda > Insecta > Diptera > Drosophilidae > Lordiphosa > Lordiphosa magnipectinata. Next base: position 277,790 of record JBAMBO010002043.1, on the reverse strand, counting down.
GCTGACAGCATCCCAAAGGCACCTTTAGCCGAATCCACATCCAGTTCCGTCCCTCCATCAACAGCGACTACGCTACCCAGGTAGCTGAATTGAGTGAACTTGCTCAATTGGCTGTTCGTCCAAAACCAGAGCCTGGGATTGTCCGGAACGGATGCTGAGCGCTTTCGTCTTAGTCGAGTAGATTTTGAGACCTGCCGCTTTAGCTGAGGTGTCCAAGTCGCTTAGCCTATTTGCCAGGAGGCATATATCGTCTGCATAGTCCAGATGCCGCCGTGTTGTAGTCATTGACCACTTTGTGCCGCTGTTGTTGGGAGCAGGTCGCATTGTAGCGAACATATCTGCAACCACCATTATAAACAGAATGGGCGACAGAGCACATCTCTGCCGAACACCACTCAGGACTGGAAAAGGCTGCGAGAGCATTCCACCGTGAAGCACTCTACACTGGGCGCTGTCGTATGTCGCGCTCTGATGAGGGAAATAAGTTTTTCCGGTATCCCTCTCCTTCGCAACCCGTGCCATATGCACTCCCTGCTTACGCTGTCGAAGGCCTTGGCAAAGTCCACAAAGGCCATGTGCAGGTCTGATCTGTACTCGGTGCATTGCTCAATCAAGATGCGCATAGTGTTTATGTGGTGCCCTTTCTAAATCCTGCTTGCTCTTCGCCTATGGTGTCCATAACGGTGTCTTTCAGGCGATCCAGAACTATTTTGGCTATGAGCTTCGAGATGGTTGGCAGCACACAGATTCCACGCCAGTTGTAGCATTCCAGGATGCCCTCAAACCATTCCGAGGGGAGCTCCTCAGTTTCCCACGCCCGTTTTATTACCAGGTACAGTAACCTATATACAGCTGCCTATATCTCTCCCAATCGGCAGAATTCTGCGTCTTTATAAAACGTTTATTGAATTTGTTGCGCAAATTTGTATACTTTTTTAAACCCTAAGTGTACCAAGGCAATCTATAAGAACCCTGAACCCTCATAGGAGCATTCTTTTTGATAATGCAAGACAAAACGTTAATAAAGTTATCATAGCAGATATCCACGCTGTTATGCGATAAGACTGAACTCCAATCTACAGCAGAAATATCAAAACGAATTGCATTTAGGGCAAGATATATGTATACCGCATGCACTAACTAACTGGTACACAATGGGGGATACCTGCAGTAGCCATAAAATGCAGCTGCAAGACTTATGAAGATCATCTTTTTAACTCTTAAATGAGCCTAAAACGTTTCTTTTAGTTCAACTTTGACATTTCTTCAGGGTTTCTTTAAAGAAGATCATTTTAGATCCCTTTGTGCCTTCGAATTTGCTAGTTGTAGATGAATTTAGGCATTTGTTTTTAAACTAAAACCACTTAATATGTCTTTTTAACTATTTAATGAGCTTAAACTGTTTATTTCAAATGTTGTTGCTGCGCCCTTTATTTAGATTTTGGCATGTCTTAACGTCTTCTTGAAAGAAGATCACTTTAGAACAGCGTTTGTCAATAAGAGCGAGGACAAAAAGTGAGAGAATGGTGTGCCAAAATAAAGCGACGCAGAACAGCTCCGACATACTTCATCTTGGCACAAGCCTCGTCACTTTATTTAGATTTTGGCATGTCTTAACGTCTTCTTGAAAGACGATCACTTTAGAACAGCGTTTGTCAATAAGAGCGAGGCCAAAAAGTGAGAGAATGGTGTGCGAAAATAATGCGACGCAGAACAGCTGAGACCTACTTCATCGACCGCTGGCCAGCGAATGAAAAGTTGTTTTGCTCTCTTGCCACAAGCCGTGTCGGTGTGAAGAACGAAATGTGTTCGGCCCCTGAGGGTCAGGCGTATCAATCGCTGCTTTAGAAAGCTCGATGTTGTTGTTGTTGTTGTTGTTGTAACGGCTGGTTCGACAAGTAAGTACGTTAGTATGAAAAGAAAGAAGAGAGAGAGAGTGAAATTAAAGTAGATGTTTATAGGGTACCCATATCCAAAAAAAGGCGGCATTCTGCACCGTTTGCAGACTCCTCCACTGGGTGTCGCTGATGGAGGGTGACCAAATAGGGGCAGCATAACTGATGAGCGATCTGCCGATCGACTTGTAGGTGATCGCGATCGTCTCTTTCTCCTTGCCCCAAGAGCTCCCGGCTATTGCTTTGAGCACCCTATTCCTGCTTCTGGCATTTCTGGCCACGGTCTCTGCCTGTTTGGCGAATACATAAAGAGAGTTTTGGGGTTGTTTAGGGTGGGAATGCTCTGTCCGTTGATACGTATGTCAAGCATTTGTTTGACCTCCTTAGTCCAGGTGGTAAGCAGCGTAGCAGATGATTTGATGGCAGAAAGTGAAAGATTTCTGCTGGAGAAGAAGTGTGCTCGGACCGGCAGGTAGCTGTTCAATCGGCTCTCAAGGGTTTTAAGGTCTTTCCCCGATGTTATGATGGTGCAGTCGTCAGCATACGACACCATTTTAACATCAAGAGGCGGAGAAGGTAGGTTGGAGATGTATAGATTGAAGAGCAGGGGTGAGGTACTCCCTGCTTCAGCTTCCTTTTTCCTGACTTATGCGGAATCGGAATTGTAAAATGATTCCGCTTACAAAATCCGTCGGTGTTATTCGTCTTTTCAGTTCATACTTTCATTAGTTTTCATTTGACACTCTTGATGGTAAAACGTTTCTTGGAAATCGCAACTCTTAGGCCTGTTTGTGCCTTTAAAGTAGGGGCGGGCAAAACACACATGCTCATTTTGGCGTTGCGTGTGTGTGTTTAGCAATGCGAGAGCGCGCATTTCTTTGCAAAAAAGAGCAGTATAAGCTCGTATACTGACGGTATGTTGACGTCGCTGCCGCAGAGCGAAGTCGTATACACTTTAGAACAGGGTTCCCCAAGCAGAGAGCGCGAAAATGTGACTGTGTCTCTCTCTAACACACAGTGATGCATGACTTCGGCAAGCATTTGGTGTGAATTGGCGAGTATGTTCGTGCCCCAGGGGCTATCGCTGGGGAACTCTGCTTTAGATAGGGAGGCGCCGGACTCTGCTCTAAAGCAGTGGTGTCCAAATTGCTAAAAGCCTATCCCGTGGGATAGCAACTTATAATTCTGCCGGCGTCGCACACACTTATAGAGAGAGATAAATAGCACGCTCGGCGGCTTGCTCTCTTACGATGCGCGTATTCGGCTTTTTGTTTTACTTCAAGGGGCATTTTTTCGTTGCATTTGTTTGTTGAGACGTCTCCCAGGCAGCCATATGCGGAGCACTCCGAAGCAGGAGTGAAAAGGGGTTCCCAAAGAAGCACCTCGCGTTTTCGGAGCAGGGTTGAAAATGGAGTCCAAAAGAGCACCGCATGGTATCGTTGAAGGAGCACTGAATCCCTTTATGTCAATTTACTATCTTGTTGATATTTCTTTTGTGCAATAATAACAAAAAATGAAAAAAACCGTAGGAACTCCTCTTCGGACCATTATCGGAGCACAGAAACCAATCAAGAAACACTCCGTCTAGGCTATCTTTGGATGATTTAAGGAGTCCTTTTCAAAAAACCATAGGCTAATAGAGGAGTTCGCACGAAGCCTTTGCGGGTTATCTGAGTGAGCATTCTGGGACGCCGAAATCACTCATTTGAGGAGTCCTTTAGGCACACTTTTTTCATATATATGGAAAAGGACCTTTTCTCCGGCGGATATGCTCCTTTGGGACACTTTACGGAGCCTCCCTAGGAGGCTCAGCGCACCGTACAGGGCGTCCTAATGGAGCACGTTGCGGACTCCGCTAGTTGGCTGGGCTACTTCGTGTTTCGCTGCTAGGCACACAAGCGCAATGTTTGATTGTGTGAGTTTGGACACCGCTGCTCTAAAGCAGAGATGGGCATGCACACATATCGTCACACATTTCACACGCATACAAGCACAATTTGCGTGCGCCGCATTCGTGTTCTATAAATAGCTTTCAATGCTTATAGCGTACGTTGCCTCGTGTGCATTGGAACGTCGCGACGCGCCCATCTCTGCTCTAAAGCGTTCATATTGCTCATATTTCATATTTAGTTAGATTTGAACATTTCTTTAACTAACATCAATTAGTATAACTTTCTACCTCATCAACGAGCTTAAGTCGTTTCTTTTAGTTAGACTTTGGCATATCTTCACGTCTTCTTTAACGAAAATCACTTTGGATCGCCCTTCATTTTCATACGTTCTCCCGAACTAAAAGACGGATTTAACATACATTTGTAGGAAATCATTCACATTTTCCAATCAAATAAAGATTAGTCTTGCCTCAAGTACTTAATGACGTTTTTTTTTCAAAATCGACAGATTAATTCAAAAGTCGTCTACGAATTTCAATAAATTTTCGCTAAAATGTGATTTTAATTGACATTTTTATACCAACTACTAGAAGCAGTTGCAAGTGTCAAGAATCGCTTATCGCTAATGGTGGAAATCGATAGGGAACCTAAGTCAATAGCTTGATGGCAAATTTACGACAGACACTCTTTTTTATTTTAATAGTTTAATGTTATGTTTGTTTTTGGTATAAGGCTGGCGCATATCAAAGGTATTTGCTGATAGCCAGCCATTACGACTAGGAAAACAAGAAATTTCTAGAAATTAAATGCAACTCGTCGTAGCACATAGCCCATTTAAATGATCCTATCTTATCAAAGTTTTAGGATCTCGGCCACTTGACCATAGCATTTTGTGTTTGTTATTCGTTTAAATGTGTCATTAGTCTACGTCATTGTCAGCTGTGTGTACATTTGTCTGTGTTTTTTGCGGTATTTTTTGTTAACTGAAGTTTCATCAGTTTCTCACATTTCCTTTCGGTTAATAAATAATTGCTGTAGTTTTCAAATCTCAAGTTTTAAAGTCCATATCATCTTATCTTATCTACAATTTGTAATTTAATTTTTTGATACCACTTCACACAAGCTAGTTATATGCTTAACCAACGGTACAAAGGGTATACTCGAATGCTTTGACTTAAAACTCTGTTTGTCTTATAATGACCAGATGTCTCCGCCTCTCCTTTTGCAATTAGACTTCAACTCTTTTCAAATATGGTGCCACCCACTATGACTTGCCATCGTATACAGTTACATATATGACTGTACGTACGATTGATGACATACCTCTTGATAATTTGAGGTTTATTAGTCATATCTGTGTCATCTCTAACAATGATATCGGTGTTCTTGGATTTATCAAAAGATGGTCCAACGTATTTAACGATCCTTATTCAGTGATTGGAAAGGTACTCATTTTTCTTACCTAGGTAGGGGTAAAAGGTAAATGCCAAAATATATATCTAAGTAAGGTAAAAGGTAAAAAGAGGTACTTTTAAATAAGCCTTTTAAACAGGGAATCAAACCGAATCGTATTTCGGTTCCGTTTCCAGTTCTGGTACGTACTGAAACTTGTTATTCGGTAAAAGGTTCTGTTTTGGTTCTAATAATATTTCAATATTCGGTTCCGTACCGGTAGCTGTTTTCTTATTTCGGTATACCGGTACGTACCGGATGAAAAAAGAGCGGTCATTGGTTATGCATTCATTCGATTTCTAAGCAAAGACTTAATAAAAGTTATACGCTTACTTGCCCTTCTCAAAGGCCACACAATTGTGGAAACTTTGTAGAGTTTTCTTTATTTTTATAAACGAGAGTGTTTTCGGGTTTCACTATTTAAACACGGTTTTCTATTTACAATGTCTCTATACGTGTTTTTTCTCTTCACGGTTTGTCAATATGGATTTTTCTTTCTGTCTGCTTGTCATTTTAATTACAGCTTCTGTCTTCGTCCATCTTCTACTCGTCCATTCTCTATACAGTCTTTTTACCAATACCTTAACACTTAAATAGCGATACATTTATACATCTTGGCGGTCATTTTCAAATAATTCCAAAGACTTCAATTTGGAAAACGTTTTAAGCTCAGAAAAATTGATCACGATTGATGCCATTAATCAGTTTTGTGAAAATACTGAACTATTTGTAGTCTCCTACTTCTAAAGTATTTGTGCTGCTTTTCTCATTAAGTTTTAAGCTTAACAGAAATGGATAACACAAGTACTTTTCAGTTTCGAGGTTAGCATTAGCATGACATTATAATGTGGGTCTAAGAATAAAGGATGCAATATTTTTCAAGAGACTGTTCTCGTGTTTTTCTATTTTACAATACAAAAGTTTTGAAAGACCAGACTCCTTTTTGTTGGAAATTGCTTAAAAGTCCCCCAAAACTAAGTGTCAGCTTTGAAGTCTAGTCGTTGTACTCAGAACCGAAACTGTACCAGTACAATGTTTAGATTCTTTTCGGTCTTTTAGGTTCCAAAAATATTGGTACTCGTATACCGGTACACAATCAATTTCAAATATCAGTTCCAATTCCGGTTCTGGTTCTGAGTTAAAATCGGTTCTTTTCGGTATACGGTTCCGGTTCTGGTTCCGGTTTGATTCCCTGCTTTTAAAGCATGGTTTATCAAAAACCAGCTATCCTAAAATGTTCAGGACTTGACCAAAACTTTGAGTTTACCTCGAAATTTCAATAAAGGTTTTCGGAAATAGAATTAAAGATTCTCGATAAACACACAGAGAAAAAAAAATATGCAAAAGCTACACGAAAATGTGTGATTTCTACACGTTTTGACCGGTATATTCAACCCATAACGTTTGTGTAGCTTTTCTGCACGCCACGTGTTGAAATGAGAAAGCTACACGTGACTTGTTGAAAAGCTACACGAAACGTGTTGGATTTCAATATCTAAACGCGCCGTGCAGAAAAGCTACACACCACGTGTTGAAATGAGAAAGCTACACGCGACATGTTGAAAAGCTACACGAAACGTGTTGGATTTCAATATCTAAACGCGCAGAACGTAGAAATCACACATTTTCACTTAAACAAAAAAAAATAAATTACTGCTCACTTTTTATACCCTTGTAGAGGGTATATTAAAATTGTCCAGATGTTTGTAACGCATAGAAGGAAGCATCTCCGACCACATAAAGTATATATATTCTTCATCAGCATGACGAGCTGAGTTGATATAGCCATGTCCGTCTGTCCGTCTGTTTCTATGCTATCTCCTCCGTCAGTTTTAAACCAAACTTTGCACGAAGCCTTTTGGTACAAATACGCTGCACACGCTGCACGCTATAGCATATTGCTGCCATAAGAATGAGCGGTCAAAAAACTAGTTTTAGTGAGGAAAACTTATTTGTTTTCAATGCAAACGCCCCCGAACCTCGCATTTTTCAGTTTTCTATGATTTTACATAATTCCACTAAGTTTGATGAAAATCGGACAACTATATAGTATAGCTGCCATACAAAAGTTAGTTCAGAGAAAAAGTCTTAGTAGGAAAAACTTATTTATTTTTAATGCTATCGCTCTCAAACTTGTTACTGATCAATATTATATGCTACCACACAATTCTGCCTAGTTTGATTTAAATCGGATGACTACAGCATATAGCTGCCATAGGAACGATCGGTTGAAAAAGTAGTTCTACTGAGAAAAACTTTTTAGTTTTCAATGGTAGCGTCTTTATGCTTTCCAGCTAAGAATATTATCGGTTTCCACACAATTTTGACTAGTTTGATCCAAATCGGATGAACATATCGTATAGCTGCCATATAAAAACTGGCAAGCAAATGGTCAAAGTAGTGGCGCCATCTATTACTGAGTTTGGAAAATAACTCAGCTAAGAATGTTCGACGAAAACCATTAACAACCTTAATTTATATAAATTATCAAGCTACAAGGGTATATAAACTTCGGTGGAGCCGAAGTTAGCTTTCCTTTAGCTATGAATAGTTCAAATTGCAAACAATAGATGGGCCACCCTGTATTATACCAATAAAAAAATCGGTATGTTTGCATTAAGGTAATACAAATATAGCAGCTGGAAAATAGTTTTATAATTTTAGAACCGAACCCATTTTTTACTTTTATTTTTACTCCGGTTCAGTTTCAATGTAGGGCTGTTCGGAATTCCTGGTAATCCCAGAGTTTTCCACTCTGGTCTTTGGAGATACAATACAGGTTAAAATCAATACATAACACCCATTTTTATTAATCTAGGACGATATTTGTTAAAGTTTAAGGTTCGTGTTTTATGGGTCTTTCCAACCCGACCATGAACTGAACCTTCTAAATCTATGTCTTTGCGAACTCGAACCGGGATCCCCTCTGTTTGGAAAATGGTTTGGTTCAGAAACAACTACTACACAGTTCATGAAACATGGCAAAACTTTATCGAACATTAATGTACGATTACTTAACGAAAGGACCAAAAGCTCTTGGCAGGCAACGTATGGTTGATGCTAATAATGAAAGTGTCCCATTCTATTTTAGTCACTATCTATTTATAGCAGGGATCGGAGCGTCGCTATTTACTGTGCATACAAAAGTGCAGTCGATACACCTACAATATAAGCTTGTCGCTGCTCTTGCTCGCCAACAATGCCGTCAGGCAAAGTGATCTTCGTGTCATCCGCATACGATTTGATGGTTTCTTTGCGTGAGCTTAGCTCAATACCTTGCTCTACCTTGAATGTAGACCTTTGAGGTGGTCTTAGCCGGCTCAACTCTCTGGATCATGAAGATCGTTTTTTCTCTATGTTATTGTATACAATGAATTTTTCATACCCTGCTATGAAACGGAGCACAAAAGCATGAATGAGCACTCGTTGTTGAGTTCCTTGTAGTGCCAAAATGCAAAAACAGTCTGCTGATTAGAGGACCGTGTGGTTCTTAAAACAGTACTGTACAGACAAACCAATGGTATCCAATATGTAATGTTCAAAATCAACCGTTGACCTTGAGCCGGCTAACAAACACTTGCTTGATAAAACACGACCCGCATTGACTTTTCACATAACTTGTAGTTTCTTTGATATTTCAACTCCAATTACATTTCTTGGACACTCTAAACAAATAAATTTAATGGTTTTTCTTCAATAAAGTGAAACTAGTTTTCTAGTTAATGACCAACCAGTTGTTTGATGCACCAATTGCGTGTTTCATCAGTTTGCCAATTGCGAAAGGGGGGGGAGGGGAGTAGGGGGCCCACTTTGGTTATGAATGGGTCTATCAATTGTCAATTATTAAAAATGAAAATCGATATTAGGAACTGTACAAGCAAATCAAACGCTCGAAAGGGGGCGAGGGGGTGGTTAGCCCACTGAATACTTCAAGGAAAAACATTAACTAGGAACGCACTTGTTTAATTTCTCAAATGGCTTTGCAAACATTTCGCATTCGCAGTATCCGATGACCCAAGTAAACACGCTATTCTCACTCTTTTTACAGCTGCCGATCCCCGAAGTATCTTTAGTCACCCCCCAGAGTCGTTCAGAACAGTCGCCATCACGACGTCGCCGCCGCAAGCTTTCCTGTTGTCAGCCGACCACTTGGACGACGCCAGCACCGGCGATCGCGGGCGTGTCTACAAGCTGAGGAAGAAGAAATTTCTAAACGCCGCTCACATTACATAGAGGAAGGCAGTTGCCGCCGGAGAACGGAGTTGTGTTGGAGTTGTGTAGTGGTGTCATTGGCAGCCAACATGCCCGTACAATCCCCCATCGAGATCAGTAATCGCGCCATCGAACATATCGATGATGTGGATCCGCTGGAATATCATGGCCATTGGGAGCCGGTGGGTGTGGCGCGTGTACAAAACACCGGCACCTCGGCCATGGTCACCTTCAGTAAACGCAAACAGCAACCGTATATAATTGGTGGGGCATTGGATACCAATAAATATGTGTTCGAACAGTTGCATTTCCATTGGTCCGATTGCGATGAGTCGGGCTGTGAGCATACGCTGGAGGGCATGAAGTATTCGATGGAGGCACATGCCGTACACTATAATGCCAAGTATAAGGACTTTGCGGAGGCAAGGAATAAACCGGATGGCCTGGCTGTTGTTGCATTCTTTATACAGGCCTGCGGTGAGAAGGATTGTCCCGAATTTAAAAAGATTACGGAGGGTATACGCATTGTCCAGAAGATACATACCAGTGCGTCGCTAGATTCCGGTGAGTTTAATTTGGAGTTTACATAGTTTATTTAAAAGTAGGAATTTTCTGAACTTAAGGTGGAAAATAGTTTTTCCATTAATTTCGCCACTATAGCGAAAGAACGAACGAATTTCACATGGATAGGCTGAAAAATAGAGATTGAGGCAACCATTTGCCGACCTTGGGGTGGATTTTCTCAAATCGGAAAACAGTTTTTCCATTAATTTCGCCTCTAAAGCGAACAAACGAACAAATTTTACATTGATGGGCTGAAAAATAGGGATTGAGGCACCCATTTTCCGACCTTGGGGTGGATTTTCCATTAATTTCGCCTTCAATTAATTTGATGGGCTGAAGAATAGGGATTGAGGCACCCATTTTTCGATCTTGGGGTGGATTTTCCATTAATTTCGCCTCTAGAGCGAACGAACACAAGAATTTCACATTGATGGGCTGAAGAATAGGGATTGTGGCACCCATTTTTCGACCTTAGGGTGGATTTTCCATTAATTTCACCACTAGAGCGAGCGAACGAACTAATTGCACCTTGTTAATCTGAAAAATAGGGAATGAGGCACCCATTTTCCTACCTTAGGGTGCATTTCCCATTAATTTCACCTCTAGAGCGAGCGAACGAACGAATTTCACATTGCTGGGCTGAAAAATAGGGATTGTGGCACCCATTTTTCGACCTTAGGGTGGATTTTCCATTAATTTCGCCTCTAGAGCGAACGAATTTCACATTGATGCGCTGAAGAATAGGGATTGAGCCACCCATTTTTCGACCTTGGCGTGGATTTTCCATTAATTTCGCCTCTAAAACGAACGAACGAACTAATTTCACATTGATGGGCTGAAAAATAGGGATTGCCTCAATCCCATTTTTCGACCTTAGGGTGGATTTTCCATTAATGTTGCTCTTAAAGCGAACGAACGAACGAATTTCACATTGATGGGCTGAAAAATAGGAATTAAGGCACCCATTTTCCGACCTTTGGGTGGATTTTTCATTAATTTCGCCTCTAAAGCGAACGATCGAAAGAATTTCACATTGATTGGCTGAAAAATAGAGATTGAGGCACCCATTTTCCGACCTTAGAGTGAATTTTCCATTAATTTCGCCTCTAGAGCGACCGAACGAACGAATTTCACATTGATGGTCTGAAAAATAGGGATTGAGGCACCCATTTTTCGACCTTAGGGTGGATTTTCCATTAATTTCACCTCTAGAGCGAGCGAACACACGAATTTCACATTGCCGGGCTGAAGAATAGGTATTGAGGCACCCATTTTTCGACCTTAGGGTGGATTTTCCATTAATTTTGCCCTTAAAGCGAACGATCGAAAGAATTTCACACTGATTGGCTGAAAAATAGAGATTGAGGCATCGTTTTTCCGTCCTTAAACATCCATTTCGCCTCTAGAGCTTACCAACTGAATTACACATAAATCGTTAGAAAAATAGGAATAAGACCCCCATTTTCCGAGCTTATGATGGATTTTTCCCAAATTGAAAATCTATATTTCCATTCATTTCGCTCATAGCGCTTATAAAAGGAACTTAACGTAGATCATTTAAAAAGTAGGGTTTAAGGTCTTCTATTTTCCACCTTGAGGGGTATTTTTCTATATTAGAAAAATATTGTAAATCTAATTTCCCATACAGTTTTCAGAGCTTAGGGGTGGATTTGGTATAATTGCAAACATTTTTTAAGCATTAATTCCGCCGCGAGAGCTGATAAACCAAATTTCAGATAGTTTATCTTGAGATCATCAATTTTCCGAGCTTTGGAGTGGATTTTTTGCAAATTAAAAAAAAGGTTTTACCATTCGCTCGTTGTAACGTAGTTCACCTCTAGTGCTTACATATCGAACCTAACCCAACCCAGCCTTACTTAACCAACTCCTACCTAACCAAACTTAACCTATCCTGGTCTGGTCTAGTCTATAGTGAAGTCTACAGACAATAGAACCGAGAGCTTCTCGAAACAGCTGTATAGAACCTTCCTGTTTGTAGATTTTAGAGATGGATTTGCCGAAATTTCGAAAAAAGCAATTCCATATCATTCATACAAATCGGCTTAAAAGTAAGGTTTGATCTATAACGCTTAATCCTTCGATTTTTTGATGTGGATTTTCTGAAATCGGAAACAGAATGGAATTTACAGAACTAACAAGTGGCAATTTTCCGACCTGTCTGATAATTTTGAGTAGATTACAAACGAAGTTTCCCATTTGTCTTCGCATTTTGAAAATAACCATAGTGGGCCGTATCAAAGTAGGCTTTGCTTTTTGAAATTTCTCATGTAATTTTCTACCCGGTGAAGTGCAAATCATTTTTACCTCAGTCGCTTTCGATTCGAGCTACTAGAAAGAGCTTTCTCGACATAGTAGCTAATAAAGTATTTCTTTTGATTATTTTTTTTTTTTTAAGAGATCACCGTGTTCCCCCTTGCTCAAGGAATAGCGCACAAATTGCAGATTCTCCAGGCTGCCGTCAATGATGACCTCCTTGTAGCTAAAACAGTATTTTTTTTTTGGCTGCCTACCACGGCTCTGATTCTTTTCTTTTCCTGTCCTTATGGCCCCGGGGGATATCCCCGTTAATTTATATATTTCTTTTATTTTCTTTACTTGTTTACCAGGGCGCTCTGATTCTTTTCTTTTCTTGTCCTTGCATTGGTTTTTCGTAAAGTTTTGCCAGTTTTCATCATTAAAGTGATATTGTCTTAGTAAATATAAAAAAAAACTTAAAAAATCAATAATTTGTGAACCAAAGCGAACCTTTACAATAAAACCCAATTCAGAGTTTATTAAATTATTTTATGGATGCGATATAAATTTTGATCAGATAAGACTTTATTATGGACTGAAAGAACTATCTCTGACATTTATTAAAATTGTCCAGATGTTAACGCATAGAAGCAGGCATGCCCAAAAGCAGCAAACGACAGAGCACTTACCAATACTCACAAAGATAAGCACCAATACCAATAATGAAATTGTTGTTGGTCAGTTTGCTTGCGCTCGCAAACACCAATCAAAGAAGAGAACAAAACCAGTTTTTGTTCTACGCGTCGCATACACACGAAATCGTTAGCATGTGTGTCGTTTCGCATGCCTCGCGCCCTTCATGTATACGATCATTGATTTCCTATGTTCCGTGCAATTACAATAACAAAACGTACCCAAAGAGCATACGGCTGGGCATCGCTGCATAGAAGCAAGCATCTCCGACCACATAAAGTATTTATATTCTTGATCTGCATGACGAGCGAAGTTAATATAGCCATGTCCGACTGTTCGTCCGTCTATGTCTATGCTATCTCCAAAGTCGGCTTTAAAGCTATCTTAACCAAACTTTGCACGAAGTCTTTTGGTACAAATACTCTGCACATTTGTCGGAACCGGCATAGATAGATAGGATGACTATAACATATAGCTGCCATAGGAACTATTGGTCGAAAAACTAGTTTTAGTGAGGAAAACTTATTTGTTTTCAATGCAAACATCCCCAAACCTCGCATTTTACAGTTTTCTACCAAGTATAACCAAGCTGCCATAGGAACTATCGGTCCGAAAAAGTACTTTTAGTGAGAAAAACTTTTTTGTCTTCAACGCAAACAACCCCAAACCTCGTATTACTTTTCTATGCTTTTACATAATTCCAACAAGTTTGATGAAAATCGGTCAACTATATAGTATAGCTGCCATACAAAAGACAGGTCTGAAAAAAGTCTTAGTAGAAAAAACTTTTTTGTTTTCAATGTTATCGCTCCCAAACTTTTTACTGATCAATATTATATGCTTCCACACGATTCTGACAAGTTTGATCCAATTCGGATGACTATAGCATATAGCTGCCATAGGAACTATCGGTCGAAAAAGTAGTTCTAGTGAGAAAAACTTTTTTTGTTTCAATAGTAGCGTCTTTATACTTTCCAGTTATGAATTTGATCAGTTTCCACACTATTTTAGTGAGTTTGGTTAAAATGTGTTGAATATACAAACTGGCAAGCAAATGGTCAAAGTAGTGGCGCCATCTATTGCTGAGTTTGTTCGACGAAAATCATTTAAAACCTTAATTTATATAAACTATACAAGCTACAAGGGTATATGACCTTCGGTCGAGCCGAAAGATAAGATTCAATATAATTTCATACAAATGTTGACTGCGACTACGCCATAAATGGTCAATTCGGATGGTCCAATTTTTGATCACTCTTTCCTGCATTGCTACGGGTATCTCGCGAATTACGCGAGTGATGTTGGTTTCCAAGTCTTGAATCGTAGCTGGCTTATCGACGAAGACTTTTGACCACAGAAAATAGTTCAGTGGTGTGATATCAAGTGATCCAAGCGGCCAGTTGACAGGTCCGGAACGCGAAATAAGCCGCTCATCGAAATTATTTCTCAATAAATCCATTGTTTCGCGAGCTGTGTGTGCCGTAGCACCGTCTTGCTGAAACCAAATGTCGCCGATGTCATTTAGTAGCGCTCTCCATTGACGGTTATGTTCTGTCCGGCCTCATTATTCAAAAAAGACCACACCAAACATTGCATTGTTGTGGATGTAACGGTAGTTCGAGAGTCTTCGGGTTGCTCATCAGCCCAAATGCGACAATTTTGATTGTTGACGTATCCATTTAGCCAAAAATTTGCCTGTGTATAGCAATGCTGGACCATCCGAATGGATCATATACGGCTTAGTCGCGGTCAACATTTGAAAGAAATTATCTTTAAATAGTAAATGTCAGAGATGAACTATCTGTTTCAGCTTATAATAAAGATTTCACCATCCAATTCCATTTTTTGTGATTTATGTGTAATTAAAAAAAAACTTCCTGATGGATCACCCGTTATTACTTATAATCAAAGAAACAAACCGAATGGTATATTGGTTCTGGTTCCAGTTCTGTTTCGGTAAAAGGTTACATTTTGGTTCTAACCAGAGACCTGCAATGAGTACTTAATTTTCGTGTACACTCGCGCATTTACTCGGCTTGTTTGTGCACGCCACTTTGGTGTGACACACAAGAAATGATCGTAAGCACATTGTGTCAGAACGTGTAATAATTGAACAAGCTTGTTAAAGCTGTCGGCTAAACGTGTAACAGCGAGCTTTACGGCGGCCATGGGCGGGTATCAAGCGAGTTACAGACTATAATACACGCGGCTTGCTCTCCTTGTTGTTTTGTTTGCAAGAACTCTAAAACAAAAACAAAGCAGCTGCCGTCGAATACATGCCAAAATCATTCTAACTCTTTTGCTCTCACAAGTTGTTGTTTTTGCATGATCTTTGACTTCGGCAACAAGTACTCGCGATGACTTATAGCCGAAGCTTCGAGTCAACTTATGTATTTCTACTATGCAGTATACGCAGCTCGCCAATACACGATCACTTTTGAATTTTTTGTTTTGTGTATGCTACTTGAAAATGGTCAACGAGTTTTGAACTTTGAGTTTACTCATACCGCATATGTAGCAAGGGTGATTGAACATACACGTGTAAGCTCGCTGTAGTTCCCTGGTTCTAACATTATTTCGGTATTCGGTACCTGGATTTTTATTTCGGTATACCGGTACCTACCGGTATGTACTGGTAAAATAAATATAATGAAAGATCGGTCATTGGTTTTGGGTCCATCCGATTTCTTTGCGAATTACAGACCGGAAAATAAACGTGTTACGCTTACTTGCCCTTCTCAAAGACATACATACAATTATGGAAACGTTGTCGAGTTTTCTGACCACCATTTTAGTACATCTTCTTTATTTTGTTAACGTTTAAAGCTCAGAAAATGATTTAAGCCATTTAACTGATTTATGAAAATACTGAACTATTAAAATTTGACTGTTTCTTTTCATATAAATAATTGTATGAATCGATTTAGCCGCCACTTTTAGCTAATGGATTTGAGTCAGAGCTGCTTTCCTCATTAAGTTTTACTTGAACAGAAATGGATAAGACATGTTCTTTTCTGTTAAAAGGTTATAATCAGAGATTAAAACCGTAACCGAAACCGAAACCTTTAACCTCTAAAAACACTTTAAAAGTTGTAACAGAAACCGTAACCGAAAAAACCATAACCCTTTAACACAACCAGTTAAATTCCATAAGCACGGCGTTCTTTTCTCCATACGATTTTCAATATGAGAAGTTCTTTGCAAGCCATGTCTCAAAAAATGCATAATAATTTATAGAAAATTTAAGGAAAATCCAAAATTAGATATTTATACCCTTGCAAAGGGTATTATAATTTTGCCCAGAAGTTTGCAACGCATAGAAATATTCATTTCCGACCCCATAAACTATATATATTCTTGATCAGGGCTACGAGCTGAGTCGGTTGAGCTTTGTCCGTCCGTATGTCTGTCTGTCCGTCTGTTTCTACGCAAACTAGTCTCTCAGTTTTAAAGCCATCGAACTGAAATTTTGCACAGAGTCTTCTTTTTACTGCACGCTGCTAATATGTCGGAACCGACCGGATCGGATGGCTATATCTTATAGCTGCCATAGGAGCCATCGGTCAAAAAATGGGTCTTAGTGAGAAAAACCTTTTTGTTTTCAATGTTAGCGTCCTTAAACTCGTCCATTATTAATATTAACTGACTATATCTAAAGGCTGCCATAGGACCAATCGGTCGGAAAATGAGTCTTAGTGAGAAAAACTTTTCCGTTTTAAATTTTATCTTTCTTAATCTCGGCGATTGTTAATTTGATATGTTTTCAAAAAGATTCCGCGAAATTTGGTCGAAATCAGATGTTTATCTGTCGGAAAATGGGTTTTAGTTGAATTTTTTTTTAATTTTTATGTAAACGTTCTTAAACTCTGACATTTCAAAAACAGCATTTGCAAGGGTATAAAAACTTCGGCACAGACGAAGTTAGCTTGGCCTTCTCGTTTTATATCATTTTGAAGTTTTCAGCTTCTGATTTGGATTTACAACTCCATAGATCGTAAATTTTTTTGAATTTTGCTTTTGTAAATGTAAAATTGGCTTCTCTCAAGCTTCTCTCAAAAAAAAAAATTAAATCTTTATGCTCAAAATTACAAAAATGTCGTAAAATCATCATGTTTTTCCCTATTTTTGTGCAGTTTTTTCAACTAATGGGCGTAGTGAGTTTTCCATAAAGAGGGGACGGACACAGCAGCTGTTTCTGGTGGTGAGACTTGTGAATTCGATAGTATATCGATAGAAAATCTAGCCTTTTAGCGGAAAAATGGTAAATGTTGTGGCCGTGACTTAACCACCCGAATGGACATTTATCTCTTATAAGCAAATCCACAGAAAGAATGAGGTCATTTAGATCATCAAGAGAATTACCACTAGAATGTGCCAGTAGAAGAAAGAGTATTATTTATTCTAAATCGGTGTAGAACGACGAAACTTATGGCAAATATATGTGTAACCTAACAAAATAAGAAATTGAAAATACAATTTTACAATTACAACTTTTGTTTGAAGTGTGAACAGCAAAACAAGTCCGCTGATGAGAGAATTTGGTTATTCTCGAAACAGCGATCGTTGTACGGACATACCCAATTGCTATTCCAAAATGTTATAATTAATATCTGTTGGTTTGTGTTGGTTATAAAGACTTATAATCAACCAAAGACCTTGAGCTAGCCAGTTGTAACATTGACTACACAGGAAAAGTTTTTAAAGTTTAGCAAGTTCAAATCTAAGCCCGAAGGCTAAAAACTTTCACCTAGTGCTGTCAATCAGTCCATTTTGTTTCTAGTTTTGGGCTAATTCTCTCCTTTTCTTCTTCCAGATTGTCTATCCTGGATAGGCCTGCAGGAGCTAAGTAAACATTATTACACATACAAGGGCTCGCTGACCACAGCGCCATATTTTGAAAGCGTCACTTGGATTATCTATCGCACACCCATTTATGTGTCGCGTGGACAGGTAAATAATCCCCCCGTCCCCCTCTCTACTTAAAAATCCATACTAAAACCGTGTTTTCTAATTCCCCCCACACAGGTGAGCGTGTTTCGCAACTTGCAATCATGTCCCAAAGATCAATCCAAAAAGATAGTAAGCAACTATCGTGAAATTCAACGTCCGCATAAAGATCCGGAGATCTTTTTTGCCCGCAATACTACTCCAAAGTCCAAATTATGATGTGCTTATTGATGCTGTACTCCACCTCCTACTCCGATGGGTCTCTGTTCTGACTGTTTCTAGTTGTTTCTATGCTTGTGAAATGTAAACTTTATCTATATACAACAAGTGTCACATATGTCTATGGTTGTCTTTAAGCCTCTGTTTTTTTTCTTCTTTGTTTTGTTATTTTGCCTCATGTACATAGCGTTATTCTACATATATATAAAGTAATCAATCATTAAATAGTCGGAACACGCGGTTGCCTTGCATTAAATATTTCACAGAAATATTTATCAACTATTTAAGACATCTACAAAAGCAAACAAAAAACACATTCTACCCTTAAGTATGTAAACAAAAAGAAAAACCAACTGAATTTACTAAAATATCCTAACTAAAGAAATATATAAATGAGTATACATATTATATATAATATATACATAGGTACATGTCACTTAATTCTTGGTTCATGGCTCAAGTAGCAAAGGCACCAGATGCTGCACAAACCATTCTTTCGATATGGCCAGATGATCGCCCTCAGTGCTTAGAAATTGCAGCTTCCCATTTGCCAGCATTGTATCCAGACCCAACTGTGAAAAGACAATCTACACTTGAGATCAACAAATTGGACGAGAATCACTTACGTCTTGATAGACTTTGCTTTCATTTAAGGGCTGTATCAGCTGATCCTGTCCAGGTGTATAAAATTGAAACCATTGCGACTCCTTGGGCTGGACAATGGTGTCATTCAGAAATTTTACCATGACAAATCTGCAAGAAGGGTAACAAAAATCCATTTTTTTTGTACTTAAACAGTTGGGCTCGGCGAGACTTACTTCTTCAGCTTATTGATATTTTCCGCATAGCCCTTATTCAGGTACAGCTCATTGTTGATGTCAGCCAGAAAGCTGCTCTTCAAACGATATTCATTCTCATGCAGGGGATCATGCCAGTAGGTGGCCTGTACCAGTTCATTTTGCACCCAACTGCATAGAACGACACACACAGATAAGAAAGAGTTGGCACTATGTATATATCTCGCTCACTCACTCCTCATAGGCCGCATAGTTAAGCAACCGGCTGATGTATTCGCAGGATTTGGTGCTCAAGGTGGGACACTTGGGTAAGCCAAAAACGCCCTGATGTTGTCCCCCCAAACTTATAAGGGTACGCATGGCCGGCTGGGGACAGCGTTGGGCCACCGCCCTTAGGAACTGCCCGCCCTGGGAGAAGCCAATGGCATTGTAACCCTGGGCCAAACGTTCATCTTGAGCCAACTTGCGGCAGGCATAGTCCACCTGTTTGTCAGGATGTATAAAGAAACCGCTCTCATAGTCCAAGACAATGTTGCCGCCAATCTTGAGACTATGGACATATGTGCCATTTGTCTGCTGCTCAATAAGTTTCTTGATGGAGCCCAGACTGAAGGGTAAACAGCAGGTGTCGCCCATGCCATGCCAGAGAACCACGGGTAGAGCTGCCTGGTTGGGGTTGGCAGCCAGGAGCAGAAGAAACAGAGGTAGAAAAGATAGGTAATTCATTTTAGAACGAACAATAACAAATAAACAAAGAAAAGCCGATTAATGGTGTGACCGTATGACAGCAAAATACCAAAAATGAGGATGACAAACGACCGGGTTAGAGACGACCATTTTGAAAGACAATTTATACCTCTGTCTCTCTCTCTCACTCACCACTCATGCGAGGCCACACGGATTAGAAAGAGAAAGAACTAGGTACATGGCTCTCTCACTCGCCGATAACCGATGATTAGTGTGACCGTATGTACAAATAATACCAAAAACTTGGTTTTGTTATCGATTACAAGTAAGGTGATGAGCCCAGCTGTAGCAGTGGGCCCTACACCAGTCGCCAGTCGCTATCGACTCGCTGGCGAGGAAGGTTGTCCGCTCGCATCATTTCAATGGCATGAAATAAATCGGGGGAAAATCAAATCCTTTTAATACTGGAGAATAAAATTGCCTTTGACGTGATTGTTATTAAAAATAAAAGCTTAACATAGCTTTTATTTTATTCAATACAACTTTATACCCAATGAGAAACTCTAGGTAACAGTCGCTTCCGACTTGTTGCCGGGTAAGGTTCCCTCCGCTCGAATACATTTTTTTCAATTCAATCTACACACAGTTACGACTTTTTTCGGAATAATAATTGAATTTATTATTCCGCTGCTGCAGATAGCGTGTAATCTGGTTTCCTTTGTGAAAGGCTTCTTTAAGTAATAGCACAATGCAATCCAATATATCTTGTATTGGACAGTGTTTCGACTTTTGTCAGTGTATTTACTAAACTTTTGTTACAGCGGTGGACAGTGACTCAAATCGATTGCGGCAGTGACAGACGAATGCTTTGCCAAGGAATGGATGCGACTGGCCCAAGCTTATTTTATCATCCAGATTTCGAAGTTTTTCGAATATAATATCCAGCACATCAAAGTTCCAGTCCGTGATTCCTAACTCTGTTGCACAGTACTTGTCAAAAGTACAGAATTGAGTCACCAAAGGCATCTTCTCGTAATAATACCATTCAAGCCAATATAGCTCATTTCCCATTCTACACATTGACGACTTTTTTCAGTGTATTTAATGAACTTTTGTGACAGCGGGGGAAAGTGACTCAAGCGTAATACCTTGAAATCGATTGTGACAGTGAAAGGCGAATGCTTTGCCAAGGAATGGATGCGACTGGCCCAAGCTTATTTTATCATTCAGATTTCGAAGTTTTTCGAATATAATATCCAGCACATCAAAGTTCCAGTCCGTGATTCCTAACTCTGTTGCACAGTACTTGTCAAAAGTACAGAATTGAGTCACCAAAGGCATCTTCTCGTAATAATACCATTCAAGCCAATATAGCTCATTTCCCATTCTACACATTGACGACTTTTTTCAGTGTATTTAATGAACTTTTGTGACAGCGGGGGAAAGTGACTCAAGCGTAATACCTTGAAATCGATTGTGACAGTGAAAGGCGAATGCTTTGCCAAGGAATGGATGCGACTGGCCCAAGCTTATTTTATCATTCAGATTTCGAAGTTTTTCGAATATAATATCCAGCACATCAAAGTTCCAGTCCGTGATTCCTAACTCTGTTGCACAGTACTTGTCAAAAGTACAGAATTGAGTCACCAAAGGCATCTTCTCGTAATAATACCATTCAAGCCAATATAGCTCAATTCCCATTGTACACATTGACGACTTTTTTCAGTGTATTTACTGAACTTTTGTGACAGCGGTGGAAGGTGACTCAAGCGTAATACCTTGAAATCAATTGTGACAGTGAAAGGCGAATGCTTTGCCATGTAATGGATGCGACTGGCCCAAGCTTATTTTATCATCCAGATTTCGAAGTTTTTCGAATATAATATCCAGCACATCAAAGTTCCAGTCCGTGATTCCTAACTCTGTTGCAGAGTACTTGCAAAAGTACAGAATTGAGTCACCAAAGGCATCTTCACGTAATAAAACCATTCAAGCCAATATAGCTCATTTCCCATTGAACACATTGACGACTTTTTTCAGTGTATTTACTGAACTTTTGTGACAGCGGTGGAAGGTGACTCAAGCGTAATACCTTGAAATCAATTGTGACAGTGATAGGCGAATGCTTTGCCAAGGAATGGATGCGACTGGCCCAAGCTTATCTTACCATCAAGATTTCGTTCCCTCCGCTTGAATACATTTTTTTGACTGTGATCTGCACGCAGTTTCAAGTTAGTTAGCAGATACACTGATCTCAGGGCATTATGATTGCATTGCATTGATTTACGAAAACGCTGGCAAATTGAACACTCCAAAATAATAGCGAAAATTGACAATTTTTCGTATGACCTAAGATTATTATGAATACAAGGAGTAGTTTTAACTGTCAACAAAGTTGCAGGAGGTAGTATGCTGGTTCCAATCATACAAGTGGTTGATGCTCCTGCAAGAGATAATTTGTTATTTACATTAAGAATTATGTAATTTTTACTTAAATCTAATCCATATTGCTTGAAGCATGCACTCTTCACCTGCTCCATTGTGCTTTTTCTTATTATGCTTAAAGCATAAATGTGGCCTTCCTGAACCTCAGCTGAATTAGCCTCGAGGGCCTTTTTCAGCATAAAATTATTTTTGGACATTCGAATTATTTCGTCAGTTTTATCCTGATTGACTTCTGGCTGACTGACATGGACGCAAATATGTTGACTTGTGCCTATGTTTTTTATACATTCTTTGCAGAGTTCGCACGTTATTAAATTTGCGTGTTTGCTATAAGTCACATGTCTTTTCCACTTTTAGCCATTTTTTAACTTTGATCTGCACGCAGTAACGCTTTTTTCTGGAATAACAATTTTGTTTATCTATTTAATACCTGCAGATACCTTTGTGAATAGCACAATTGCACAATAGCTGACTTTTGTCAGTGCATTTACTGAACTTTTGTAACTGCGGTGGAAAGTAACTCAAATCGATTGCGGCAGTGAAAGGCGAATGCTTCGCCAAGGAATTGCCAAGATTTGCTTGCATTCGCTCAAATTCATTTTCTTGACCTCGATTCTCTTGCAGTTTCGACTATCAGAATAATAATTTGATTTGTCTAATAAGTACTGCAGAAAGCGTGTAATTTGATCCCCTTTGTGAAAGGCTTCTTCAAGTAATGGCAAAATCCAATCCAATATATCTCGTATTGGACAGTGTTTCGACGTCTGTCAGTGTATTTACTGAACTTTTGTAACTGCGGTGGAAAGTGACTCAAATCGATTGCGGCAGTGAAAGGCGAATGCTTCGCCAAGAAATTGATGCGACCGGCCCAAGCTAATAGTAAAAGTAAATGGCAGGCATCCAAATAAATAATTCATTCACTATTTTAAATTATCTGTTTTTGTTTTAAATTTAAAAAAAAACCCTCTAAAATTAAAAAATTATTTGTAAATCAATTCAAATTGCGCGCGCATTTTGAAGTAGAGGGAATGCGCGCGCGAATAGGGTATCGCCGTCGCTATCGATTGCATACTGTCGTCATCGATTGCAATCGTTATCGATTGCTGCCGCTGGCGACTGCGCGCCGGCAGCCTATAAAAGGATTTGAGCAACGTGAGCTTGACTCACTCAGTGCGCGGCATCGGTAAAGTTCACACCTTGGAACAGCGGCTTAAACAGTAGGGTATCAGCTAATGCGATTTCTGAATTGAATGCGTCCGGCTTACTAATTTATTGCTGGAATTATGAAAAAGCATAGAAAACTAGTAAATGCGATGAAAGCAACAGTTCTTACTGGATCCTTTCGCTCCCGACCAATATGCAGTGTATTTTTATAACAAGACTTTCTTTTAAAGTTTGGTAAAGATAGCTTAAAAACTGAAGGACATGGCTAGAGCAACCAAAGAAGATGTAACATCCTGTTGGTTCTTTGTATCAAATCGGCTCGTCATGCTGATCAAGAATATGTTTATGTTATATGTTTGTACTTCATAGGAAATTGTAAAAACTACTCGGAAGCTGAAAAGTTTGAAGTACAATAGAAACATATTAAGAACTCGCCCAGACACGAATTTAACCGTGGAGATGTTTTTATTTGTTTGCCTTTTTTTTTTGAAATTTCTTTAACCATCTGTACGGTAAAATTAGTTTTATTTGCAATTACAAAATTGCTGTGGTGAGTTTCTTTTCTGCCGAAATCTATTCTGCTTGCAATGCAGCAACTTCTTGGCCTTTTTTTTTTAGTACATATAAAAAGTACTTCTCCCGCAAATGCTTTAATGAGGATAGGCGTTTGTTCAGGTTGTATTGAGTTTTAAATTCCAATTTGAAAAAAGTGCAAGTTGTACATCGTTCGTTATTTGATTTTTTTAATTCAATTTTTTTGTTTGTTGCCTTTGTAAAAGGCATCTAGTAGCCTAGCAGCCCAGCATTGTAAGCTGAGAGCTTTTTGTCGGGTAAGTTTCCCTCCGCTCTAATACATTTTTTTGATTTCAAACTGCACACAGTTTCGACTTTTGACTGAATAGTAATTTAATTTATCTCTTTCCTTTCCCCCATTGTTTTCTTTGTAAAAGGCATCTTCATGTAATTACACAATCCAAGTCAATATATTTAATTTCGTATTTTACACTTACTGCTTTTGTCAGTGTATTTACTGAACTTTTGTAACTGCGGTGGAAAGTAACTCAAATCGATTGCGGCAGTGACAGACGAATGCTTCGCCAAGGAATTGCCAAGAATTGCTTGCATTCGCTCAAATTCATTTTTTTGATCTCGATTCTCTCGCAGTTTCGACTATCAGAATAATAATTTGATTTGTCTAATAAGTACTGCAGATAGCGTGTTCGGGCGTGGCGTATCAGTCGTATGTGTGGCGGCTGGTGCGGGAGCTTGTGGGTTCGATCCCGCCTCGGACCATCTAATAGAAAAAGTTTTTTCTTTCTTTAGAAAAAAGCTTTTACACACCCGATCACCTTCACCAGCTTACTGGCGCCAGCTGTGAAGTAACTAGCCATGAAAAAGCAAATTCTCTGACTATTGCCGTTCAGATTCGGCGTTAAACTGTAGGTCCCTTTCTCTTGTGCGAAAAATTATAAGCACACACGCCAAGAGATTGAGAGAAGCTTGGCCCTGGCCCTCCTGGAGGTGCTGTTTGAGCCAATTTTACTTTTACTGCAGAAAGCGTGTAATTTGATCCCCTTTGTGAAAGGCTTCTTCAAGTAATGGAAAAATCCAATCCAATATATCTCGTATTAAACAGTGTTTCGACTTTTGTCAGTGTATTTACTGAACTTTTGTAACTGCGGTGGAAAGTAACTCAAATCGATTGCGGCAGTGAAAGGCGAATGCTTCGCCAAGAAATTGATGCGACTAGCCCAAGCTTATATTCTCTCCATAATTTGCTTGCATCCGCTTGCACATTTTTAATTGGACTTCTGCTTTGGTTAAACTTTTGGGTTCCATGATTTGCACGATTCGCCTTTATATATAACCAATTTACAATATAGTGAAATAATGACTTCGAAGTTCGAACTGATCAGCTTTAGATCTACAATTTTTTTAAGTTTTTGCTTTGTTTTATGTCCTCGAATTCCTTAATGTAAAAGAGACCATTTTTAGAAGAGCACATAGTGATGGTATTTCATTTTCAAAACTTGCAAAATAGAAATTCATTAGTAAAACAAATTTCAAAAACCCACCCAATTTGCCTAGAACTAGAACTAATTTGTTATTAGACGCCTGTCGTATATATTTTTTAAATTGAATAAGTGTTCGACAAAACGGCATCAGTTATGCTTAGTTTAGGCTTAATCAAGCGATCATCGGTTCTTTCAACTCCACTTTAGAAGGCTTTTTATTTTGCAGATATCTCTGGTTTTATTTTGATCTTTAGCTGCTTCGGGTGGTTCAATGCCAAGTTAATTTCTAAACCATGTGGTGATTTCATTTTTCATCTCTTCTTGGCCCGACACGAATTGGCGTGGGCAAATCGGGCATGGTGAGCCCGAAAAGCATCCGATAACTACAAATCGAGGGCTGAAAAGCAAGCAAAATTTCTTCGTAAAGATCTTTAAAAGTACCAAGCCCACAAAGTCGGCAGCTGTTTTTGTAGTCTTGGTACCTGTCATAAGTTCTTCAAATAATTATGACGATTCGTTTGAGTATTTTGTCTACTGGTTCTTCCATCCACCCAACGAGCATCTGCATTTAGTGGTTTGCTTTTGCTCCATTCCTCCACTTACCCTGATAGAGTTCTGTTTAGCAGACGGACACGTACCACGCTGCCAGCATGGCCATGAAATCCTGTTTGGCATCCGCCAGCCATGGGTGTTTTGAATGGCATGATTAGACCACCAGGAATTCCTTTTCCAGTTGTCTTCTGATTTTTGGACGATACTTTCTTTGTCATCTGCTTGAACCAAAGATACTCAGGTTCGCAGACTGAATTTTTTTTTTTTAATTTTATTATCATTTTACACAACTATGCATATCAACACATCGCACAACAATAATTTAAGGCCTATTTCCAGAACGCACGAAAATAAATTTTTATGTTGAACTTCATATAACAAAAACAGCTTCGAACAGCTGATGAGCCATTTATTTTGTTGATTTCCAGAAGAGAAACTAAATAATTATGGCGTTGCCAGATCGATAGCTTGTGTGGATTGTAAGAACAGCTGATTAGCTGAAACTAAAATAAAAATAAATAGCTTGCAGCACATTTTTTCGGACAGGTTTGCCCAAAACGGAAGTAAAAACTAAGCGCAGCCAAAAAAAATTTGACTGAAAGCTTTCAACGGGATGATAAAATAGCTTTAATTAAGGCCGTTGAGGTCAGGCCTTGCCTAGGGGACCTGACAGACAGGGAAGCATTCCCATGCCCATTTTGTAAAGAATGCATGGGCTAGCATTAGTTCCGAGTTGAACATACCTGGTAAGCTTCTACATTCTTAAACTTATTCTACCACATACAATTAATAAATATTATTGGCTTTTAGTTAATAACTGCAAATCGGCTTGGGCGTCCGCTTTGTAACGAGGGATGTTTCTTCTTTGAGGAAACATCAGCCCAAGTTGATGACTCCGCCGATGTGTCTTCGATCGGATCACAAGCGTACTCATACCAAAAACCTCGCGCAAAGAAGCGCAAGCCCAAAGACTCGTCTGGATCGGGCAGCTTCCTCGCTAAACCGAAGAAGGAAGTGCGTGGTGCTTTCCAATATTGGTAAATGCTGTTAAGTGGTATGCCGGAGGCTAAGCAACGAAAGGTGGAAATGGAGGTGATTCAACTGCTGCTCGCTAATGTTTAGACCTTCCCACAAAGTGCACAAACACACACTTACATATATATACATACATTTATAGAAAATAATGAATAAAAGAACTCATGAAATATCTGCATTTTTTTTATATTTAACTTTTATTAAAGAAATATTTTTACTCCCAAGGAACAGATCCATCTTCAGAGTTGAGGAAATCCTTTAAATTGTCGCGCACATATTTGGGGAAGTCTTGCAAGCGAACAGGAAAGTTTTGAGGTGCGGCATTTCAGGAATGTTTTGATATGATAAACACAAAACAGCTGACGCAGCAGTATGACCCTACCATTCGTTTTTTTTTGGGTGTTTTTTTAGGGGACTTTGGGGCTTTGTGGTCACACTATAACTTACAATCCACTTAACATAAAAAACTTGCAATTTCGTGACATAAATTTTTATTTGTTCTGGAAATACCCCTTTACGGCTGTAAGACTTTCTCTCCTGTCCGCTAAAATAATATTTTAGTAAATCGAAAACGATCTTTCGATAATATATTTGTTCCGAAATTCATATTTTATAACTGTTCTGCATCTGAGTTTTCAACAATTGTTGATAGCTCCAAGATAAAGAAATTCTTGGCTAACACGTTTTCGAGCTTCTGCCGAAACAATGTTACCAACTTCTCCAGGTGCAAACTTTAGAGCTGGCCATAACACTTTGGCTTTGCATCGCTAGTAGTAAAATAGTGTCAAATTTTAGATAAGCTCTTCATCATGTACATTTGGTATAGAATATTATAAGTTTACATTGAACTAAAATGATTTCTTCTGTCCGATAAATAAGAATATTCTGATATCCAAGGCCCAAGCTTATATAATCATCCAGATTTCGAAGGTTCTCGAATATAACATTCAGCACATCAAAGTTCAAGTCCGTTATTCCCAACTCTGTTGCAGAGTACTTGTCAAAAAGTACAGAATTGAGTCACCAAAGGCATCTTACCATCCAAGCCAATATTGCTAATTTCCCATTGTATGCAGTGACTAAACTTTTGTGAAAGCGTGTTAACTGGTTTCCTTGTCTTATCGTTAGACCTTATATTGTTAAGGATTTAAGGTCCGTTCCATTTTGTTAATGTTTAACATATCAGATTTGTATGCATGTTTGGATGCCTGCCCATATTTGACAGAGTTTTATCACAGTGTTTTGACTTTTTTTCAGCGTATTTATCATATCAACAAGACTTGAAAGATTCCCGAATATCACATCCAGCACATCAAAATTCAAGTCCGTGATTCCCAACTCTTTTACAGATTACTTGTTATAGAGAATAGAGTCACAAAAGCAAGAATAATTTTCTTGACAGAAAGTTGGCTCCAACCGATGTTGTTACTTTTTTACTATCTTTTACAGTGTCAGCAGAGAAAGCAAGGAAGCAAGGAAGTGAACCGGGATCAAGACAAGAATTTCGGGATTGTACGTAAGAGAGGATTTAAGAAATCGGATTGAAATTCAGATTGATTCTATATATCTCACTACTGTGAGAAGTTTTTGTTTCCTCATTCCCCTATTGCTATTTTAAATATTTTATAGTATTTTTTTGAGGAGTTTAAAATTGTCTTTGGAGACTTGCCCTCGACAAAAGCCACCACGTGCATGCTACGTCCATGTTAGCTTGTGCCAACAGTTTGACTTCAAACATACCCATCTGCACCTTGAGCGTGTCATGGGCAACGTTGGGTTTCGATTAAGCAGACTGCCACAACCTCTTTCGCTGAAGTAGAGGCTGCATATCCAAAGCTATTCCACTAAGCCGTTTATGAAGGACAGAAAGAATATGCCCCTCAGTTTCTTTCATTGTATCGGTGAATAGCTCAAATTGATCCTCGAAGCGCTGGGTGATCATATCTAGAATTTTTGAAGCCTTTCCGCACTTTTTTCGTGTCCCGGGAGAGTTCCGTCTAGTGCCCATTTTTATTCTGGAGTGCCCTTTTTTCGGAATACTCAATTTCTTTGTTTCTATCAGTACTCTGTTTGAGTCTATAGCCTTAATACTCGGACAAACTAAACCTTCCGCTAGCGGAATCGACTTCTAATCCTCCGCTAATAGAGGATTTATGGAATGCAAAAGTTCAGGGGCATTGCATAATCTTACCATTGGTTTCAAATTACACCAATCGATGATTTTTGTTGTATGTTCTGACGGGTAGGTGTCGGAAGCTGCATCTGAGCACTGGAATTGTGTCAGCTGTATCTGCCTGTCAAGTTAGCGCCTGTGTCTGTCAACTTAGCGGCGCCATAAGATTTTTTGTGGTCTCTCGACGCAAAAAGGACACATAGAAGACTTATGTCTGAATAGTAATTTAATTTATCTCTTTCCTTTCCCCCATTGTTTTCTTTGTAAAAGGCATCTTCATGTAATTACACAATCCAAGTCAATATATTTAATCTCGTATTTTACAGTGTTTCGACGTCTGTCAGTGTATTTACTGAACTTATGTAAATGCGGTGGAAAGTGACTCAAATCGATTGCGGCAGTGACAGACGAATGCTTCGCCAAGGAATTGCCAAGAATTGCTTGCATTCGCTCAAATTCATTTTTCTGACCTTGATTCTCTTGCAGTTTCGACTATCAGAATAATAATTTGATTTATCTAATAAGTACTGCAGAAAGCGTGTAATTTGATCCCCTTTGTGAAAGGCTTCTTCAAGTAATGGAAAAATCCAATCCAATATATCTCGTATTGGACAGTGTTTCGACTTTTGCTAGTGTATTTACTGAACTTTTGTAAATGCGGTGGAAAGTGACTTAAATCGATTGCGGCAGTGAAAGGCGAATGCTTCGCCAAGAAATTGATGCGACTAGCCCAAGCTTAAATTCTCTCCATAATTTGCTTGCATCCGCTTGCACATTTTTAATTGGACTTCAGCTTTGGTTAAACTTTTGGGTTCCATGATTTGCACCATTCGCCTTTATAGCATTCTCTTATTTACCTCCATTGTGTTATGTGTTTTTGGGCCTTGCGTACGTTGTCGATAATTTTTAGACGCTGTTTTTTTAACCTTTTTGGGGACTATTTCTATCTACTCTAATAGTTTGCACGATTCGCCCTAATTGCATTTGCTTCTACCTCCATTGGTTTTACTCCAAACCAATTTTCTACATTATGTTCGAAAATGCTTATCTCGAATTGCACGCACTTCCGACGAACCAATTTACAATATAGTGAAATAATGACTTCGAAGTTCGAACTGATTAGCTTTAAATCTAAAATTATTTAAATTTTTGCTTTGTTTTATGTCATGAAATTCCTCAATGGAAAAGAGACCATTGTTAGAAGAGCACATAGTGATTGGTAAACGCCAAATAATTGAAGAGATTTATATTTCATTTATAAAACATGCAAAATAGAAATTCATTAGTAAAAACAATTTTAAAAACCCACCCAAGTTGCCTAAAACTAGAACTAATTTGTCTTAGAACAAATTTTTTGAGGTCTAGCATAAGCCAGTCGTATACCAGTTTGATATAAGCTTAACTATGCAAGTTCACTGTAGGAAAGTGCCAAGGAAGTTTAAAAATCCTTTTATGTAGTTTGTTTTTTTAAAAGACTGTGGGTTATATTTGCCCACACCGGAACACTATAGAAAATAATGGCTTAAAAGATGAATCTTTTTCGTAGGAGCCTGGAATTGCAGTATTAAGCTGAGAGCTTTTTGTCGGGTAAGTTTCCCTCCGCTCGAATACATTTTTTTAATTTCAAACTGCACACAGTTACGACTTCTTTCTGAATAGTAATTTAATTTATCTATTTTATCTTGTTTCCTTTGTAAAAGGATGTAATTACATTTAATTACACAAAGTCAATATATTTAATCTCGTATTTTACAGTGTTTCGACTTTTGTCAGTGTATTTACTGAACTTTTGTTACAGCGGTGGAAAGTGACTCAAGCGTAATACTTTGAAATCGATTGCGGCAGCGAAAGGCGAATGCTTCGCCAAGGAATTGATGCGACTAGCCCAAGCTTATAGTGTCTCCATAATTTGCTTGCCTCCGCTTGCACACTTTTTTTTTTTAATTTCAGCTTTGGTTTAACTTTTGGGTTCCATATTTTTATACCCTTGTAGAGGGTATATTAAAAGTGTCCAGATGTTTGTAACGCATAGAAGGAAGCATCTCCGACCACACAAAGTATATATATTCTTGATCAGCATGACGAGCTGAGTTGATATAGCCATGTCCGTCTGTGCGTCTGTCCGTCCGTCTGTTTCTATGCTATCTCCTCCGTCAGTTTTAAAGATATCTTAACCAAACTTTGCACGAATCCTTTTGGTACCAATACGCTGCACATTTGTCGGAACTGGCCAGATCGGATGACTATAGCATATAGCTGCCATAGAAACCATCAGTCGAAAAAGTAGTTTTAGTAGAAAAAACTTTTTTGTCTTCAACGCAAACGTCCCGAATCCTCGTATTTCTTAGTTTTCTATGCTTTTACATAATTCCGCCAAGTTTTATGAAAATCGGACAACTATATAGAATAGCTGCCATACAAAATATAGTTCTGAAAAAAAACTTAGTAGGAAAATCTTTTTTGTTTTCAACGCTATCTCTCCCAAACTTGTAACTGATCAATATTTTATGCTACTACACAATTGTGCTAAGTTTGATCCAAATCGGATGACTTAAGCATATAGCCGCCATAGGAACTATCGGTCGAAAAAGTAGTCAGAAAAATATTGGTTGCATGAAATTTCACAAAAATAGTCAATACATTATTTTTTTGGCATGAAATAAGTCAATTTTTCGCTATGACAAACTCACACGTTGTTTTCTCAGCTATTCGTAAGGCTAAGAGTCAGCATATCGTGAAACGGTTCTAACTATCTCTCGTGGAGATCGAACACGAAGTAGAAAAACGAAGTTAGCCCCGAATGCTTGATGAACGTTGACCAAACGAGAGAGAGAATACGAAAAAATTTATGAAGTCAGTTCGATTTCGGCTTTTGCGGAAAAAATATGTGTTAACTATGAATATTAATAATAATTTTATAATTACAAATGCGCAATATATTCTTGGTGAGTATCGAATTTAATTACATCTAGCGATTTTAAAGTATTTATGTATTATTATCATTAATTTACCCAAATTCTATTAATAAATTTTTTACTTAAAACAGGTCACTTGTTTAAAAGTTACAAACATTTACACATTTAAAGGCCAAATCGCTAACTATCCTCGCTAGCATCAGCAACGAAAGCCAACGCTGCCGCGTGACATCACCCAAACAGTTAACGGTTACAACAACAACCCCTGAGTTTTATGGCATTGCTTAAGCGTGGTACGGAGACGCTGACAATTTTGTCGGAGCCCATCTGCCCAGCAGCGCAGAGCTCAACGTGTTTTGCCGAAAGTATGCATTACTCCTAACGTAAAAAGTAATGCAATACAACCGCTGCTTTTCGTTAGAGAGATAGTAATGGGAAACAAACTGAAACAACTAATCGTGCCACACACGAGCCGATGTCTATTTCGTTCGCTTATGTGCTTTCCCCCCGTCATCCATAAGCGTTTTTTGACATTTCTTCTATTTTCTAAATTTGTATTTGTATGCAGAACAAATGTGTAAGTGCAAATTCGCGAGCGAAACTCAAAGCGAATGAAAAACGAACAAAACCTTCGTTTACGAATTCGCCAGACATTCGTTCATGATATTTGTGTCGCTCAGTTTGTGGCAGGAAAACATTCGT
The DNA here is from genome assembly GCA_037044535.1 of Lordiphosa magnipectinata. Taxonomy (NCBI): domain Eukaryota; kingdom Metazoa; phylum Arthropoda; class Insecta; order Diptera; family Drosophilidae; genus Lordiphosa; species Lordiphosa magnipectinata. The sequence continues at coordinate 245,175 of JBAMBO010002043.1, read as the reverse complement.
TAGCGAATTCGCTTGCAAATATAAACGCGAAAGTTTTCACTCGTTCCTAAAAATAATTTTTTAATAAAACTAGAAATTATTGTAAATTTTTTAAAATAATGTTTATTTAAATTCATCTCATTGTCTCCCATTGCAGCTGCTTCCACGTGTTTTATTTTCTTAATGAAAAATGCTTTGCTTTGCTTTTGGCTTCCTTTTGTTTGGCATTATTTTAACACTTAGATATAATCATAAACCTTTAAACTACATAAAACAATACAATAAAACAAATAATGTTTGCCGATTAATTGATGGACGCTCGGCAGTTTGCTTAGCCAAACAAGAATGACGCCGGCCTAAGCATAAGGGCTTCAAATACATACTGAAAATGCAAAGTCAAAGTCCAGCAAACGATAAACCCCAATAAAAGGGAACTCACAAAGAGTTTCGCTAAAACTAAACAAAATGCGAATAATGTTCTTCGCGAAACTTTCGCTTGAAGCGAACCTTCGCTTGTGTGTCGGTGACTTGACCCATACGTGCCGAGGAGTCACTTAAAGTTGGCTTAGTTGTTAGTTAATTTTAGTGTACATACATATAATTGTCGGGAAAACAAACTCGCAAAGTGGAAAACTCAATTGGCTATTTCACTATATTGTAAATTTTTCAAAATTACAGCAAAGAAGACCAGAAAACAGAACTACAATTATTTGGACAACTGAGTGGTGGACAAACAAGTGGAGCTAGGAGCTAGAATTTTATGGAATCTGGCCAATAAAAAGCATTTCGATACCGGCAGCTGCATCACTTGTGGCGGAGAATCCTTCTCTATATGCTTCTCCCGGTATGCCATTTGCCCAATGTATGCACACCACCCGAGTCTAATTTCGAATTTACACTGCGGTCGTATGACTATTTCTGGGGCTACGACCTTTTTGGTGTACTTTATTTGTTTTTGTTTACTTTAAATTTAATTGGAAATTCGGTGTTAAAATGGAAATTAACAATGGATATAATTGAAAGCTTGTCTAGTGAGGATGAAATACTTTTGAAAAATCTGATAAATCGCCATTTAAATGGAATGGGAACAATTGCAAACATCATCTAATAAGAGCCATAATGCGTGAATTCCACAGCACAGTTGAGGGGGACAGCACCCCACCGGCGAATCCGCATTCCACACCATGAAGCCATCATTCTACTGGACCAAGTGCGTAGAGATAGACCCATCACTTTACATATACGGCTTTCGCTATTGGATTGACTCCTCTTCGGGACGAGATGATTAAATTCCAAAGGGGCAGAAAAACGGTGGACATTTAAATCGTTACAGGAGTTGGCTAGCATGTTTATGCCTGTAATGAGAACTGTGATATCTAAGCCAGCTGTTGACGCCTCTGCAGCTAATCCGTGAGAACCCCGAGTCGGATGAGGAGCATGAGCCGGTGCAGGTCACAGCCAAATGCAGCCAGATTAAGCCGAAGGCGGTGACAACGGCCACGGTCACGGCTACAAAGATTACCCATCTGGCACTGCATCACATAAGCCACCAGCTGTGTGAGCCAATTCCAAGAGCTTTGTGGCTGCCTGTAACAACAATAATTAACATTTTAATGAATCATTAGCTAATCTATTGTATTTTTCATTTTAATAAAAGTTTCGTGTGTTTTTTGAAGACTGCGTGGCACCGGGCTAGCGGCGACCATTTTGAAAGACAATTTATACCGCTGTCTCTCTCTCTCTCATTCACTTCTCATGCGAAGACACGGATAAGAAAGAGAAAGAATTTATCAGAAGAATTTACCAAAAAAAGGTGGTACGACCGCAGTGTAAACAGCGTATAAGCCTTCGCAGTCTCCACAGCCCACGGAACGACCAAGCAGCCCTTAGCCCTTGAAGTCTCTACAGCCCATTATAGTAGTGGCTCCTTCGGCTTACTGTGGCAGCTTCCGTTGCTACTGTTGTGTGGGCCACCTTTAAATCCGTATTCACCTAGTTTTTTCTCCTCTAATACGCCCTGCGAATATGATCCGCCTCCAGTCCATGAGCTGGCTGTGGCTATAAATATTACCTCTGGTTCATCCAATATGTTTTGGGTTGTCGTTATAGCAGTATGTTTCAGTGGCCAAGTTCTGCTCCCGCAGCCCAAAATAAAGGGCACGGCTTCTACCACCCCACACAGAATGCTTCCATGAAAGAGACAATGTCATTTGCATTTAAATTATTTGAATTAGCCCGCTTATTTTTTATACAAACAGCTTCTCACTGTTACCAATGTATATTTGCACAACGTCATTATCCCCTCTTACCCATTTGCAATGGGTACAGGGTATAAACAGCTACAATTCCAATCTATTTTATCAGAATTGCTAGAAAATTGCACATATTTTTTTCAAATAGTTCAAACAGCAAGCACCGCGCTAGCGGCGACCATTTTGAAAGACAATTTATACCGCTCAAGGCGTATTTAACAAGGTGGCAGCGACGTCGACGTCGCCCTCTTTTCTTTTGCCTTACGCAAGGCGTATTTAACATTCGCTCTCTTTCTTTCGATTGCTCTCATTTTTCGTAAGGCAACGCTACGTCGACGCTGCTGCCACCTTGTTAAATACGCCTTGATACCGCTGTCTCTCTCTCTCTCACTCACTTCTCATGCGAGGACACGGATAAGAAAGAGAAAGAATTTATACCTCTCTCTCTCTCTCTCACTCACTTCTCATACGAGGCCACGGCCACGCGGATTAGAAAGAGAAAGAACTAGGTACATGGCTCTCTCACTCGCCGATAGCCGATGATTAGTGTGACCGTATGTCCAAATAATACCAAAAAAAATTTGTTTTGTTATCGATTACAAGTAAGTTGATGAGCCCAGCTGTAACTGTGGGCCCTTCACCAGTCGCTATCAACCTGCTGGCGAGGAAGGTTGTCCGCTCGCATCATTTCGATGGCATGAAATAAATGGGGGAAAATCAAATCCCTTTAATAAAACTGGAGAATAGTATTGGCTTTGACGTGATTGTTATGAAAAATAAAAGCTTAACATAGCTTCTATTTTATTCAATACAACTTTATACCCAATGAGAAACTCTAGGTAACAATTGTTTCCGACTTGTTGTCGGATAAGATTCCCTCCGCTCGAATACATTTTTTTCAGTTCAATATGCACACAGTTACGACTATTTTCAGAATAATAATTTAGTTTGTCTATTAAATACTGCAGATAGAGTGTATTCTGGTTTCCTTTGTGAAAGGCGTCTTCAAGTTATAGCACAATCCAATCCAATCCAATATATTTAATCTCGTATTGGACAGTGTTTCGACTTTTGTCAGTTTATTTACTGAACTTTTGTAACAGCGGTGGACAGGCGATAAGTGAAAGGCGATAAGTCACATGTCTTTTCCCCTTTTTGGCATTTTTTGACTTTGATCTGCAGGCAGTTACGATTTTTTTTGGAATAATAATTTAGTTTTTCTATTAAATACTGCAAATATAGTGGTTACCTTTGTGTATTTACTGAACTTTTGTAATAGCGGTGGAAAGTGACTCAAGCGTAATACCTTGAAATCGATTGTGACAGTGAAAGGCAAATGCTTTGCCAAGGAATGGATGCGACTGGCACAAGCTTATTTTATCATCAAGATTTCGAAGGTTTTCGAATATAACATCCAGCACATCAAAGTTCCAGTCCGTGATTCCCAACTCTGTAGCAGAGTACAGAATTGAGTCACCAAAGGCATCTTCACGTAATAATACCATCCATACCAGCCAATACAGCTCATTTCCCATTGTACGCAGTAACGACTTCGTTTAGTGTATTTACTGAACTTTTGTGAAAACGTGTATTCAGGTTTCCTTGTCTTATCGTTAGACCTTATATTGTTAAGGATTTAAGGTCCGTTCCATTTTGTTAATGTTTAACATATCAGATTTGTATGCATGTTTGGATGCCTGCCCATATTTGACAGAGTTTTATCACAGTGTTTTGACTTTTTTTCAGCGTATTTATCATATCAACAAGACTTGAAAGATTCCCGAATATCACATCCAGCACATCAAAGTTCAAGTCCGTGATACGCAACTCTTTTGCAGAGTACTTGTTATAGAGAATAGAGTCAGAAAAGCAAGAATAATAAAGTTGCTGTTACAACTGTTATCTGCGAGATCTGTTAAAAAGTAAAAGGCAGGCAGGCATGTATTAATCCAAATAAATAATTCATTCACTATTTTAAATTATCTGTTTTTTTCTTAAATTTAAAAAAAAACCCTCTAAAATTAAAAAATCATTTGTAAATCTATTCAAATTGCGCGCGCATTTTGAAGTAGAGGGACTGCGCGCGCGAATAGGGTATCGCCGTCGCTATCGATTGCATACTGTCGTCATCGATTGCAATCGTTATCGATTGCTGCCGCTGGCGACTGCGCGCCGGCAGCCTATAAAAGGATTTGAGCAACGTGAGCTTGACTCACTCAGTGCGCGGCATCGGTAAAATTCACACCTTGGAACAGCGGCTTAAACAGTAGGGTATCAGCTAATGCGATTTCCGAATTGAATGCGTCCGGCTTACTAATTTATTGCTGGAATTATGAAAAAGCATAGAAAACTAATAAATACAGTCAAAGCAACAGTTCTTACTGGATCCTTTCGCTCCCGAACAATATGCAGTGTATTTTTATAACAAGACTTTCTTTTAAAGTTTGGTAAAGATAGCTTAAAAACTGAAGGACATGGCTAGATCAACCAAAGAAGATATAACATTCTGTTGGTTCTTTGTATTAAATCGGCTCGTCATGCTGATCAAGAATATGTTTATGTTATATGTTTCTACTTCATAGGAAATTGTAAAAACTACTCGGAAGCTGAAAAGTTTGAAGTACAATAGAAACCTATTAAGAACTCACCCAGACACGAATTTAACCGTGGAGATGTTTTTATTTGTTTGCCTTTTTTTTTGGCCTATTTTTTGAAATTTTTTTTAACCATCTGTACGGTAAAATTAGTTTTATTTGCAATTCCAAAATTGCTGTGGTGAGTTTCTTTTCTGCCGAAACCTATTCTGCTTGCAATCCAGCAACTTCTTGGCCTTGTTTTATCGTACATATAAAAAGTACTTCTCCCGCAAATGCTTTAATAAGGATAGGCGTTTGTTCAGGTTGTATTGAGTTTTGAATTCCAATTTTAAAAAAGTGCAAGTTGTACATCGTTCGTTATTTGACTTTTTTAATTCAATTTTTTTGTTTGTTTCCTTTGTAAAAGGCATCTAGTAGCCAAGCAGCCCAGCATTGTAAGCTGAAAGCTTTTTGTCGGGTACGTTTCCCTCCGCTCTAGTACATTTTTTTGATTTCAAACTGCACACAGTTTCGACTTTTGACTGAATAGTAATTTAATTTATCTCTTTCCTTTCCCCCATTGTTTTCTTTGTAAAAGGCATCTTCATGTAATTACACAATCCAAGTCAATAGATTTAATTTCGTATTTCACACTTTCTACCTTTGTCAGTGTATTTATAAAGAGTACTTGTTATAGAGAATAGAGTCAGAAAAGCAAGAATAATAAAGTTGGCTCTAACCGATGTTGTTACTTTTTTACTATATTTTAAAGTGTCAGCAGAGAAAGCAAGGAATTGTGAGTGAACCGGGATCAAGACAAGAATATCGGGATGGAAAAATCAAGTCAATCCTCTCGTACTTGATTTGAGAAAATCCGATTGAAATTCAGATTGATTTAAGTGCGGATATCTCACCACTGTGAGAAGTTTTTCTTTCTTCATTCCTATTGCTATTATATTTTAAATATTTTATAGTTTTTTTTGAGGAGTTTAAAATTGTCTTTGGAGACTTGCCCTCGACAAAAGCCACCACGTGCATGCTACGTCCATGTCAGCTTGTGCCAACAGCTTGGCTTCAAACACACCCATATGCACCTTGAGCGTGTCATGGGCAACGTTGGGTTTCGATTAAGCAGACTGCCACAACCTCTTTCGCTGAAGTAGAGGCTGCATATCCAAAGCCATTCCACTAAGCCGTTCATGAAGGCCAGAAAGAATATGCCCCTCAGTTTCTTTCATCGTATCGGTAAATAGCTCAGATTGCTCCTCGAAGCGCTGGGTGATCATTTCTAGAATTTTTGAAACCTTTCCGCACTTTTTTCGTGTCCCGGGAGAATTCCGTCTAGTGCCCATTTTTATTCTGGAGTGCCCTTTTTTCGGAATACTCAATTTCTTTGTTTCTATCAGTACTCTGTTTGAGTCTATAGCCTTAGTACTCGGACAAACTAAACCTTCCGCTAGCGGAATTGACTTCTAATCCTCCGCTAATAGAGGATTTATGGAATGCAAAAGTTCAGGGGCATTGTATAATCTTACCATTGGTTTCAAATTACACCAATCGATGATTTTTGTTGTATGTTCTGACGGGTAGGTGTCGGAAGCTGCATCTGAGCACTGGAATTGTGTCAGCTGTATCTGCCTGTCAATTTAGCGGCGCCATAAGCTTTTTTTTGTGGTCTTTCGACGCAAAAACGACACATAGAAGACTTTTTTCACAGAAAATGTTCGCTTCTACATATAATAAAAGTATTTTTCCTTCTTTTAACTTACCTTTTTCAACGAATTCTGTTTCTTGAGCAAGCGCACCTCCAGTCCAGCTGTCGTCAGCAGTGAAAAAGAACAGGAACCGACACGAATGCTCAAAGACAACATAAGAGGTGGTGAGGGGTGTTAACTGGCCGTTTTTTGCTCATAACTTGAGTATCGTTCATGCGATCTTTATCATTCCCTCAGCAAATCAATAAATAATTTTGATTACTAGATATCTCTAGAAGGTACGAACAGTCTATCATCCAAACTGTGGGAGATATGACGTTTTTTCCCAATTGCGGGGGCGGGAGGGGGCGTGGCAAAAATTGAAAATAAACTTGATCTTCCTGCAAGTATAAGAAATATATGTCCCATACTTGTCAAACCTCTATCTCTTACCATCTCTGAGATCTGTGCGTTCATACAGACGGACAGACTGTTATAGGGTCGGAAATGATTCCTTCTCCCTGTTACATACTTTTGCACAAACTTAATATACTCTGTGTACTTTTGGTACAGAGTATAATGAATCAGGTTCCGCTTATTGCTAGACACACTTTTCGCTGCAATAGAGAATAGCATTGAGCCAATTACAGCACTCTGTTAGTCGAGCGTTCCAAAATGTATGGTCAACAGCGAAACGGAACTGTTTTTTTTTCTGCTTTTCACCAACCACAGCCAATTAATCAGTGTGACCTTGCACCTTTTGCTGCGTTTTTGGGAGTTTCTGCGTATTTGTTGTTGTTAAATTTGGTCACACTAAAATAAATTGAATTACTTGCATGGAGCAATGAGTATTAAAGATAAAATTTGCGCTGCCTCTCAATTTTGACTGGTTTAAGCTTATATACATTGTTTAGTTACTTTTTAGTGCCACATAGGAAATCACAGTGGTTAGAGCGAGACGGACATATTCCCAAATGTACCCAGAGAGCGATCAGCTGACTGAGGCAGCGCAAATTTTATCTTTAATATTCATTGCTCCATGTTAAACTTTCCAAAACTTTCCCCACATTTCCAATGCAATTTTCCATTTTCAGTTTTATTGCTAAGCAAAACCAAAAAAAAAAAAAATAGATTATATAATTAAAAATACATAAATTTCTAAAATTAATCCGCATCTAGTGCACGCCATTTGTGGTCTGCGATGCAGCTGACGCCGCCCCCGTACCCGCTGCTGCCGCTGACGCCTGTTGATTCTGCTGCTGCTGCTGCTGTAGCTTGCTGCTCTGAGAGAAATCTATGCAGGCACCAGAGGTCAAATCAATTTCCTCCGAATCGGAACCATCTGAACCATCATCAGAGGTGGGCGCCAAAGCGGACATGTTGCCCATATCTAGGCCATGCACCGGCTCCTTGTATAACTTCAATTCGGTGTAGGTTTTGGACAGCTTGTCCTGACTAAGCGGATGAGTCTGCTGTGCCTGCTGCTGCTGCTGTTGTTGCTGCTGGAAAGCCGGATGCATCATGGTAAAGTTGCCATCGCCGCTGGACAATTCACTGGCAAGGCCATCCTTGGCACCGGCTGAGGATAGATTTTCGGGTATTTGACTGGCATTACTACCACTACCATTCGGTGGCCGATTCGAGTTGGTGGCGCCGCCAGCTGAACCTGCCCCAGCTATGACCGGTGGAGTGCCCAGGCTGAGGCAACGCATGCGCCAGGCATCTTGCAGCAATTGAAGACGCGCCTGCTTACGCCATTTGGCACGACGATTTTGAAACCAGACCTGAAAAGAGGAGAGAAATGTACAAGATGAGGTTAGTTTTGGTCTCAAAAATGGTAAGACCCTACACACTTTATATAGGCTAATCATAGCGATTCACAATTTACAAATTGTTATCAGCTTTTGTAAGATTTTGTAGTCTTTGGAATTATTTGAAATGATCGCCAAGATGTATAAATGTATCGATATTTTAGTGTTAAGGTAACGCAATTGAATGATGGTCACACTGTATAGAGAATGGAAGATGACGATTGTAGATTGTAGAAAATGGACAAAGACAGAAGCTGAAAATAAAATGACAGAACAAACCGTATCGACAAACCCGAATAGAGACATTATTAATACATAGAAAACCGTGTGTAAATAGTGTGTACATAAAAGCCCGATTAAAGAATTGCAGGGCAGAAATAGTTTGACTCGCTGCTTATCCCTTTTTTTTTTCTTTTTTATTCATATTTGAATTCAAATTTTATTTTAAGTCATGATCTCCAAAAATGAAATGAAAAAATTTAAAAATATTTTCGCCCTAATCATAATGTAATAAATTTGGCAATCCGAAGCCAATTTGTTGTTGTCATATTACAAACATGGCGTCTGCAATGCCAACTGAGGGTGAAGATCAACCGGGGAATCTGGGACAGCGGACGGCGAATAATACCCTTGTTCCACTGGCGAACATTCAATCACATTCTCGAAAAGTGAATTTTCCTTGTTCCACTAACGAATGTTGTTCACGGCCACACTAACCTCAACAAATAACAGCGGATTGAATTGCTATGTCTGCAATTGTAAATCAAACTTGGCAGCAGCATGCCCTCCTGGTAGTCCCACCACGACAAAGGTAGTTTTGCGGGACTCATACATAAGAAATAGTACTGCATTTTAATATTTTAAAAAAAGAATGGAACAATTACCGCTTGCCTTGGCCATGCACAACTCATGGGAATAGTCGGTTTTCAATAAAGGGGGTCCATACAGTTCTGCCACTGTGCTAAACCCCCACCCAAGGTATTCTTAACAAGGTAGCCGCACTCGCTCTCACAAAACTTCTTATATAAATGTCAAAATGAGTACAAAAGAGAGCGAGAGCAAGAAAGTAATGAATTTCTGTACTCGCTTGAATCAAATCAAAGAAATTTGTACGTGCATGCAAGATAAATGTACATATGCAAGCTTTCTGCTGCAACTAAGACCAGCATACTTAAATAAATATAACAGAAGAAATGTATTTTAATCTATGTTTATTTTTATATCCTTGCAAAGGGTGTTATAATTTTGCCCAGAAGTTTGCAACGCATAGAAATATTCATTTCCGACCCCATAAACTACATATATATGGGCATTTCTCAAATGTCGAATGCGACATTCGTACGCATTCAAAGTGAAGAAAAGTAAATGGCAAAACATTATTTTATTTTGACAAGAGACGAAACTTATAGCTCTTGATTAGCACTATAATTGGTGCTAAAGTTGATTTTGGGCAATTGTTCGTTTTCAAGATAATTACAAAAAACCAATGCATTCGCATGCGACAAAAACAGAAGTCGATTTCAAGGCGAACAGTTCAAACACTGATTTCAGCAGATCCTGAAGGAATATTTTAATGCGACTAATTTTAAAATATTATGCATTGATGAATCTTAAAAATGTTTTTTATTTGATTCAAAAATATTAAGTAGTTTATTTTGTATTTAATTTTAATCACTTTCGCACGCGACATGTCGCATGCGACATTTTGTTCCATCATACTTTTTATGTGGTTTCCATTATAATGCGAAGAAAAACTTAAAGTTTATTGCAATCACATAGTTTCTCATGGTATCTTGTGCATTCTTTTTTGACCATTTGTACCCGCAGAAAGATTTTAGATAGCAAAAATAAAAGAAATCTAAAGGCACTTTTATCAAAAAAAAAATGCAAAATTAATGTCCAAATTAGAAAAATTGCGCTAGCACGGCCGTAAATCCGAATATTTCGGAATGGGCTATTTATAAATGTAAGATTGGCTTTCATTAATGCAACTTGATTGTTTCCCCATGAAAATTAGATAAAACATAGTGTTTTTAAGCACTTTTACATTTTTGGCTGCGGTTGACATTTCTGTGGAAATGGCCATATATTCTTGAACGAGCTGGGTCGATTGAGCTTTGTCCGTCCGTCTGTCTGTTTCTACGCAAACTAGTCTCTTAGTTTTAAAGATATCGTGCTGAAATTTTGCACAGAGTCTTCTTTTGACTGCACGCTGCTAATATGTCGGAACTGACCGGATCGGATGACTATATCTTATAGCTGCCATAGGAATTATCAGTCGAAAAATGGGTCTTAGTAAGAAAATTTCTTTGTTTTAGTGTCCTTACACTCGCTGATTACTTTTTTTAAATATTTTCAAATTGATTCGCAAAATTTGGTCTAAGTCGGATGACTATATCTTAGGGCTGCCATAGAACCGATCGGTCAGAAAATCGGTCTTAGTGAGAAAAACTTTTTTGCTTTCAATTTTATCGTTCTTAAGCTCGGCGATTGTTAATTTGATATGCTTGAAATCAGATGTTTATCTGTCGAAAAATGGATTTTAGCTAGAAACATTTTTGATTTTTTTGTAAGCGTTCTTAAACTCTGACAATTCAAAAACAGCATTTGCAAGGGTATAAAAACTTCGGCACAGACGAAGTTAGCTTGGCCTTCTCGTTTTCCACTATAATACAATTTTTAACAATTTTTTGTTACCTACTATCTTTTGCTTTTGAAGCTTAATTTTTTTATTTAAATACTGTATTCTAAAGAAAATTCATTTCAAAGTTATTTCACAACTGTTCTTGCATATAGAGCAGTATGGGGGCATAGCAAAACACGAAAAGTCTCAAACTAAACTAAGAAGCAGAACACAAAAAATTCGTCCGCGGAGATGCGTCGCTCACAAGTTAAGTATACCTTGCTCCCACCCACTGAGCTAAAACCCTCTCCGACCATGGCAACGCCATTGACAGAGTAGCTGTTTCTTTTGGGCAGCTCGATAGCATATCGATAGAAAATCTAGCTTTTTAGCGGAAAATAGCTATATGTCGTGACAGTAGCTAGATCATCCATGACAGTGACTTGATGATCTACCGAATGGACTTTCATCTCTTATGAGGAAATACACAGAACGAATGAGGTCATTTAGATTATCCAACGGACGACCTCTAGAATGTGCCAAATTTCTTACTAAGACCCATTTTCGACCAATCGGTCCTATGGCAACCATAAGATATAGTCACCCGATATCGATCAACTTTTTCAAATTAGTTTGAAAGCGTTTAATATTAATAATCACCGACCTTAAGAACGATTTACTTGAAAACAAAAAAGTTTTTTTCACTAAGACCCATGTTCCGCCAGATCGGTCCTATGGCAGCTATAAGATATAGTCATTCGATTTTGATAAAAATTTGCAAGCCTGTTTGAAAGCATTTAAAATTAATAATGGCCGAGCTTGAGGACGCTAACGTCGAAAACAAAAAAGTTTTTCTTACCGTTTGGCCGTAACAACAAGCAATCAACAACCACAAGAAATAGAAAGAGAAATCCGATTTTTGTTTGTGTGTGTGTGTCGGTGCGAGCGAAGCCAATTGCTAACCTAGGCAGACGGCGCATGTGCAACATTGTTGTTGCGCATGTCGAATTTGAAAGCGACAAAGGAGAGAGAAAAGAGAGACACATATGAAGTTGTTGTTATTTTACGTAGCCCATAAGGCATGCGTGAAGGCCGTACGCGCCTGCTAACCCTTTGCGTAAAACAACAACGAATGCGCGGCTTGCGGATTGTGCTTGGGCACCCCTGTTGTACATGTTTTGCCCTTATAGCATATGTTGTGGAATATCGGATGATATGACACAGTTCGACAACATTAACCTTTTTTTTAAACCCGTCATGAGACCCTTAAATTATGATAAGAGGGACCTCTGTAAGCATCACCTCATACCCAGTTTTTCAACATAAATTACTTTTGTACTTGCAACACACAACGGCAACAATTTTAACTTAGTTTTTAAGGGTTTAAGATAAAAATCTGGAAAATTCATCAAAAATGGACAGGGTCATTGGGAACGCAATACAAAAAATGCACTTCAATCGGGCAATTGGTTAGGGTACCTCCAGAAGGAGTAAAACCTTCATTCTTGAACATCTTTAAAAGCGCACGGTAGATTTTTATGATGATATAATGGGCTATTGCATGTCCCAAAAAGATGGTACTCGACAGCCAAAAATCCGCGTCATGGAGTACCATTTTTAGACTCACCCAAAAACTAATTCATATAGGTCACAAACCAGACCTAAAAATAGACAGAACTGCGTTTTCAGTTTTTCCAACGAAGCCTTGGTTCGCGGTTTAAAGGCATTTTTGTACTAGCAACTGTCTAAGAACCATGGCTGCAAACCTGTAAAATTTTGGAGAAAGTTCGAACCCGTGGTAAAGTGTAAGGTTCGGTTCGCGGACCGGTTCCTGTACTAATCGAAACCAAGGTTTTGGTTCGAGTCTGGGTTCATAGATTGATAATTAGTTGAAAATGTAGACGTATATTTGATCAGGAGAACGCGTCCACATAATATGTATATAAGTCGACAAGTCGACTGGACCACATTCCATATTGTTATCATTCATAGGTGCTCTAAAAAGTCTTTCAAATTTTGGAAGCCTCGCCTTCTACGTACATACCCAGCCATGCATTTTATGAAACTTTTGATCACATTTGAGTCTCTTTTGAGTCCTCTGTCTGATTAAAATAATCATAAATGATTGTTTTGTCGGCAGTATATAGAGCCCAAGCAGAGAATCTTCTTAAAAAGTCGTCTATAGCCCGTTTTTCTCATCTCAGTTTTGACTCAATTTCGAGTCCTATTTCCAATTATTTTCTAGTCGTATTTCAACAAATCCCGTTTTAAGCATATCCATGAGTCATTTCACAGTCTTCTTTAAATCGGACATCAATAAAATCTCTTTAATCTTTAAAAGAGCTTAAAAAGGACTCATCAGTTCGATTCTTGTTAAAATGATCTTCCAAATTCATTTGCTTTCGCCTTTTCTCATGCCTTAATTTCTATTCGTAACTAAGGCAGTATTTGTTAGATAACTGCGTGTATGAAATTATAAGAATGCGTTTGTGAAAGGAATACATATTGCCTCACACGATGCATATTAAGTGGTGCGCACCGAATGAACTGTTCAAGTGGTTCCCATGGTTGGTCCTTTTCAAGTGGTGTGTCTGACCGTTGTCATTAATTGCTATTACAAAGAATGATAGGTTTATGATATGTAACGCAACGTTAGGATCGTGGTCGAGTCTCATGTTCAAGTTTGAAAACCGACTATACTTATGTTTTTCTTTCTTCTCGAAATCGCAATATGGATTGGATTTCTAAAATGCATTTTTAATTACCAACTCAAGCGATTCTGTACTATAAAATAGTTTTTTTGGTCATAATATTGAGAACATTAGAAAAGATCTTAAGAGATTGACTTAAATGATGGTTTGAACCGAACCTTTTTTTGTATACAGGGGGTTCGGTTCGGGTTCAGGTATGCTTTATTACCAGCAGGAAAACATATGATATCATTTAAATACTTCAGTTCAAGGCATCTTAGCGTATCGCAGTTTCTCCACCAAAGACAATTTTAATTGAAATGCATTAATGTACGCAGATGATATGGCGCTACTAGCAGAGTCCCCCGAGATGCTGCAAGCCATGATTAATAAGCTCTCTGAATATTGCATACAATGGAGTTTACAGATAAACGTGGATAAGACGAAAGTTTTGATTGTTAAAGAGAGAAGAGGCCGTAGTGCAAGGGTAGACAGATGATAACGGTAAAAACTTTTAAATATCTTGGCGTGACTTTCACTGGAAATTTAAGCTTCAAAACGCACTTACAAGAAAAACTGCAAGACTCTAAGAAAGCAATTAATATCACTTGGAAAAACTTTTTCGGAAAACGACATATTTTGCCGAGCATTAAGTTCAGAATGTTTGAAGCCACTGTTGGATCAGTAGTGCGCTATGCATCTAAAGTCTGGGGATACTGCCGATATGAGGAGGTGGAGCGACTGCAAAGGCTGTTTATTAAACGGATATTTAAACTGCCCCGCACTACTCCAAACTATGCGCTCCACTTAGAAACCGGCCTGCCTTCATTATTCTTGTACGGTCGGCAAAACCACTTTACATACATACGGAAAGTTATGCATATGCCGAATTGTAGAGTAGCCAAAACAGTCACTGCTATGATGCTGTCGGAAAAAACACAAATTTTTGACAATTGGCTGTCCTTATTTCAGGATCATGAGGATATCCATAGACCTTCACAGCGTCGGATCATGGGAAAGATCTCACCAATTGCTGTTGGCAGAGAAAGAGACTCTTTTCCAAGTCAAGCCAGGCAAAGTGTGGTCCGAAACACTTACAAAAAACTAGAGCTGAATCTGGAAACGCTCAACTATTTTTTTTATGACCGTTATGATACTCAAGCAATCTCACTTATATGTCGGGCACGCTGTGAGATGTTTAGTCTCAACTACAGACCGCACTGGAGCTCTGTTAACACAGATTGTAGCCTCTGTAATTTGCACGCCCAATTTTAGCTGAGATAAGAAGCGCCCATCTGGGAAGCCGTTTCCTTTCAGAACCAGACGTTATAAATTGGCTAAACTGGACAACATTATCCTCCTTTCTACAACAGGCGCTAAAATATAGAACCGCTATTATAAATGAATATTTGTAACTTTTTCTGTAAATTAAATTATGTATATTTTCTACCTACACTAGTCGGCATAAGTATTTTGACAAAGAAATTTTCATAAATAAACCATTATATCTTTTAAACAAAAAATCTCAAAATTTTGAAATTTTTTTCGGATGCTGATGTAACGGTAAGCTTTCAATAAAACATAAGAAGTACACAATCAGCTGCTTGGGTTAGAAAATATAAATCAAAATGTGCAAATGGCAGTTGGTATTCGTATTTTGACAATTGATTTATTCTCAGCACAGCACCTCAAATGATAAAAGAATGATTGATTCTAAACAAGTTTATCACGAAGAACCCAAATCTGCCCCTAGAAATTCCATATCTCTAAGGGATTAACTGTAATTTGGACATAAAAATTACGAAAATGGCTAATTTTACCATTTTTCCCTGGACCCCATATGCTAGAAAACAAGATATTTAAAACTTCTTATTTTTATCTGTAATATGTAGAATATACTTTATTCATTTCATAAGATATAAGTTCGTGATCGATCTGCAAAGTATGGACGCACATTTAACGGAACCGGCCAGCACCTTACAATCATATAATCCTTGATATATACTTAAGCTGGAAATATATTCAAATATTTATTGTTTTTTCTTTCATCTTAACGAAGTAATAATTCAATTCCAATTCTTAAAAGAATTAATGAAATCATAATACTTTAAAAAACATTACATTTATATTTTTCAGGACGAAATAAGTGAACTGATGATTTCAGAATATTCAATTTTAATAAGTTTTAGTCACCGTGATTTTTTTAATATACCTAAAAATGTCCTCCATTACTGTTAATGCCCTTCAATACACGTTCTAGCATTGAATTAACCAAGTTTCGAAGAATTGATGCATCCAATATAGACCAATCTACAATAATTGACCTTTTTAAGTTCTTTTAACCTGTTAACTTGCCTCCCATTCATGTTGACTTTGTTGGAAATTATCTCCCAAAATTTTTCATTGGAATTAAGATCTGGACCTTTTGCGGGCCACATCAAAACCACTATTTGTTTTTCTTAAGAAAATAGTTTAGTGCGTTTTGAAACGTGGTACGCAGCATTGTCCTGTTGGAATGTCCAAGAATCTCTGCAATATTCTTGTCCAAAATTACAAAAACTTTATCAAATAGTTCGACATACTTTTCTGAGTTCATTTTATGTGTTACAAATCATATTGAACTCTTTCCAGCAAAGCCAAATGCAGCTCACACTATTAGCGAACCTCCTTGAAAATTGCGTGACACTCTTACTTGTTTTGGCGTCCTTATATCCCGATAATAATATTGATACCCATTTTGGCCATCTAAATTAAACATTTTTCATCACTAAAGATAATACTTTGACACTTTAAGTCCTAAAACTTATGCATCTCAGCAAAGTGCATACGGGCAACTTTGTGCCTAGGAAGTAATTGACATTTGACGGTCCTTTTTTTATATGAATCGAATTGATCGTCACGTAAAATTTGATACTGGGAGAGCTAGTTCGTGGAAAATATGGCCTTCACTTAGGTTTTCTTTAATTCTTTTCTTTTTATTCTTCTTTTATCACGTTTTTTCAGCAATGGCGGGCGTCCAAGTCGAAATCTTTTTCTGTGATTTTCGGAATCTTTTCGGAAAATTTGAAACTTTTGAATTTTAAAATATCTTCTCGCCATTTCGAAACGAATTCCTGTAGAGGTATCCCCATTTCGCGATATGGCGATATTTTAGCTCGCTCTTCATTAGAGAGGAATTGGCTTTGAAACATTCCAGCAAAATTAAAGTTAATTTTAGATTCAAATCTACAGATTATGAATCAAACCTCACTTTTTTATTGGCTACCACTTATGGTGAAAAATCTCCTTTAAATTTACGTGTACGAAGACAAAAACTGATAATGTAAGCTCAATTATTTCGTTCTGTAATGCGAGGCGCATGAGCTTTTTAATAAAATTAACGACATCTTATAGAGTCTTGTGCCTAACAATGTTATTGCAAGCATGGAAATTGTCCTAAAGGAAACTAAGCAAAAAAATTGATAAATGATTAGCAAAGCTCGCAGCAGATCATAAGATTTATAAGGTGACTTATTTCGCATAGCTTAGCTGCCATAGGAACTATCGATCGAAAAAGTAGTTTTAGTAGGAAAAACTTTTTAGTCTTCAACGTGAACGTCGCCAATCCTTGTATTTATTAGTTTTCTATGCTTTCACATAATTCCACCAAGTTTTATTAAAATCGGACAACTATATATAATAGTATAGCTGCCATACAAAAGATAGTTCAGAAAATAAGTCTTAGTAGAAAAAACTTTTTTGTTTTCAATGCCATCGCTCCCAAACTCGTTACTGATCAATATTATATGCCACCACACAATAATGCCAAGTTTGATCCAAATCAGATGACTATAGCGTATAGCTGCCATAGGAACGATCGGTCCAAAATGTAGTTCTAGTGAGAAAAACTTTTTTGTTTTCAATGGTAGCTTTATTTTACTTTCCAGTTATGAATATTATCGGTTCCCACATAGTTTTGGGGAATTTGGTCAAAATCGAATGAATATATCGTATAGCTGTCATATAAAAAACCATCTGTTGCTGAGTTTGGGTAATAACTCAGCTAAGAATGTTCGACGAAAATCATTTAAAACCTTAAATTATATAAATTATACAAGCTGCAAGGGTATATAAACTTCGGTCAAGTCGAAGTTACTAGCTTTCCTCTATTTTTCTGTCTAAAACTCGTGATTATTAAATTTAATAATTTTTTTATGGAGGTAAATTGTGACTACTAAATTCAAAATAGAGCTCGAAAAGCACATAGAAGTCTCATGGCACTTTTAGGATTTTAAGTGAAACAAAAGCATTTGACAAATTGGGTTGATTTACATATTATGCTCTGTTACATTATACTTGCGCCCAAAAAAAAGGGCAAAAGCTACTTTTTAAGCGCAATAGCTTCTTTTAATTGATGGATTTAACGTTCTAGAACTAACAGGATGTAAGAGTTTGCATAAAACAATAGCAAAATAAAATGTTATAAGTTGAACATTTTGTAATTTCTTTCATGTTCGAAAACGGATTATTCGATAGAATAGAATTTCTTAATTTCTTTCATGTTCCGTTTTCGATTTCGATAGAATCATGCAGAATCGGAATAGTAAATGTTCCCATTCGAGCTTTTTGATAGCAAAAGTTTTTGGCCGAATTCTTTGATCGTTTCTTAGAAATCACAACCCTTGCCGATTCCAATCAATCAAAATCAGAAACGAGAACACGTCTTTTTCGTATAAATCGAATAATTTGAAAGTATAAATACTACTAGTATAATACTCTACTTTTTGGGTCGAGGACTTTCCCTCAAAATCATGCTATTTGCCCTGCAAAGTATGCAAATTTGATTTTCTTTCAAATCCAACAGAGTTTTTGCAGTTCTCTACAAATCTTTAATAATGCAAAAAATCAAAAAGTCAAAATCGGATCTCATATTGTTCAAGCGCAACAAAGTATGCTACATAAATTTAATTCATTGCCTTTCACCTGAACGCGTGCCTCGCTCAAACTGATCCTTAGGGCCACCTCCTCGCGCAGAAACACATCCGGATAGTGGGTCTTCTGGAAGAGCGCCTCCAGCTCCTGCAATTGCTGTGGCGTAAAGGTGGTGCGATTTCTGCGCTGTCTCCGACGTCCAAACATATACTCGGTCAGCAGATCGCCCGGCAGTGGCGATATAAACGGTCCAGCCATTTATTTTGCGAAATAATTTCCAACACACGCGCCACAAATTACACAGGACACCAAAACAAAAATAAATAATCCCAAAGGAGAGCGCCCCCAAGTTCAGTGCAAGTTTCGTGCTGAACGCCTGGCCAGCGACTGTGGAAGTGCAGGCCAAGTGCCTTGGCTTTTATGCAGGCGGCCAGGATGCGTGCCATTGCGCCTGCGAGCGTGTGCAGTTGTGTGTGTGTGTGTGTGTGTGTGTGCGAGGGATAATTGCGCTGTCTTAAGCTGAAGGCAGCTGAATATAAAGTGTAGCCTGCTTTTGGGCGATGGCCAATTAAATGGCATTTAATGTAATTAAGCTGACAATTGACATTAACTCGCCATTTTAGTGTTTAATTTTCAAGCGGGTCATTTACATGCTGATTCGCTCTTGGGCCCCTGAGGTTGCGCAGCCTCCGAAAGGTAAACTGCCTCTCAATGTCGCTCGTGCTCGCTCTCGCTCTCGCTTGTTTCGTTGTTGTTGTTGTTGTTGTGTTGGTTGGTTTATTGTTTTCTCGTTTTGACTTCGTTAAATTACGGCACAAGCACAAAAACCTCATAAACGTTGTTTGCCCATATCCAGATGCAGATGCAGATGTGGTTGTATGTGCACAGTGGGCTGAGTGCTTATGAAAACTGAGTTTAATTTGTGGCTCCTTGACAAACTTACAAATCAGTTGGAAAAGGAAAAATAGAGGAAAGCTTACTTCGGGCTCGACCGAAGTTTATATACCATTTTGAGCATTTGCTTACCAGTTTGTTATATGCCAGCTATATGATATATTCATCCGATTTTGACCGAACTCCCCAAAATTGTGTGGAAACTGATAATATTCACAACTGGAAGGTATAAAGACGCTACCATTGAAAACAAAAAAGTTTTTCTCACTAGAACTACTTTTTCGACCGATAGTTCCTATGGCAGCTATATGCTATAGTCATCCGATTTGGATCAAACTCGGCATAAGTGTGTGGTAGCATATAATATTGATCAGTAACAAGTTTGGGAGAGATAGCATTAAAAACAAAAAAGTTTTTACTACTAAGACTTTTTTTCAGACATATCTTTTGTATGGCAGCCATACTATATAGTTGTCCGATTTTCATAAAACTTGGTGGAATTATGTGATAGCATAGAAAACTTAGAAATACGATGTTTGGGGACGTTTGCGTTAAGAACAAAAAAGTTTTTCTCTCAAAAACTACTTTTTCGACCGATGGTTCCTATGGCAGCTATATGCTATAGTCATCCGATCCGGCTGATTCCGACAAAATGTGCAAAAGAGGCTTCGTGCAACGTTTGGTTAAGATAGCTTAAAAACTGACGGAGGAGATAGCATAGAAACAGACGGACATGGCTATATCAACTCAGCTCGTAATGCTGATATACTTAATGTGGTCGGAGATGCTTCCTTCTATGCGTTACAAACATCTGGACAATTTTAATATACCCTCTACAAGGGCATAAAAACGAGACGCCAGGCTAATTATGATGTAGTAAATCACTAATTTGTGCAATTTAATGCACCTGAGACTACATGCCACAAGTATTTAAATGCCCAACCACTCTGTGATAATAGCTTTAGTTTTATCTGTGTGATGTCTTTGAATGTATCCTTAACGTAAACTCTCAATAAAATTAGACTTTTTCCAGAATATTCAAGAGTTGGTGGTGATTTAAGATGATTTTCGTGTGCTGAACACGAATCTGTTTTCAGAAATGCTCTATCACGGAGAGTTTTTTTAGTAATTTTTAGCTTAAAGCCCTCTACGCAGTTGTGAATTAACGAGAAGTAAAGTAACAAGTGAGAAAGTCGGTCAAGCCCGACTATTAACATACTCTGTACCAGTTCATTTGCCGCCGACTATAATATTATAATACATCCAAGGAGTCACGCGATTATCGTGCAATATTTGTATTATACGCTCATCTCTAAGGTTCTCTCTCACTCTCTTTCTCTCTCTCTCTCTCGCTCGCTCTCTCTCTCTCTCTCTCTCTCTCTCTCCCCAAGAATGTGTTTGTTTGAATACAGCGGTGGTAGGCTGGGTGGGTGGGTGTTGGTGGGGGCGTCGGATATATTTTTTTGCTCATAACTTGTGTATCGTTCATCCGATCTTTATCATTCCTTCAGCAATCTCAGAGATGGTAAGAGATAGAGATTTGACATTTTTGCCATGCCCCCTCCCGCCCCCGCAATTTGGAAAAAACGTCATATCTCCCTCAGTTTTCATGATAAATTGTTTGTACCTTCTACAGATATCTAGTAATCTATTAATGCTGAAGGAATGATACAGATCGGATGAACGATACTTAAGTTATGAGCAAAAAACGGCCAGTTTTAATTCTTTTCAGAATATGAACTCATACTCATTAATATTGTGCTTTTGAAATGTATTGATATTGGAAAATATAGTTTTGATATTAGAAAATGATATTTTTATAACATCAAAATGCTTCTTAATTGTATCAAGACGAGCTTATAAACTAGAATATTGATACTATATAACTGATACTTCTGGCTCGATATTTTGGCTTGTCTAATTGCTTGGGTGAACGAAAAGAACCTGCTCAGCGAGTACCAATCCGGATTTCGGAAAGGCTACTGTTGATAGCATTTTTGTTTTCACCACCATCGCACAGCATTACTTGGAACAGAAAAAAAGCTTTACATGATTTTTGTGGATTTCCGTGCAGCTTTCGACACCATTAACAGGAATGCTCTCTTTTACAAACTAAGCAATTTAGGATTATCGTCGAAAATGCTTTCAGTTGTCAAAAGCCTATACGTGGACAATAAGACGACAGTGTGGGACGGTGACGAATGCTCGGACTGGTTTGAGACAAACAGAGGAGTCTAACAAGGATGCCTATTAAGCCCGTTGTGGTTCGCACTCTACCTAAGCGGAGGTGCAAGACTCGGTACGAAGAAGACTTATGTACGCCGATGATATGGTACTACTGGCCGAAAGTGCGTAAGAGATGCAGTATACAATTGACAAAGTATCTGTGTATTGTAAGCAGTGGAGCCTTATCATTAACACAGAAAAATCCAAAATCATGGTGGATCGAAATGGCAGAGGGCGCCTTGCAAGATCGGAGAACTGGTACCTAAACATACTGGTACATAAAACCAAGTGCGAAATATAAGCATTATGAAGCAACGGCAAGATCCATTATGCTATATGCAGCAGAGGTGTGGGATTATGCGGAATACGACAGTGTGGAAAAACAAGCATGTAATTTTGTTAAGAAGCTTTTTAAACTGCCAATAAACACACTCATATGCAATACACCTACACACAAAAAAATCTGTGGTTAAATTTAGCCGATATTTTGGGTTAGAAATGCGCCAACCCAAAAAGTCGGTAAAATTCACAAAATTTGACAGTAACTGTCACGTAAACCTTTACGCAAAGAGAACTATTGCAATAGTAAATCTAACTGAAAATATCGTTTAGAAATGCGCCAACCCACAAAATTAGTAATATTAACCGATGTGTACAGTAAGTAAATTTTCTTACTGTGTGTACAGTAATTTTACCATAAAAATATAGTAATTTAGCAGCTGTTACAAAGTTGCCAATCTACTTGAGCTCATCATCATCCCAGACCAGAAGAGGCAACCTTACTACCCCCACCCACCAATTTTGGTTCTGAAACAATTGTTTGAATTAAACACATTTTTATTTTATTTGAAAATTTTTTACTTACTTGGGGGGGGATTCGAACTCTGGGCCCTTGGACTGAACACACGATTGCACGGACGTCTTTACCAGTTACGCTACGGCGCGCGTTAATAGAGACGCGTCTAACATATTACTTGTATTGAATCTGCCTAACCACATGCACGAAAAATTTCTTAAATGTCGCATAAATGAGACCACTAGTAATTCTCAAGTTCAAATTCAGTGAAAGTACAATATAAATATAAGGGCCAAACTGAAATTTTCTCAATCAACAATTTTCGCGGTTAGATTTACTGTCGGTAGAGTTAAACCGTGAAGCAACAAAATTCATTGAAAAAGTTATACTATTTGTGCGGTAAGATTTACTTGTGGGTACAGTAAATTGCTGCAAAAACAAAGAATGAGATGAAAAAATCACGTCAGAGTAACTATTTCTATGGTAAAGTTACTGTAGTTAGCAGTAACTTATTAAAACAACAAAATATGTGAAAAAATATTTGTGGTTGAATTTACTCAGCGTACAGTTGTTAAATGCAACAACAAAATACGAGCTAAAATAAATACGTGAACTTTACAATTTCTTCTGTAGATTTTACTGTTAGCACAGTTACCAAGCAACAACAAAACCACATGCATAAAAAGTTTCGAAAAAAGTTACTGTCAGCGTTAGTTAATTTTACCCACCAGATTTTTTTGTGTGTAGAGACTGATCTACCTACCCTCTATCACAATACGCTGGACAGACATTTTACATATATTAGGAAAATCATGGATCTACCTCAGAACAGACTGCCTAAGTCAGTCGCTATGCAAATCCTTAGCGACCAATCGCAGTGCTTTGCAGAATGGCACAAAATTTTCCAGGCTTAAAGTATTATTTATGATATAGAAGACATAGCTGGATGAAGAAGAACGCACTACACTGTAAAGTGTGATGAAGCCCAGCGGAAATCCATTGAGGTAACTGCTCGAAGGAGCGAAACTCGGTCAAAACCTGGGTCAAAATAATTACTTTAGAGATGATTTTTCGGTGGATGCCATAAAAGTAATATTTCAAGCGAGATCCGAGCTGCTGCCACTCAATTATAGACCCCATTAAAGCGACGAGAAGTGCACGCTTTGTAACATGAGCACCAGGGAGGATACCTTCCATTTCCTCTCAGAATGCCCAATCCTGGGAGAACTACGATACAAATATTTCGGAGAAAGGTTCTTCACAATGGAAAAAACTAGAGATCGACTCAACGGAGAAAATTTGATTACGCTTGCTGCTTATCTCTCTGCTGCTCTTAAATATAGGCTCAAAATTGTCACAGAGGATTTTTAACAAAATTTATAATTATTTAAACTCCTTACTCCTTATACTAAGCTATTAATGATATTATATAAGTGTGCAAACGGTTTATGCCAAGCAAACAATTTGAAAAAATAAATCTACTACTTCCACATAACTGATACTTCGAAAAGATTCAGCTAATCTGAAAAATTGCTTTAATAATAATACCGTAGTGATATTTTCGATCATATGAATTTGATCTTAGTTATATTGGAGTAAAATTGATATGAAAACATGTGGAAATGACTGCCATTTGTAAGGGTGCGAATAATTTTCTTGGTCTTAACTTCGATTTTATCAATATGCATGCCATTTTGTACCAAAAATAAATTAAAGCAAATGTACCGAGAAATGTGGGAACAGTTTTTGTAGGTAATCATTGAACCACCCTACTAAGCCTGCACACACGCTTAAGTGTATAGGCATTCAATCAAAGCAACAGACCAATCGTACGATTATGCAGTTATGCTAAAGCAAAAGATCTGCCTAGCTTGGGGTACAGCCGAGTTTGCTTAAGCGCATGCTGTCATATATAAAAGATCATTCGAACCGAAGAGAAAAAAAAACAACACGTGTCAAATACAAGCTACTTTATAGTGCTTATTTTTCCCTAATTACAAGGCGATCGCCTTGCAGACTGCTGTGCAATTAAAAATAAAAGTGAAGTGCTAAAATGAATTAGTATCAGTGCAGTTTCGATATTTCAAAGAATATCCATTTCAGGCGTGAGCAGGCCTTAGGTTAAGGGCTTAAGCCTCCACCGAGGTAGGCAGGCACCACAAATTGAACTTTGCCCTTCTAACACCTGCTTCATTAACATCCCAATTAACTGGCTCACCCGCATCTTTGGCATCGTCAGTTGGGGTGTGCCGCACGATCACGTGGCAGGCGGAGAACCTGCCCTACTCATATGGGTCACCGCTCCACCCAAACGGAGATTCCTCTTCCCTGGGAGAAAAGATCTGAGTGCCCATAGACATATCATCATATGGAGTCGCAATGAGTACAACCAAAAAAAAAATCCAATCTGCATACACCTCAGCAAGTGCATCCAAAACGACCTTAAAAACTATCATGTCCTAAAGCTAGTGTGAATGATCAGCAGCAAAGAGTTCTCGATTTGGTCTCCCTTGAAAATTTCAAGTTCACGGTCATGATGATGACGCTCTTTTCATAATTATTAAGTTGTTCTTTTGTTTTGGGCATGGTGCGAACAGATAAGCGCCCAGCTGCTTCGTTTTGATTGTGCTTTGCACAAACTTTTACATACGTAAAAGGAATAATTGTTGGAATAAATTGTTGCTGCTGATATACGTTCAAAATACTATTTTCTACCTATTAAGCTAAAGTAAGTTAAATTAGAGAAATTCAATATTAATAATTTGCTGTAAAGATGTGTATGTAAGTCGGATATTGAAGTTAAGAAACCCATGCTAGGCATCTCCAAACTTAATATGTTCTTATATAAGGTTGTCAAAAAAGTCTTGCGGTATTTCCGCAAGCTTGTCTTTGCAAGCGCGTAGTTCTAGTTGTATTCGTCGCATCGGATCACGCTAGAGCTTTTTGGAAAGCTCTTTTCACGCGCTAACACGTGTTTGATTTATTGTTGTTTGTTTTTAGTCGTTCGTGAGTTATAGCGTCGCAAACATGGAGCAAAATAATGAGAAAATACGGCATATTTTATAGTACTACTACGATAAAGGCAAAAATGCATCTCATGCTGCCAATAAAATTTGTGCAGTTTATGGACCCGATACAGTTTCCACCGCACAACGATGGTTTCAACGTTTTCGTTCTGGTGCAGAGGTGATCGAAGATGCGCCACGGTCCGGAAGGCCTGTCGTCGAAAATTGCGATAAAATCGCTGAATTGATCGAAAGAGACCGGCATAGTAGCAGCCGTAGCATCGGCCAAGAGCTGGGCATGAGTCATCAAACCGTTATAAACCATTTGAAGAAGCTTGGATTCAAAAAGAAGCTCGATGTATGGGTGCCACAAGACTTGACGCAAAAAAACATTTTTGCCCGTATGGATGCATGCGAATCGCTTCTAAATCGCAACAAAAAATCGACCCGTTTTTGAAGCGGATGGTGACTGGCGATGAAAAGTGGGTCACTTACGACAACGTGAAGCGCAACCGGTCGTGATCAAAAAGCGGTGAAGCTGCCCAGACGGTGGCCAAGCCTGGACTGACGGCCAGGAAGGTTCTTCTGTGTGTTTGGTGGGATTGGCAGGGAATCATCCACTATGAGCTGCTCCCCTATGGCCAAACGCTCAATTCGGACCTGTACTGCCAACAACTGGACCGCTTGAATGCAGCACTCATGCAGAAGAGGCCATCTTTGATCAACAGAGGCCGAATTGTCTTCCATCAGGACAACGCCAGGCCACACACTTCTTTGGTGACGCGCCAGAAGCTCCGGGAGCTCGGATGGGAGGTTCTTTTGCATCCACCGTATAGTCCGGATCTCGCACCAAGTGATTACCACCTATTTCTGTCCATGGCGAACGAGCTTGGTAGTCGGAAGTTGGCCACAAGAGAGTCCTGTGAAAATTGGCTCTTCGAGTTTTTTGCCAATAGGGAAGCGAGCTTCTATAAGAGGGGCATTATGAAGTTGGCATCTCGTTGGGAACTCGTCATCGAACAAAACGGCGCATATTTGACTTAAATCGCATTATTATAACCAATTTTATGAACAATTGAAAATTCAATGAAAATACCGCAAGACTTTTTTGACAACCTTATATTTTTAAACAGCCTCACCGTCTTGTCAACGTCATCTTGGGTCCAATGATAACATCGGCATATTAGTAGGTGAAAATTAAGCTGTGAGTAATTTGGTAATTTTAAGTCTTTACATTCATTTTTGTAAGTATGGAGATTTGACCCTAGCATTGATACCTAACCCTGAATTACACACAATTAGTAACATTAAGCAATCTGTAATGAAAAACCATGGGCAACTAAATTTATACTACTGAATTATATTGAATTTACTATGAAATAATTCCCTTTTTCTTGGGCCTCCTAGGGGTCTAGCACAGCAGCTCGTATTGGGTAGGGTCATGTAACCTTTTCTTTGATCCTACAGGTTGGGTGGGTAGAGATGGAGACAATTACCAGCATAGTTCTCCTCTTTTGATGATGAAGCCCGTCCGATTCCGAAGCAACGCTTCGTGTGTTCGTTACACATTTCATATTCAATTTTATCTTATCCAAACGAAAATAGTAATAAAATTAAAATAAATATATAAATTCATTTGTTCTGTATTATAGTAAATGTTAAAATTTATATTGTTTGAAGCTTTTGATACCTTGTTATTTTTAAAAGTATATTATAGGATCGTTGTTTTGTAAACGACTGGAGAACATTTCCAGTATATTTAGCTTAAAGGACCAATGTGAATTCACTTCAACAATGTGTATACTCGTACCACTGTGCATGGTGCACACTGTGGGTGGCAGTGTTTTGTTTTGTATATGAAATGTACCTGTGAATAATAAAATTCAAATCACTTAATGCTGCCAACAGCGACGTCGACGCTAGCAGCAGAACAATAAGGCAACACCCTGTTCACACACACACACTCACAGGCAGGCAGACAGACAGACATACACACACACAGACACAGCCGTAAGTAAATGAGATTGCCACCACAGCTGATGATGCCGATGATGACGATGGCACAATCCCAGCAAACATTTTTTTATCGCGGTAGATAAGAATGCGATTCTTCCAGTAGGTATCGCTTAACTCTGGCGATATCGCATAAGTATCGCATTCTTATGTCCCTTCGGGAAGAAGTGTGTCAAGAAAGCGATTCTTCCTGGAGATAAGAAAGCGATTCTTCCTTTCGATAAGAAAGCGATTCTTCCTGGAGATAAGAAAGCGATTCTTCCTGACGATGAGAAAGCGATTCTTCCTGGCGATAAGAAAGCGATTCTTCCTGGCGATAAGAAAGCGATTTTTCCTGGCCATAAGAAAGCGATTCTTCCTGGAGATAAGAAAGCGAATCTTCCTGAAGATAAGAAAGCGATTCTTCCTGGCGATAAGAAAGCGATTCTTTCTGGCGATAAGAAGCGATTCTTCCTGGCGATAAGAAAGCGATTCTTCCTGGCGATAAGAAAGCGATTCTTCCTGGCGATAAGAAAGCGATTCTTCCTGGCGATAAAAAAAAGTATATACTGGAGATAGCAAATCGTTTCTTCCTGAAGATATGAATGAGTTAATGAGTCTCTTATGTGGGAGGATACGGTTTTGTATTTTTATTATTCGGAAAAACAACAAACTAAACAAAACATATATTTTTTTATTACAAATTTTTACTTACTCTGCGGGAATTCGAACTCGGGGCCGTTGAGCTGAAACACGTTTGGAACGACGTCTAGACGGCTGCGCCACGCCGCTCGTGAAAAGCAACGCAACGAATAAGATGTACTTGTATTGAAAACATACACCAATTTTTGCTTTCTTGTAACTCTCAAGAACGAATTCCCTCTCAGCCCATATAAATAGTGAAATTGAAATTTGCGACGAGAATCGCATTCATATCTTAAAGGCAATATTTTAGCGATATATTGCCAATTTACATATCGCACTTTACATATCGCTCTTTATCCCCTGTATGTTAAGAATGCAATACCCTATGTGTTTTGTTTTTGTAAATCAGAGTTCCCCAGCGATAACCCCTGGGACACGAACATACTCGCCATTTCATACCGAATGCTTGCCGAAGTCATGCATCACTGTGTGTTAGAGAGAGACACAGTCGCATTCTCTGCTTGGGGAATCCTGATGTAAATCGCCAAACTACAGAAAATACTCTCCCCCCTCAAACTATCGCCAAACTCTCATTTTGACAATAGAAATAAGGAACCCGACAAAATGTTTGCAGGGATGCAGACTTTGGCATGCGCTCCTATCTGTGTGTCTGTGTGAGTGTGTGTGTGTGTTTGTCTGAGTGTGAGTTAAACAAATGAAGGGATGTAATTTTCTCATTTGCATTGTTTTTGTTTTGTTTTGTTGTTTTTTTTGCCTTGCGCTTGCGCTAGAAATTATATTTATTTATTATTTATGAAGAATAGGCGTGGCAGGACTCCTGGACTCCTTCCAGGCGGCTGTTGTGCTTCTACCGTGTTGTGTTGTGTTTTATTTCATTTTGCTTGTTTTGCGCCAAAGCCAATCATAAGACGAGAGCAGCTGCGAGGGTTGACCAGAAATATGACAAGGATAACGAGACAAAAAGGCGCAGATTATGAGGATGATGAAAAATGATTTTGGTTTTGGCTTTTACACAGATTTTGTTGTTTGTTAATTAATGTAGAATGGGGTGTGAAATGGCTCAGGTGGATTAACAGTGGATTAACAGATTGGGCTTGGGGTACAAATTGAACTCGATTGAATTGTCTACAATATATTTCTTTATCCCGAAATAAACTTGAAATAAAAGTTATGGAAAAATTTAATCTAATTCTAAGTGGTTTAATGCGGATATACAAAGGGCTAATGTTAAACGTGACGAAGTCTATAAGAAGTGGAAACGGTTTAGGACAGACCGTCCATTTAGAGACTACCAGACTCAACGGAAAGTGGTAACATATAAATGCAACTCTGCAAAAAGAAGCTACTATACCTCCAAACTCACAAGGTAAAATTAGGTAAACCAAGGCCGGCTGTATCTAAATACACACCTGATCATATTAATAGGTACACACCGGAATTTTTTAATTATAGATGGTTTTTTCGTACTTTTAGTGTTGACAACTTTATAATTTTTGGTTTTTTGTTGTTGTCAATGTCTGGCCACACTGTGACACAGAGTTGAAAGAGGGCCTGCCCCGTATATCAAAGCTTTTCTATAAATTGCGAGTCCACCACACATTTCGCCTGATCATAATAATAGGTACAGTCTCCGTTTCTCACAAGTATCAAGTGAATAATTTTGTAATCAGTGATCTTTTGGTAACTAAAGGTAAATTAAGTATAGCTCCTGTCAATACAGAGAATTAAATAATTATTTTTTTAGAAAAAATAGGTCGAAATTCTCATTGTACTAAAGAAGAAGCTCGATTGGTTCTTAGTCTGAGAAAAGAAGGCAAATCTTTACGAGCCATCGCCAAATTAATGAACAGGTCTCATAATTTTGTTAAAAATGCATTAGAAAGAAAACCAAGACAGGAAACCCTTGACCACTACATAGTAACTTTGAGCAAAAAGGAGCCATTTAAGTCATCGAAGGCTATTGCAGCCGAAATTGGGAATTCAGTTAGTGCTCCAACTATCCGAAGACGACTACAAGATGCCAACCTACCAGGAAGAATTGCAAGAAAAGTCCCACTTATGCGCAAAAAAAATATCACCATGAGGCAAAGTTTTGCAAGGGACCAAAAGACTAGGTAGGATGCACCGGGGAGAAAAAATGGAGAAACATATTATGGAGCGATGAAACCAAGATTTTTTTTTTTTAATTTGTTTGGGAATGACTGTGAAAGGAATGTTCGACGCCCTAATGGAAAGGAATTCCATCCACGGTTTACAAAAAAACAGTCAAACATGGAGGTGGCAATATAATGGTATGGGGTTGCTTCTCCTGGTACGGCGTAGGTCCAATTTATCAGACTACGAACAAAATGAATGCTGAAGAGTACAAATCCATATTGGAAACAGCTATGGTACCGTATGCTGAGGAAAATATGCCATTACGTTGGGTATGTCAGCAAGATAATGATCCTAAACACACATCAAGGCTGTTATCTAAATTTTTCGAGGACCAAAAAGTTGACTTTCTGAAGTGGCCAAGTCAATCCCCCGACCTTAACCCCATTGAAAACTTGTGGGGAGACTTAAAAAAGAAATTGGCAGAAGCATTCATTTTCAAATAAACAAAAATTATGGGAAGGTGTCCAAAAACTGTGATATGAGACACCAGTAGAGACCTGCCAGGCTCTTATTAAAAGTATGCCAAAAAGAATAGCAGTAGTGGACAAAAATAGAGGTGGATACAGTGGATACTAAGTTAGGAAATACTAATTTACCTAAAAAAAGAACACAAAATGGAAATTAAAATTTTTTTTCTTACCAACACATGATGTGTACCTATTATTATGATCACACTGAAAACGTATCTGAAACACAAAATGATCTCTTTTATGTTATATTATTATTATTCTATGTTACAATTAAGTTTATTTTATTAAAAACAACTAGTTTAAGAACCAATGAGCACAAATTTTAAGTTTGAAACAATGAATAAAACTGTTTTCTGTTACCTTAAAGTCAGAGTTGATGTGTGCACCTATTAATATGATCAGGTGTGTATATTGAAAATACATACCTGACATCCGAAGCAATTAATAATTTAGGTCCTTGTTTTAGCTTTGTGTGTGTCGATCAATGTGATGTCCTATCTTCTATTCTAAAAGTAAAGTCAAATGCCAGTGGACTAGATCAAAGTGACCCCAAATTTATTCTTCTTCCTCAAAATCTATACCATATTACGCATTTATACAACACAGCACTAATGACTTCCACTTTTCCTCATGCCTGGAAAATAGCAAAAATACTGCCAATTCCAAAAAACAATAATGAACATCGTCCAATCTCCATATTACCGTTCTTATCTAAAGCAGTTAAGCAAGTCATGTCTTGTCGAATATCTAAGTTCATGCAAGAAAAGTCTCTGCTGAATGACTGACAATCAGAATTCAGAAAATATCGAAGTTGCACTTTTCCCGTAACTAAAATCAGCGAAGATATACGACGAAATATGGACAAGAACAACGTAACATTTTTGACTTTGCTAAATTGTAGCAAAGCGTTCGATTTAGTCAATCACGAGATTCTCTGCACAAAGCTTAGTAGATTATATAATTTCTCCAGTACAGCATTAAAATTGATGAGCTCGTATCTACATGACCGATTGCAAGCAGTAGCTACTGTAAATAGAAGATCATCATTTCTGTCAAGGATCAGTTCTTGGACCATTACTTTTTTCGATATATGTTAACGACGATGATGTACAGATGTACATATGTCAGTCGTCCGTTAAACAAAATTTCTGAATGTGTTGATGTTTGTAATAGTGAACTTATACTGATACGGAGCTGGGCAAAGAAAAATGGTCTAAAAATCAACCCAACAAAGTCCAAGTGCATTGTTGTATATAAAAAGAGATTTGATACAGGTTGCTTACCAAATCTAAAGATTGATGGTATCAGCATAGACTTCGTTGAGCGAGCAGTAAATTTAGGTTTAACATTTAACAACAGCTTGCCGTCATTGTGTGAAAAGTGCCTAAACCTTGGGTAGAAGCTGATTTAATAGTGAGCTCTTCCAACTATGGTCCTACAGTGTGATAACAGTGGGCCTAGACTGTATTAACAGTGTTTAAAAGCTGACATACAGCCTCTCATTCTTAATTTCGAAAATATTTTACGATTTTAAAACAAAATCTGTTTCAAAAACTGATTTTAAATCGCAAAAGTTATGCGAAATTGAAATGAATGAGTAGTTCTAGACTAAAAAGGTTATACTAAGCTTGTGCAAATGTATGTAACAGGCAGAAGCAAGCATCACCGACCCTCGAAAGCAGCGGTGGACACTCCTTTGCTGCCTTTGCAGACGCATAAGAAATTGCGTCGCAATTTCCACGTTTCGAAGTGCGTTTCAACAGCAAAGTCCAAGCGAATTGACGCAACAGGTGCAGTGTGCGCAATCGAGACTCGCTGTCACTTAATGTTAATACATTAACAGTAATGTTAATGCACTGTTAGTTGATATACAAATGCGGATGCGGCGTCTTCTTCTGCAGCTTGAAGTAGCAGTGTGTTTACAGTCAGATTAACAGTTAGTTAACATTCTGTTCTGAGTGTGTGAAATGGCAAAGTGGTTAACACTCAGCTAACAGTGGGTTAATTATATTTAACTAAGTAAGTGTGTAGGGTTAGCTAAATAATTCACATGCAAGTGAAACCTATTAGGGGCAAGCTCCACTACGGTTGTTAGTCCACCCCTCTCTCTCTCTCTCACTCTCTGTCTCGCTCTCTCTCGTTTGGTTTTCTTTGCATCTCGGCCTTCTGCTTGCCTCAGCGCCATTTTTAATTTTGTAATTTGATGCTGGGCTGTTTTGTTGTTGTTTTTGCAGTTGTTGTTGGAATTCATTAGGCAACGCGTTTCCACCTGAGCATTGCGAAGTTATACCTTCCCCCTGCCGAGCTTGGTCTCTCTCTCTCTCTACCTCTCTTTTTCTCGCTCTTTCTTTTCCTCTCCATGTGTGTGTGTGTGTGTGTGTGTGTGTGTTCATTGTTTTGTCGCGCTGATTGGTCTTTCACCAGCTCTGTCTATGTATGTGTGTGTGTGAGTGCGCTCTATTGTTTTGCCTTCTCTGTCTCGCCTGTTGCAAGTTGCATGTTTGTTAATTATTTATTTTAGCGCGCTCTTCTTGTTACTGTTTGCATTTTTGATTTAATATGGCTGCAACAGACAGCAACAACAACAACAACAACAAAATGAAACAAAATGGCGTCTGCTGTGCAAATTTCTCTTAACTACAGCCTACAAGTAGGCAACACTTTTTGTTAATCGAGCCTTACTCTGGGGAATGCCATCAAATTACAAAAAAAATTTCAATGAAAATTGTAAAAAGGAGGGTGAAAAAATGCTTCTTGAGAATCTTGCTTTGAGTACTCCCAAGCTTCTTGAAATCTGAGCCTGTTTATGAGCAAGGACTTTACGATCTAGTGAACGATCCTTATATTCTGATAACAAGACCAGCGGGCACCAAAATCTAAGAAAGTGGCGTTACAATAATTAGCAATTTTCAGAATTTAACTAAAATGGAATCTAAAGTTGCTTAAATTACTAAAAATTGTCGCATGGTGGAGCATTTCTGAAAACAGATTCACGAAAATCATCTAGAACCACCAACAACCATTCAATATACTGTAAAAAGTCGAATTTTGTTGCCTTGTGTTGTTTGAGCTATGAATTTGAAATGTGATGCGTAAAAAAATCGTTTTTTAAACCATAAACCAACAATTTGGTGTTTTAAACAGTTTTCCAACCTGTTGGAAAAATCTCAAAAGTGGTTCCGAAACATTTCTTAAAATATTTCGTTTATTTTTAAGCTCAAAATTAGTTTCGACTACGCTATTATTTTAAGCAGCATGACTGAAATGCATTCAAGTCAGCAAACTGAATCTTTATAAGTCTTAATCTTAATCTTAAAAGTCTTGCGGTATTTTTATTGAATTTTCAATTGTTCATAAAATTGGTTATAATAATGCGATTTTAGTCAAATATGCGCCGTTTTGTTCGATGACGAGTTCCCAACGAGATGCCAACTTCATAATGCCCCTCCTATAGAAGCTCGCTTCCCTATTGGCAAAAAACTCGGAGAGCCAATTTTCACAGGACTCTCTTGTGGTCAACTTCCGACTACCAAGCTCGTTCGCCATGGACAGAAATAGGTGGTAATCACTTGGTGCGAGATCCGGACTATACGGTGGATGCAAAAGAACCTCCCATCCGAGCTCCCGGAGCTTCTGGCGCGTCACCAAAGATGTGTGTGGCCTGGCGTTGTCCTGATGGAAGACAATTCGGCCTCTGTTGATCAAAGATGGCCTCTTCTGCATGAGTGCTGCATTCAAGCGGTCCAGTTGTTGGCAGTACAGGTCCGAATTGAGCGTTTGGCCATAGGGGAGCAGCTCATAGTGGATGATTCCCTGCCAATCCCACCAAACACACAGAAGAACCTTCCTGGCCAGGCAATCCAGGCTTGGCCACCGTCTGGGCAGCTTCACCGCTTTTCGACCACGACCGTTTGCGCTTCACGTTGTCGTAAGTGACCCACTTTTCATCGCCAGTCACCAGTCGCCAGTCGTGTGGCACCCATACATCGAGCTTCTTTTTGAATCCAAGCTTCTTCAAATGGTTTATAACGGTTTGATGACTCATGCCCAGCTCTTGGCCGATGCTACGGCTGCTACTATGCCGGTCTCTTTCGATCAATTCAGCGATTTTATCGCAATTTTCGACGACAGGCCTTCCGGACCGTGGCGCATCTTCGATCACCTCTGCACCAGAACGAAAACGTTGAAACCATCTTTGTGCGGTGAAAATGGAAACTGTATCGGGTCCATAAACTGCACAAATTTTATTGGCAGCATGAGATGCATTTTTGCCTTTATCGTAGTAGTACTGTAAAATATGCCGTATTTTCTCTTTATTTTGCTCCATGTTTGCGACGCTATAACTCACGAACGACTTAAAACAAAACAACAATAAATCAAACACGTGTTAGCGCGTGAAAAGAGCTTTCCAAAAAGCTCTAGCGTTAACCGATGCGACGAATACAACTAGAACTACGCGCTTGCAAAGACAAGCTTGCGGAAATACCGCAAGACTTTTTTGACAACCTTATATATACATTTACTAATTTTCAGGGCTGCAAACACAACAAATTTTTCGGAACCTCCGGTTTGCAGGTTCGAACCAAAATGTACCAACGGTTATGGTTCGAGGTTTTTGGGTTTTGGTTTTGGTTCGAACATTGCACATTTAACCCATTATATACAAAATTACAATACAATAGGTACACTTCTTCTTCTTGTTCTTTATTGGCCCGATGTTGCATCACAACCGCTTGACGGTCTTGGCCTCTGCAATGAATGCCCTCCACTCGCTTCTGCTTTGTGCGAGCTGGCACCAGTTGTTCACACCAAGGTTAGCGACAGGAAGGTGGGCGACCCCTCCTGCCTTGTCCTCTAAAGTCAGACGCCTTCGCTTTGTACGTCTTTTTAACTGGAGCTTCTTCATCCATCCGGATTACAAGTCCTAACCAGCGCAGCCGCTGTTGCTTTATGCGCTTGACTAGACTGATATCCTTATAGAGCTCATACAGTTCGTGATTCATTCGAATGCGGTATCCATCGCCAACTTTTAAAGGTCCATAGATCCTCCTAAGGAGTTTTCGCTCAAACACGCCAATCGCCTCCTCATTCGCTGCTGTCATTGTCCATGCTGGGATGATGAGCGACTTGTATAGCGCTATTTTTGTTCTTCGAGAAAAGGCGCTGCTCTTGAACTCTCTACCGGAGCCCGTAGTAGCATCGGTTTCCCAGAGTAATTCTTCTTCGGATCTCCAGGCTGATGTTGTTGTCGCCGGTAATCATCGTCCCGAGGTAGACAAAATCCTCTACAACCTCAAAGTTGTACTCCCCCATAGTAACAAATTGTCCAAGACGCGTAGACTTCTTGTCCGTGGATACTAGGTACTTTGTCTTGTCCTCGTTTACCGCTAAGCCCATCAGTTCTCTTTTGCCGATAATGTCAATATCATCGGTATAGGTATACACCTGACGCATAAATACATTTTAAGACTATAAGACGTAGATTATAATTGACGTGAGATTGGCGCTCGTTTGCTGGATATGGACTTCCTGCATTGCTAGTGTATAAATCTTCAGTCCGATTGATTATGCTTTCTCGTATGCACTTTAATCAGTCTTTCACACACAAAATTGAGCATCGATTGGTGTTTATTCGCCACACTTGGAACTTTTTTTCACAATGATTTGATTTAAAATGCATTTGTCTTCTTTTGCAGGTCCCACATTAAATTTTCTGCATGCCCGTCGATCATATTTAGTCTGCATTCGTAACATTCTGATTTGTCAGTGCTTACATTGTATGCAAATTTCGTAAATATTACATTTGTCGTCATTGCTTCACATCTTCTCAGTCAAAACTTCTCAAACGAAATGAAATGCGCGTTTTTAGTGCGCTAACTTCCAAAAGCTTGGGTTCGGAACGGGTTCGGGTTCATCTATTTTCGTCCTCGCGGTTCGGTTCAGGGTTAAGTTCACAGTAAAAAAAGCCGGAATTCCGGGTTCGAACCGGTTGGGTTCAAAACCGGTTTGCAACCGAGATTTTAACGGTACATACCGGTAAGTACCGGTATACCGAAATAAAAATCCAGGTACCGATACGGAAGCGAATACCGAAAGAATGTTAGAATGTTAGTTCTTTAAAACTTTTTTTTACACCAAATTAGTAAATTGGACATTTCATCTTGGTACTTAACAACTGCTTATTGGGTTTAAAGCAGGGCCGGCAAAAAACACATTCACATTTTGGCACTGCTTATGTGTGTGTGTGTGTGAAGGCACTGACACGACGTTTGTTTTGCACGAATCAGGGCAGCGTTTAGTCAACTGCGCTGTTACTGAGGACTTTTGTATGCACAGTAAAAAGCGACGTGCCGACCCCTGGCTTGAAGTTATGTTTTTACCGACAATGCTAGCGACTGGTAACAACTGTATTCTGGTTACCAAAAAAAAAACAAGGCAAGCAGACGAATTAGTTGAGTCTGAAATTTCTCACTGAAGATATAACGTATTTTGTGAACATTTTTTGGAGCCCTGCTGGTTAGGCTGAACCTGGTTATCTTCACTTAAATAACACTTTATAGAATAGTATTCGCGATGCGTTGTCAGGGATCTTAGGGTCTCTTAGGGTCAATTAGTTCCAAAGTGGCTTTTGAAAATCCATACCGATTACACGGTGATTATTAAACGACCACAGGCTATCAGCATGTCCAACCATTACCCATTTAGTAATTCTAATGGAAATTTGATTGAAATGTGTTTCAGTTTGTTTGATTGGAAATTGTATAAGTTAGGTGCACAAAAATAAACAAAAAGCAGGCCGATCTACCAGTTTCATATGAAAGTGTCGTAGCACAATCAGTTATACAGTATTGCTCTCACATTCCACAACAAAAACCTTACAAATAACTAACCCAGTAAAATGGTAAGTAAAATAAATTTTTTTTTCATATAATTTTCCTCAACTTTTCTTTATACAGAACCGATACAACAGCCGAGACCATCTCATGGCCGATTCAAAATATAAACTCACTAATAGTAAACGAAGCCAATCTTTGCCAAATGAGCTGAATATGAAACGTGAACAGACACCGGCACCCAATCAAATTGTGCGTAGAGAAATAGATCCCAGTAAAATGGTAAGTAAAATAACTTTTCTTTCAAATAATTTTCCCTAACATTTCTTTATACAGAACCGATGCAACTGCCAACTGCGTGACCACAAAATCATTAATGGTCTTAAAACCAAATGCTTGCCAATCAAAATGAATATAAAACGTCGCAAGTCAATCACATATAGTGTGTATACAGATGGACATACCACATTTGTGCAAAACGGTTATGGAACTATTGGAGGTGAGAAAAAATTTACCAAGCAATTGGGAATAGACTTTCACAATTTTTTCAATCCCACAGTTGAGAAAGGAAACGAGCCTCAACCAAAGCGGGAACATGCTGTGGCTTCTAAGCCAGCAATGAGAAGGTTCTATAATTCGGTCACAAAAATGAACCAAAAAGTGTACTCGAGGCGTCTAAGGGAGAAGATCAAAATCGTTTTAGAGAGAGAAGAGAGAAGGGAAATGAATGCTGTGCGTCCTCGACTGGTGGCCGCTGTGAAACCCCGACTAGCTGAAGAAACCGTACGGCTTAGCAGTGAACCATTGCCTCCACCACAATGGGTACGTGTAATACCCCGGCCACAAATAGAGCTTCGGGCTTGGAGAAACTTGCCAAGGGCACCTCTTCATCTTCCCGACGAGCACAGGGATTGGAGGCGACGTGTTCACAATTCTTGTGGTTGGTCGAACAAACCTGCAGGCCCTATGTGTGAAGCGTATATTGTCTTCGGCATTACCGTAGCCGTTTATGTTCTTATCCTTATTATATTATACTTCTACTATATGCCGTCTTAATTCCTCCTTCATTATTGAAGTGAGTTGAACATTTATACATATAATACGTGTATATATTTTGTAAAAAAAAAGTGGCGAATGTAAAGTTGCTTTACACACACGTCTCGTCACGTAGCATAAAACAAATACAACTACAGCTACGAAAAATGAATTAATTTGTATACTTTCTTTGTTGTAAGAATGGGAAAGAACTAATATGCCAGATATTTGCATAGTCAAAACTACTCTGAGCTGATTATTAAAGCCTGAACCCATTGAAAATGGTTTTTGTCAGACTCGCCATCTTAAAGAAGGTGCCTTGAATTTGCCAAAAAAAATTTAATTTGCCTTTTTGGATTCCGTACCAAAGATACACAGAGTTTATGCAGTTTGTGCAAAAGTATGTAACAGGGACCCTAAAGTCCACATATATGTAGGTAGACATGTCCATCTGTCTGTTCGTCTGAATGAACGCACAGATGTCAGAGATGGTAAGAGATATAGGTTTGACATGTATGGGATATATACTTCTTATACTTGCAGGCAGATCAAGTTTAGGTTAGGTTAGGTTAAGCGGTGAAGCGACTTCACTTAGGCCAAAAAAGGCATATTGTGATACCATATAACCCCTAAATTTTTACTTTTAGACAGTAAAGGGTGGGTCTTCCCTTTCAAACCACTTAGAAAGTAGCATCTCTAATCTCTATTTCAGAGACGGCTGAAATGTTAAGTAGATGGCGAATCGTCTCCTACTGAGAGCTGAACAGTGGCAGAGAAGATGCTGAACGCTTTCCTCTTATTCATCAACTGAGCAACAGCTCCTACAGTAATCGTTATGGTTGATACCAAGTCTCTGAGACAGTGTCCTGTGATTCTTTCTGCCTGCCTAGACGTAACAGCGTTAAGGTTCTTTTGAAGTTAAGAGTGGGCCAAGTTAGCCGAAAGATTTCATGGGTGTGGATTGATCTGTGAGTCGCAAAAGGCACCCCTATTGTGCTCCTATCCGGTAGCAGCTGGGCGGTAGTGCCAAGTCTAGTTGCCTTCAATGTTGCGCTCTCCAGGCAGCCACATAAGCCATCTCGTTCAGAGATTTGCGGCACACAGTAAGTGTTTTAGTATTGTTTGTATTACCGTCAAGAGCTTTTAATGCAGTTTGACTGTCTGAAAAGATAAATACAGACATTAAATATCAAATCAAGTTGCAAGACGCTGCATATAAAAGATGGAAACGCTACAAAACGGACTATCTACTTCGGGAGTTTAAGTCTCTACGAACAAAAGTTACAAAAGCGATATGCTCTGTCAAATGTGAATATATCAAGACTAAATTTTGTAATGCGAGAACACCAAATCAGACTTGGAGAGAATTAAAAAGCTTAGGTGTAGGGAAGGCAAAGCCTCAATTAAAATCAGACTTGGATGTCGAGGAACTCAATGCAAAATTTGTAAATTTGAATGTACCTGCAGCAACCCAAAACTTGTACCTATGTGATAGTAGTTTTAGTTTTGAGTGTGTAAATTCATGCGATGTTCTTGAATGTGTCCTAAAAGTGAAATCAAATGCGGAAGGCTTAGACAAAGTTAATCCAAAATTCTTGAAAATATTACTTCCCATGCTTCTTGATCATATCACCTATATATTTAATACGATTTTCACAACCTCTGTATTTCCTGATTGTTGGAAAGTTGCTAAAATTATACCCATTCCAAAAGATAAAAACGTGTTCAGACCAATCACTATTCTTCCTTTTTTGGCAAAAGTATTTGAACAACTCATGGCCAAACAGATTCAGACATTTCTCTCAACCAATTCTTTGTCAAGCCAACTACAATCTGGTTATCAAAAGTTCAGAAGCTGAACGACAGCTATTTTAAAGATAGTAGAAGATATCCGAAGGCAGACGGACAATAAAAATGTTACATTATTAGCCTTACTGGATTTCAGCAAGGCATTTGATACAGTTGACCACGATATCTTAAGTACCAAGCTTAAAAATCTCTACAATTTTTCCTCAACTGCAACGCGTCTAATTAAG
Source organism: Lordiphosa magnipectinata (assembly GCA_037044535.1). Taxonomy (NCBI): domain Eukaryota; kingdom Metazoa; phylum Arthropoda; class Insecta; order Diptera; family Drosophilidae; genus Lordiphosa; species Lordiphosa magnipectinata. Next base: position 204,529 of record JBAMBO010002043.1, on the reverse strand, counting down.
TCCTATTTGCGGGACAGAAACCAAGCAGTGGTCTCGGGGTCTTGTATGTCAGTTTTCTTACGTCTGACTCGCGGTGTTCCTCAAGGTCCAGTCCTTCGGTCCTTACTCTTCTCTGTGTATATCAACGACCTTCCTGACTGTCTGATAGGCTGTGATGTCCATTTGTATGCCGATGATGTACAACTTTATGTAAGTCGACCGTTACGCGAAATACATGAGTGTGTTAGAATCTGTAACAGGGATCTTGTGGAAATTGGCGAATGGGCTAAAGCAAATGGATTGGGGCTAAGTCCTAAAAAGTCGAAATGTTTGGTTATTTACAAGAAGGCTTTTAATGTTTGTGATCTCCCTCAGCTTACCATAAACAATGTTCCACTGGAATATGCTAAGGATACCACTAACCTGGGAATCCAATTTAATAATACCCTAACGTGGAGCGACCACATTACGAAAGTGTCCGGGAAAACATTCGGGTTAGTTAAGCAGCTGTCGCTTACTCAAAAACTCATTCTACTTCATCTAAGGCCAAAACATGTCTCATCCCGACTCTATTTTATGGTGCGGAAATATTTGGTATAAGTGACGCAAGCAGTATGCAAAGGCTAAATGTGGCATTTAATTCAATCGTAAGATATGTTTTTAATCTTGGTCGTAAAGACCATATCTCGCACTTTGCTATATAAATTCTTGGCCTAGATTTAGAGTCGTGGATCAGACTCCGTACTTTATTATTAGTCCATAAGATTCTAACGACAAAAGAGCCTGACTATTTATTTCAAAATATGCAACTTGCTGTGTCAACACAAACGAAAAACATAGTTTGCCAGCGTGTAAACCTGGCCAGCTCAGAAAAACACTTTTTCATTCAATCTGCCCGCTACTGGCGTAACCTGCCGCATAACATTAAAACTATTGAGAACGCAACGCATTTTAAATCTCAGTTAACCAATCATCTCAAAAGACAAACATAGATTTTATAAACGTTTTAGAAAAATTTAGTATTGCATTAGTTTTGTTAGGATTATATTTTAAGTATTTTAAATTTCATACTTTTTTTGAATATATTTTGTATTTTTATTATCTATTGTGATCCCTCTGTTTTTGTGACCGATGCACTAATTTATAGTACTTACATATGTACCTGTAGCATTGGGATAATACTGAAATAAAAATTAAAGTTCCTTCCTTGACCTCGAGTTCTCTTAGATGGTTGGTAGCCTCCTGGATAGCTACAACCTCCGCCTGAAAGACGCTACAATGGTCGGGAAGACGAAATGACATTTATAAACCTAGGTCTGGTCACCTGGTTTTCCAATTTTGAGCCATCTGTGTAGATGTTGAGGGAGCGAGTTCCAATGCAAACGACTTGGTATTATGACCTCATACATAGTATCAAAGGCTAAAGTGGTTATGAAATAATCAATATTTGTTGGTGTCTCGCTATTTGACTACTTGGTATAGCCGAGTGACCATGGGAGCCTTCACGAAAGGTAGCAGTTTCTCTAAGCCTAATAGCAGTATTGCTAGCTATTTCTCTGGCTGCTAGATCTAGGGGTATTAGGAGTAACATAATGTAAAGGGCATCTGTAGGCATCTCATACATAAGCTAGCACTGCGTTGTACTTTGTGAAGAGTCCTAAGAACGAAGGATTTACTCAAGACCAGCCACCAGACTAATAGCCTATTTCCACTGGTTTCATTTCTTATCATTTTCATTTCTAAAAATGATGCTGTTTCCATTGACAAATCTTCATCATTTTGATATTCACAATGCCACGTTGACAAAAACAGCTGAATGGTTTGATTTAAACAACAGGCGCCACTTTCAAACTCACGGGGAGTTTTTGCAATATTTACCCAAAAAAAGACATACCCGTCGGGAAAGCAATTACGCGGGGCGAACGCATTGTTAACGCCCTGAATAATCAGCAGAAAGCTAAATACACAACTTATTTTGACTAAATTATATTATAAACAAAATTGCGCCTTATTTTTAAATTCAAATCAATAGTTTTTTTGGTGATGACACTTTCTATTTCCAGAGAGTAACGAGTAGTGCCAGAGAGTAGCGAGTACTTTTTAAAAAAATACCAAATTCCTTCGTGGGGAATGCCATCATTTTTGAGAAATGAAGGAAATGAAGGGCAAAATGCAACAACAATTTGTATGGAAGAAATGATATCATTTTCTTCATTTCTTGTCATTTCAAGAAATGAAGCTTCATTTCTTTGGTGGAAATAGGCTATAAGACTCCGTAGAGTAGTATGTGGCGGACGACAGCTGAATAAAGCCCCACTTCCGGCCAATGACGCGCTTGCAAGAGTACAGCGCAGATCAAGTTTACTTTCAATTTTTACCACGTCATATCTCCCACAGTTTTTATGATAGATTGCTTGTACCTTCTAGAGAAATTTAGAAATCAAAATTATTTATAGATTTTTTGAAAGAATGATAAAGATCGGATGAACTATACTCAAGTCACAGTAGTGGCGCCATCTATTGGTTTTTGAAAACAAGTAGTGGCGCCATCTACGGTGAACGATACTCAAGTTATGACCAAAAGAGAGTTCGCTGCCGCAGTGCAGCTGCTACTTGGTACAAAGTATATTACAGTCGGGCTTGACCGACTTTCTTACTTGTTTTCTTTCAATTTTTCTTTTTTCTTTTCTTTAAGCATATTTCTTTTGTTTTCGTTTCCTCCGTGTTCCATTTTCCTTTTCCATATTGTTACTTACTTCCCACATTATTTCCTTCATTTCTATCTTCTTCCTATATCTTTCCTTATTTTTGCCACCTTCCTTCCTTTCTCCTTCCTCTTACCTTTCGGTAAATGTTTAGTATAGGTCCATCATTTGCTAAACTTTGGAAAAAAAATGTCCTCGATGTACCGCTGTCTGAATAATCTAAAAGTTTGAATATTGCTGAGAAATGGGCGTTTGTACGGGGTGCAAGTATTCTTGCTCAAGTTTTTTAGTATGAGCATTAACTCATTCGTTAATGGAGTTCTTATGTCAACACAATGTCATCCGTAAAGAAAAATTGTGTCCAAAGTGCGGAAATATGTGCAAGCTGTCAAACCATCCTTCCGGTTTGATGTACAGATGCTGGGCTTACGTTGAACTAGACAGGAAGAAGAGTAGAAGTATGCCAGGAGACTCCGTGCGGATATATACTTTTTTCGCGGGCTCAAAATTTAGTATTCAGGACATTTGCCGCTTCGTGATGTGGGTGCGATTCCTCACTTTGGCCGAAAAAAGAACCACTACTTTGGATATCTGGCGAAATTCCAGTTTCACAGTATATAAAACGCACCCAGAGCGTATACTTGCGATTTTCTTGGCTATTGGGCACCTTGATGAACCCTCAGAAGAAAATATTATAAATGAAGATGTCCATTTTAAAGAGGTAATAAATAGATGCACCATCGTGCGATTTTTTATTTTTTTTTATTTTTGCAAAACTGCGGAATTTTTCTTCTTCGTATATGGTGCATCTATAACATTTAACAAACTACACAGGAAGAGGTAAAAGAGGAGGCATCGGTGGTAGGATTGAAGGTGAAGGAGGAAGGGTTGGATGAGGAGGACGCGGTAGAAGGGTCTTAATTGTATCCTTTGTGCGCGTTGTGTAAGGTAAAATTATATTTGGTCTTACATGCCAATAGCATTCATTTTGCAGTTACCATCTCACATTGTTGAGCACATGTGGTCTAGGGCTTCTGGGGAAACCACATAAAGAAAAACGCACCTTGAACTATACCTCAAATTGGTGGTATGGAAAATAGTTCAGAGAAGTTTCATCTATTGTCGAGCGCCATTTCCACAGTCGGTAGCGAATCCAACTTGTAGAAAATTTGCACAAAATTTATTTTAAATCAAACACTTAATTCGAAAAGCACATGCGATTACACATATTTTGTATGTGCAAAAGGGCAAACTTTGAAACTCAATTGCAAGAGAACCGCGGGTGACCGCCAACTGTTTTCTGCACTTAAATTCTTCATAATTCGTGGTACATCGAGGAAATTTGTATACCCTTGTAGAGGGTATATACAAATTGTCCAGATGTTTGTAACGCATAGAAAAAAGCATCTCCGACCACATAAAGTATATATATTCTTGATCAGCATGACGAGCTGAGTTGATATAGCCATGTCCGTCTGTCCGTCCGTCCATCTGTTTCTATGCTATTTCCTCCGTCAGTTTAAAAGCTTTCTTAACCAAACTTTGCACGAAGCCTTTTGGCTTGTCGGAACCGGCCGGATCGGATGACTATAGCATATAGCTGCCATAGGAACGATCGGTCAAAAAACTAGTTTTAATGAGAAAAACTTTTTTGTTTTCAATGCAAACGCCCCCGAACCTCGCATTTTTTCTATGATTTTCCATAATTCCACCAAGTTTGATGAAAATCGAACAACTATATAGTATAGCTGCCATACAAAAGTTAGTTCAGAGAAAAAGTCTTAGTAGGAAAAACTTTTTTGTTTTCAATGCTATCACTTTCAGACTTGTTTCTGATCAATACTATATGTTACCACACAATTCTGCCAAGTTTGATTCAAATCGGATGACTATAGCATAGAGCTGCCATAGGAACGATCGGTCGAAAAAGTAGTTCTAGTAAGAAAACCTTTTTTGTTTTCAATGGTAGCGTCTTTAAGCTTTCCAGTTATGAATATTATCGGTTTCCACACAATTTTGGGAATTTTGGTCAAAATCTGATGAATATATCGTATAGCTGCCATATAACAAACTGGCAAGCAAATGGTCAATGTAGTGGCGCCATCTTAGTGCTGAGTTTGGGAAATAACTCAGCTAAGAATGTTCGACGAAAAACATTTAAAACCTTAATTTATATAAATTAAAGAAGCTTTCCCATATTTTTTTTATTAAATTTTAGCCCATGATGGACTTATACTAAACCAGCGATGCCCAGCCGTATGCTCTTTGGGTACGTTTCGTTATTGAAATTGCACCAAACATAGGAAATCAATGATCGTATACATGCAGGGCGCGAGGCATACAAAACGACACACACGCTAACGATTTCGTGTGTATGCGACTCGTAGAACAAAAACCGGTTTTGTTCTCTTCTTTGATTGGTGTTTGCTAGCGCAAGCAAACTGACCAACAACAATTTCATTTTTCCTTTTCTTCTTCGCGAGGCACTCGGAGAACACGGCCCGCAAAGTAAGGGAAAGAAATCGGGCACTCAAGGCAATAGCTGGTAGCTCCTGGGGAAAGGAGAAAGAGACCCTTCTAGTCACATACAAGGCCATAGGCCGTACGCAGTGCGACTACGCGGCGCCAGCATGGACAGCAGCCATCAGGGTAATCTCCAACGTGCCCAGAATGCTGCACTCCGCACCATCACCGGATGTCACACCATGGCTCAAGTGGACCACCTGCACGAGGAAACCCACATGCTCGGCGTCCGTGATCACTGCAACATGCTGACCAAGCAGTTCCTAGTCAATGGTCTACAGGAGGAACATCCAAACCACTCGGCCCTACAGGTCCCGCTGCCCCCACGTACCAGCAGACAAGACCTGAGGACCCACCTGCCGGATGTACTCACCTTGACCTCGAACTCCACCACCATCTCTGAATCTGTAGCCATAAATGCGAGAAATGCCATCCACCAGAGTACTGTGGCCGAAGCGATCAGCAAGTTGAAACCAAATATTGTCCTGGGAGGAAGACCTCCCCCCATCAGCGATGCTGAAAAAACCCTGCCCAGAAGCACCCGGACAACTTTGGCACAACTTCGCTCGGGGTACTCTGCGACGCTAAACAGCTACTTATCCAGGATAAACGAGGCAGTGATTGACGAGTGTCCCAAATGCAGGCAATCTCCGCATGACACTCATCACCTCTTCCACTGCCCAGCCGCCCCCACACAACTCATAACAACACACCTCTGGACAAACCCTGTCCAAGCAGCAACATTCCTCGGGTTGGACCTGGACGACTCGAACTCGCTCACAACACCTTAACCCCCTACTCTACACACTCCCCTCCTTCTACTTTCAAAATTTTTCCACTCTAATCTGTACTTTCTATTTTTCCCCACAACATATGCGTACCTTACTCTCATCCACAGGAGCCGCTACAACAACAACAACAATTTCATTATTGGTATTGGTGCTTATCTTTGTGAGTATTGGTGAGTGCTCTGTCGAATGCTGCTTTTGGGCATGCCTGTACCAAACATTTACCCTCCTTTCTCCTTCCTTTTAACTTCCTTCCTTTCTTCCTTCTTTATTCTTTATTCTTTATTCTTTATTCTTTATTCTTTATTCTTTATTCTTTATTCTTTATTCTTTATTCTTTATTCTTTATTCTTTATTCTTTATTCTTTATTCTTTATTCTGTATTCTTTATTCTTTATTCTTTATTCTTTATTCTTTATTCTTTATTCTTTATTCTTTATTCTTTATTCTTTATTCTTTATTCTTTATTCTTTATTCTTTATTCTTTATTCTTTATTCTTTATTCTTTATTCTTTATTCTTTATTCTTTATTCTTTATTCTTTATTCTTTATTCTTTATTCTTTATTCTTTATTCTTTATTCTTTATTCTTTATTCTTTATTCTTTATTCTTTATTCTTTATTCTTTATTCTTTATTCTTTATTCTTTATTCTTTATTCTTTATTCTTTATTCTTTATTCTTTATTCTTTATTCTTTATTCTTTATTCTTTATTCTTTATTCTTTATTCTTTATTCTTTATTCTTTATTCTTTATTCTTTATTCTTTATTCTTTATTCTTTATTCTTTATTCTTTATTCTTTATTCTTTATTCTTTATTCTTTATTCTTTATTCTTTATTCTTTATTCTTTATTCTTTATTCTTTATTCTTTATTCTTTATTCTTTATTCTTTATTCTTTATTCTTTATTCTTTATTCTTTATTCTTTATTCTTTATTCTTTATTCTTTATTCTTTATTCTTTATTCTTTATTCTTTATTCTTTATTCTTTATTCTTTATTCTTTATTCTTTATTCTTTATTCTTTATTCTTTATTCTTTATTCTTTATTCTTTATTCTTTATTCTTTATTCTTTATTCTTCCTTCTTCCTTCTTCCTTCCTTCCTCCTTCCTTCCTTCTTCCTTCCTTCCTCCTTCCTACCTCTTTCCTTCCTTCCTAGTTCCTTCTTTCTTTCTTCTCCTTCGTTGTTCAGATGTGTTTTCTCTACTCTTTTTCTCCGAGCGAAGCTTTTGTTGTTGCCTGCGTGTGCATCAGACAGACACGAGCACATACACACACACACACACAAGCAGAAATCGGGTTTATCTTTCGTTTTCTTGTGATTGTTGTTGCTTAAGATATATTTTCTTCACTTGAATTGGTATTCACGCGCGCGTAAACTGATTCTGAGCACCTCTGCTTTAGAAATTACGTTCAAAAATATAACATACTTTTGCGTGTGGCATAAAATTTGGCATAAGAATGTGCTCCGAAAAGTAAACTTTGTAAATATGTAAAGAAAATATATTTGATCAAAGATAAGACTGTTCACACCGTTACAATAAGTAAGAACATCTGCAGAATTTCAAACAGAATATAAATTATTTCAACTTAAACTTCAATTCTATCAACTCAGCTCAAGGGATCAACAAATGAAGTTTGAAAGGGCTTGGGTAGTGCGGCTGGGTGGTGTTTTAGCCACCGCTAAGGATGTTGTTTAATTGGAATTTTTAATTATGATTTGTCAATGCAAAAGCGAAACAGGCAAAACAAAACGAAATCAAAAAACACCAAACAAGAAACAAGAAAACCCGCTGGCTGCGACTTCGACTGGCATAACAAAGGAAATAAGGAAATCAGTCGCTGGGGGGGGAGGGATGGTGGAAGGGGAGTGGGTGGGTGGCTGGTTGACTACACAACAAAAATTGTTGTCTTACAAAGTGCATTACGCATTACCAACAGCAAAAAACTAGGCCCTTGGCCACACACACACACACAGAGAGAGACAGAGAGAGAAAACCCATTTAGCATTTTGTAATCATTTTAATTGGCCCAATAATGAGCCTCCCCCCCTCTCCCCCTCCCGCATTACCCCAGCACTCACATTCAAAGCTCGCTTATGAAAATCATTAAGTTAATTACATTTTTTTGCACGCTGGCAAAATGCATAAAAACAAAAAAAATACAAAACACAAAAATTATAATCAGCGCCACACAAAAGCACACGGTGCTGCCAGGGATGCGGGAGGCGGTGGGCGGTGGGCGTGGTCTAGGCGCCTGAGCCTTTCTGGGGTCTGTGGGGTAAAAAAAAAAAAAAAAATAGAAACAACATGAGAAATATATTTTCATAATACTAATTGCATAGTCACAATGTCATTTTCCAGAGCGGAGTAAGGGGCAGAGGGGACGGGGAGGGGAGGGGAGGGCAGCAGTCTGTCAGGCACGAGATGAGAGATGAGAGATGAGATGAAACTGAATTTATGCTAAAAATGCAGCCAAGCAAAAACAACAACCAGCACGACAACCGCTGCCGCATCAATCCTGGCAGCGAGGACTCAACAAGGACTCGCCTCACTCTCTGCCTCTGCCTGCATTTCACAAAAGAAAATGAGTTGGAAAAAAAAAGTAATTAAAAAAGGAAGAGGCAGATAAACAGGCCGTAACCGGCAGCCAACAACGAAACCAGAAAGACGCTACAGGTGCCAAAGCAATCGCTGCAGCCATCCGCTGCCAATAAAGCTTTTAAGCCGAGCTCTGGTTCAGCGTGGACTCTCATAAGTCGAGCTTGGAGCGATAGCGATAGCAAAAGCTTAGCCTAGAGTGAAAAGCATTCGATAAAGCTGCTTAAGAGAGCGATAGCAAAAGCTTAGCGTAGACTGAAAGTATTTCATTAAAACTTCTAGTTAGCACGATAGCAAAAGTTTAGCATAGACTGAAAAGCTTTAATTAAAACTGCTTAACAAATCGAGATCTATAGCTTCTTCTCTTCTTCTACTTCTTTTTTGGCCCAATATTTGCATCACAACCGCTTGACGGTCTCGGACTCTGCTATAAATGCCCTCCAGTCGCTTCTGCTTCGTGCGAGCTGGCACCAGTTGTTCACACCAAACTAGGAAACGTCTTTCCGCACCTGATCCACCCATCTTTCTTCCTCCAAAGTCAGTCGACTTCGATTTGAACACGTTTTTTACTGGAGCTGACAGATCCTAACCAGCGCAGCCGCTGTTGCTATATGAGCTTGACCAGACTGGTGTCCCCATAGAGCTCATACAGTACAGACTAAAAAGCATTCATTCAAATTTCTTTAGAGAGCGAGATCAAAAGGTTAGCGTAGACTGTAAAGCTTTCATTAAAGCTGCTTAAGAGAGTGTGATCAAAAGAGATCGATAGCAAAAGCTAAACTTAGACTGAAAAAGCTTTTATTAAAGCTGCTTAAGAGAGCAAAATCAATAGCTTAGCGTGGACCAAAAAGCTTTCATTAAAATTTCTAAAAAAAACTGATAGCATAAGCTTTTCGTAGACTGAAAAGCTTTCGTTTCCGTTGCGTTTTGATAATCTTCTGGCGCCAACTGCAACCAAACCTTCTAACAAGTCGCTAAGGACCCAAATAGTAGGCCAAAGTGTAGCGTCCCCTGCAGTTGTTGCATTTGGGTAGAAGGCGGTTAGAGGTGATGGTGAGGCGGGGCTGTTGTACTGCTGTCATGGGCCTGGGTAAGGAAAATTAAAATGCATTAACACAACGTAACAATGTGGGCAAATGTTAACATTGAGCGCTAATTTGCCACATGCCGTTGCAAGCAGGCAGCTTGCAACTTGCCTGTGGATATGTGTGTGCCCCTCGCCCTTCTACATGCACCACACACACACACATATGATAGGAGACAGTAGAAAAGACAGCATAGGGCTGGCTGAGTCTGTGAAGTTGCATTGAAGATGGAAAGCAAGGACACTCAATTAGTTTACACAAAATTTTTCTGTTGCAAATCTGAATCAAGACTTTGATAGCTACTGGGAAAACATAATTGGGTAAACATTGTATATATATATGTTAAGTGCTCTAGTGTTTGATTTATATTCGAGGCTGCAAATTGCACTTTGTGAAAACGGATTTGCTTAAAAATGATTTTAATTCACTTCTTGATTACACTGTCTCACCTTATTTTTACGACACGTTTAAAACATTGAGTCAAAACCAAATTGAGGTCTTAACGCGCACTCGAAGGAGTAACGACTTAACGAATTCTCGATACGGACCCGTTCACATCAACTGAATACGCAATAAGGTCTCGTTACAAAACCTATCTTATATTGTAACATTTGTTCTTATCATCTACTTCGATCAGTCGCAGCTGTGATTCTTTGCAGGAGATCTTGTTTTGTGACATATGATCTATGCTAGACATTCGTTCTTTTTTGCTACTGTGCTCAGCCGCTGCCGATAGCCTGTCCGGGTGAGTTTTTAAGAGCCTATTTTTAACCATACATAGGCTAACATGTGGTTACAGTTTTTGGTTTGTTATAATTTCTTGTGTTTATGTTTCGAACAAAACTCTTTAGAGTTATTATAAAAATTATTGTTAACTATTACCCTGTTTATACGCAAAAAACGAGAAGGCCAAGCAAACTTCACCTGTGCCGAAGTTTTTATACCCTTGCATGCTGTTTTTGAAATGTCAGAGTTTAAGAAGGCTCACATAAAAATCAAAAAATTTTCTAACTAAAACATATTTTCCGACAGATAAACATCTGATTTCGACCAAGTTTCGCGAATTTTTTTGAAAACATATCGAATTAACAATCGCCGAGTTTAAGATAGATAAAATTTAAAATTAAAAAGTTTTTCTCACTGAGACCCATTTTTCGACCGATCAGTCCTATGGCAGCCTTAAGATATAGTCATCCGATTTTGGTCAAAGTTTGCAAATCTGTTTGAAGGCATATAATATTAATAATGGACGAGTTTGAGGACGCTTTATAGAAAACAAAAAAGTTTTTCTCAGTAAGACCCATTTTCCGACCGATGGTTCCTATGGCACCTAGTCATCCGATCCGGTCGGTTCCGACATATTAGCAGCGTGCAGTAAAAAGAAGACGGACGGACAAAGCTCAATCGACTCAGCTCGTCGCCCTGATCAAGAATATATATAGTTTATGGAGTCGAAAATGAATATTTCTATGCGTTGCAAACTTCTGGGCAAAATTATCAGCGGTGTCACAGAAATCTCTTCCAACCAAATTCCAACCCAAAACCAATTCTCGGTGTCACAGAAATCTCTTTCGGTTGGTTTCAAATCTCTCGTGTTTTGTCTGCAGATTTACGAAATTTTTTTGCGAGAGATGCAGCCCTGTTTTTACAGATGATAATTCAATTGGAACAGCTTCTGTTCTAACTAGGTTTTCAAATAAGAAAATGAAATCTCTTGAAGTTCTGTGACACCGACGAATTTTTCGAGCGATTTGCAAACCAACCGAAGATGAAATCTCTAGAGATTTCTGTGACACCGCTGTATAATACCCTTTGCAAGGTTATACAAATATTCTGATAAATGCCCTTAAAAGTAAGCAAACTTTATTTCCTTTAACAATTATCCAGTTGATCGAGCAAATTAATGGTTAGTTATACACATACACAATAAAGAGGACCAACGGGACAAGTTGAACATTTTTGCGTCTTATTCTTTAATTTCCTCTTACTTCAATTTTCTAACAAGTTTTGCTTGCATTAAGACGTTGGCGTCAACAGCAACAGCAGCAAGTACGTGCCTTCAAAATTAAAACATAAATGCAAGTTTACTTTTATTGGAAATTAAACCGATGTCTGAATTATAGGAATAATAATCAGGGACTGCCTCGCATATTCTGCATTCCTATGGCAGCTATATGATATAGCCATCCGATCTGCCTGAAGTTGACATTTTTGAAAAGCTTCATAAATATAAAGCTTATTTGCCAAGCTTCCGTCACATAGCTTTGAAACTAACATCGTGGCGAAGCTTTATTTAAGGGCATATTTTTATACTCTGTACCGAAGGTACATAGAGTATATTAAGTTTGTGCAAAAGTATGTAACAGAGAGAAGGAACCGTTTCCGACCCTATAAAGTATATATATTCTTGATCAGCATTAGCAGCCGAGTCGATATAGCCATGTCCGTCTGTCCGTCCGTCCGTCTGTCTGTCTGTCCGTCCGTCCGTACGAACGAAGAGATCTCTGAGATGGTAAGAGATAGAGGTTTGACATGTATGGGACATATATTTCTTATACTTGCAAGCAGATCAAGTTTATTTTCAATTTTTGATACGCACCCTCCCGCCCCGCAATTTGGAAAAAACGTGTATCTTCCACAGTATTAATGATAGATGCTGAAGGAATGATAAAGATCGGATGGACGATACTCAAGTTATGAGCAAAAAACGGCCAGTTAACACCACCCACCCCGCCACCCATAACCACAGCAACATACCATAACCGTTCAACAGAGGCAGTCTTAGTGAGATAGAGAGAGAGAGAGAGAGAGAAACTTAGAGAGCGCACCGCGTTGTGCGCGGGGTGTTAACTGGCCGTTTGACTCCTGAGCAAATGCGAGTGTAAGGGTACAGAGTATGTTATAGGCGGGCTTGACCGACTTTCTTTCTTTCTATAAAAGTCTCCATCTTTTTGAAAACACCATAATTTAAGGTTTGTTTAGGGCAATAAAATGTATATCCTTAGAAGCTATATCATGGTGGTTAACACTGAGAAAAAATTATTTACTTAATATTATTAAATAATTTAAAAAGTTATTAAATTCTTTTTTAGTAGATACATTAAAATACTATTCAGAAATATCAACACGAGACCTGTCCGATAAACCAAACTTGAGAAATCCAGTTTTTAAAAAACCCGTTTTTTTCCATTTTGGACGTTTTTTGAAATTGATTATAAAATTAACAAAAAAGTTTTTGCAAAACCGCAAATTACGTTTTTGTGGGCATGTTGAGATCTAATTTCGGATTTTTTTTTATTGAAATCAAAAATGGTGAGTTTTTTAACTGTTCGGTTTATAAAAGAATGACCCATATATGTTATTTTTTTAAGGTAAATTCGAAAACAGGATAAACTTTTATTTTTAATTTTTATTAATATTATTTTTGATTTTTATTATTTAAATTAATTTTAATACATTAATTACATTACAGTCCCTGATCGAGGTGACCTCGAGCCAGCAATAACCCCCAGTATACAAAACATATTTCACTAACCACAACAACGTCCCTGATAATAATATAATATAAAAGTTTCCACAGACTCAACTTAGCATTATATGATAAGAGTCAAAATGTATATAAATTATTACGAAATACCTTATCTAAAATTTTAAAATTCCTCAGAGTCACTGAAGACTAAAGGGTATTTGTTCGACGATGATAGAAAGGCGTTTCAAAGAACCAAAAATAAAGTATACAAAGCGGCTTCAAATTAAAAAAAAAAAAAAGAGGAAACAGCTATCATAACAATAACAACAAACAAATACAAATAACAAATAAACAAAAAAAAAAACTTTTAAAAGCCAATTTTTAAACTTATAGTTGAATATTATATAATAATTTTCTTTTACAATTTTTGTTCGAAATTTGGTTTAAGCAAAATGACATATAAAATTTCAATTTAAAACCAAAAAATACACATTTTTCTAATTTTTTTTTTTTGTTGGATCACATACTTGACCCGTTCCAAAGTCACATCTTTAGTATGCTCTTTTTCATGCCATTCAAATTGATGTTATTCATATATACATTCTTTGCGCAGCGAACGCCGCATGCATGAAATATGCCCTTCCGACGGATGGACTTCTGGAACTGTTCTTTGAGAAAGAGAAATTGGAAGGGAACAAAAATCCATGCTAAAATACCAACCCAAAGAAGCATGCTTTGACGGTTTCACGCCTTATTAAAAGCGAATGGAACTTTTCAGTTTTCTGAACTACTTCTTCGGTGAAAAAGAAGTTGTAAAGATGTGCATTTGTCATGGTGTCAGAACCGATTGGGTAGCCTGTTATACTGTTTTTGCAAGGCATACCTTTGGTTAGTAGACAATTTAGTTATTTTAAAAATGGTATTTCTTCACTAAAAATAATGGTATAATTCGTTGGGCTAGTTTATTTTAAAATTAAGAAATAGTACTTAACGATAATATCAAAACAAAAGTGTAGATACCCCACAAAACGCGTCTAAAAAGAGTCGAAATAGGCAACAACAGTCTATCCGTCTGTCTAGCCGTCTTTTCGTATGAACAAAGAGATCTCAGAGATGGTAAGAGATAGAGGTTTGAAATATATGGGACGTTTACTTCTTATACTTGCGGCAGATCACGCCCCCTCCCACCCCCGCAATTTGGGGAAAACTCCTATAGTTTTGTAGATAAATGGTTGGAATCTTTTACGCATATTTAGTATTCAGTAGTATTTATCGAATTGCAGAAGAAACGTTAAAGATTTGATGAACGATACTTGAGTTAAGGGGAAAGCAAAGAATTATGATGGGTAGCACTGGCTGCAACGGCGATGGGTAGCACTTCACACACCTTATGGCGTTTATGCCACTTTGTGTGGCTTCTGACTTAAATTGATCAAATATATATGAACTTTGGGGGTACAGAGTATGCTATAGTCGTGCTTGATCGACTTTATTTCTTGTTGTACTTAAAATTGACAAAAAATCGTGTTAAATTTAGCTTAAAAAAACGGGGGAGTGGTAAAAAGTAGCTGTAAAAGTAACTTAAACATGAGACGCGACCACGATTCACACATAGCGTTTAATAGCATATTCACAAGACTCAACCTAACCCATAAACATATCTACTTTTGGACCACGAGGGAACCACTTGAGATGCGTTGTGTGTACCCCTTTCACTCGACCAACGCAGATCATTTTTATACTCGTTGTGTTTTACAAGCACATCGTTTGCTAGTTTAGATTTAAAGCGTGAAATATTTAGAAAGTAAAAGTACAAATTGAAAACTACAACCGTGCTCATTAAAGGAGTACAATTCTATACAATCTCAAAAACTATCACACTTGGAGATAAAATTTATACATTCTTACCATACTTTTGACATCACTGAGTACAGGTCACAAGACAAGAAACAACAAGTATCCTTAAAGATTCACTGAACAGAACATGTACTAAAATGTGACCACCAAGTAGCACAGTTTCCTTCATGGTTACTTTTCATGTACAAACACTTCTCCCAACCCAAAACCAATCCATGGACCCTGAACTTGAACAGCAATTTGTGGGATAATTAAATCAGAAAAAACCGCACTGGAAAATAACAACAAACCAAAATCAAAGCGAAGGCCCAGGCAATGTTAGTGCAATTAATTAAAAAGCTAGAACTCACACACACACACACACACACACACACAAAAATAGAACACATGTGTGTGCAAAAAAGAAAAACTTTGCACAAATTAAAAAACAAAAAAAAAAGAGAAATGTTTTTTCTTCTTCATTCGATTTCTTTTTGTTTCTGATTGAATTGAAAACATTTTATGCATTTGATTTAATCAAAAGAAAAATAGAATGTGAATGCGAGTGCAGAGTGTAGAGGGAGAGGGGGAGGGAAACGGGTTCAGTTCCAGTTCCATAGAAAATGAAATGCAAAATGGCATTCATTCATGCAATTTGCATTGTTTGGCTGTTCTGCTGGTGGACGATGGCGATGACGACGACGACGACGACGACGACGACAACAACATGTGCAAACGTGAACCTCATCCAACAACCACTTGCCAACCCCTCCAGCCCATCCCAAAACGTTTAGCCAACGCCACCTGGACCCATCAAACATCCATGGGGCGAAATGGTACAAATACGCTTCAACGATTTAACTAGAGATTGATTTTGGATTTTGGTTTTTCAATTTCAGAAATTCGTTTGGAAAAAAATTACACTCACACCAGGAAAAAACAAGTACAAACTATAACAAAAATAGTATAACAGAGTACACATAGTTGCTATCTGGTAGTAGAGAAATCGGCCCAAAGTATGATATTTGAGAGATATGAGAACAAAATATTTATTTCAAATTAGATTTTTTTTTTAACCACTAAACCACCGACAGAGGCCACATGCTCGAAATGCTGTTCGTTTTTTATTTGGCACTATTCAACGAAAGGATCATAGTTATTATTATTATTATTTATTAAACTTCTTCCTAATGCTAAAGTAAACATAGTTACTTAAAATACTAGCATTAGTCAAAAAAACACAATATTATATATTAACACAGACGTCTCTTGCGGGGTTCGAACAGTTCTATTCTACAATAATCGTCTCCATTGCCCCACCAACTCCCGTCTGTGGCTTTCAGCAGTTTGTTAAGATGTTATCTTTGAAAGAAAACAATTCATCTGCTGCCAAGTAGGAATTTTGGCTTTGTCGGACAATGAGTGTTCCCAAAATGCTAATGTCTGTGCTGGCAGTTTGGATGCACACAGGAAAACTAGAATACAGTTCCAGCTGGCTGTGACAATTTCGGCGTGCTTGAAAGCTTTTCTACTGGGGTGAGACGGGTATTGCTAATATAAGCCGCGGTGAACAGATCCCGGAAAGTGGGCCACTTCAAGTAATCACCACAGAATACCACCGTGTCACACGGTTGTAAGGTGCAGCCTCTTGGTTATGGAGCTTCTCCCAATGAACTTTTGCTATTACTCGTTGTAGCTTTCGCTATCTGTTCCCTTATCTTTGACGCACACTTCTCATAGACGGCGTAGCACTGCTCGTATTAACCCTGCATAGCCACCATTTCTTTATTCTGAGACTCCTGAGATAAATGCCTGCAACACAGTTTATATTCCTGCTCTATCGTCTCTCACAGGGTCTTTACCTGATCACGGCGAACTTCGAACGTGTACAGGGTTACCTTACTAGTGGAGGAGGTCGTAATCCTGGCCTCAAACTGGTTGAGTCTATCAGTATGTTGATCTCTTCGATCTGGTGGCTACTGGAGTTGGATTATCGCTTAATAGCGACTTTGCAAGCTTTTTCGGGATGGGTGTCGAAAACTCGCTCTTTGATGGTTGGCGCAACGACTTAGAAGGAAGTCTAGAGGAAGGTGCAGGCGAAGTTGAGTTGCGTCTGCTTAAGCTGCTATGGGGCGGAACTGACAATTGATTATTATTGTTTTTTCCGTTACCCGTTGACATAATAGGCTCTCACTGGAGCCTAGATCGGAATAAGTTAATAACCTGAGGCGATAGGCAGAGTTCGGAACAATTTGGAATTCGCCCCCCTACGTTTTCATGAAATCTGATATTTTGGACTTAAAATTCAAAATAATATCCAAAAGTTTCTTTAAGAATCATAAAATTTTCCTTAGTTTCAGGAGCATTTGTTGAAATTCAAAAATTTCAAGCTTAAGCTTTAAGCTTGTTCCTTCTTTAAGCATTGCAAATACATCCAAAGAGTCAAAGTCATGTACCTCAGTGAAATAAGTATACATATGTGCATAAATGTTTTTCTCTACCACATTGTGACTGTTTTAGTGACCCTTGGATTATCAATCATAGAACTTTTTAGCAGGCTCTAGGTCAGTAAGTTATGATTTTCATCATAACGTTTCTAAAACAAGATCGTATAGCTATTTTATAAACTTCCAACAGTTCAATCATCAGCGGTCTTTTGCCCAACTTCAATGAGCTGGCAGAGGCTACCTCATGGACCGCTTGGGAATCGCAAGTCAGACACAGAAACATTGTATATGTGTTGTGCATGCCCCGTATCGGGCCTTCTGTTGTTAGTGGGGAAAATTCTCTCCCCGCAGTTAACACAGGCGCCAGCTGTTTGAATTGCCCAAATGCAATCAAACAGGGGATTTTGTTGGTTTTTAAATGAAACTATATTTTGTTTAGTTTCTAAGTAGTGCTTCGTGCCCAAGCATTTTAGCACAATTTTTTAGCCATGTTTGAGTCGTTTTTGCCTTGTGAGCTGGAGCGGCGTTTTGGTTGAAAGGTCCACGGCCTCACAAACTTTTCCAAAACGCCGAATTGATACATTTTAGACGAAGTTTTGACCCCATCATAGGCGACTCCCCACCAAACCAGCACATAAGCCGGATGGTGACCTCTCTGAACTCTCGGAATGAGTTCGGACGCTTGTTTTGATGACACAGCATACACTCTATGGTATACATTTTCAAGTTGTTCGCGCACTGGCGACGCAATGTTTTCGATTTTGTCATTTGTTTTCAACGCTGTTGTCAGCAAGTGGTCGGTGTGTCTTTTGTATGCACTGAGTCCCAAGTCACATTTTACGATGCGCGACATGCTGTCCTTGCTGATATTCATATTACGAGACATGATTTTCTGCTCGGGCAGTGGATTTCGACGAATACGATACGACAGTCTTTTATTCCATCAGTATCCTCAAATAACTTTATGGTACGATATACAGAGTTTCGGGTGATTTCCAGTGGGCGCAACATCCGAAAGATTTCACCTTTTTGTAGGCCAA
Source organism: Lordiphosa magnipectinata (assembly GCA_037044535.1). NCBI lineage: Eukaryota > Metazoa > Arthropoda > Insecta > Diptera > Drosophilidae > Lordiphosa > Lordiphosa magnipectinata. Next base: position 186,056 of record JBAMBO010002043.1, on the reverse strand, counting down.
TTACGGAAACACGATTTTCCCATGATTGCAAACAACTGACGCCAAAAACTTTTGATGTAGTAATTAAGTATAAATGTCCCTTGTCAAATAGAGAACGAGTCTGTTCAATACGTGTATCGTGTTCCAAACGGTCGGAAAATAAATCTTAGTGAGACAAACTGTTTTGTGTGCCGTTTTATAGTTCTCAAACTCGCTGATTGTTAATTTTATACACTTTCAAGCAGATTCGCAACTTTTGCTTCACCCATTTCTGTCTAGCTTTTGCCCACTCTGGGGACTCCCCCCATAAAGATATGCGTAATCTGCGGTTGCCAATGATTTTGTTGAAATTCTAAGTCCAACCCTTTTCGCATTGCGGTTTTAATGGTTTGAACAAATTTTGATAAATTTATTTCTCTTGAATTTGCAAATTTTAATGTATTTTATAAATATTTTATTGAATGGTTTTGTTTTTTGTCCCACAAGTCTCAATGGAATACGCAATGGAAAACGAATGATTGCAGGTCTAAAGACCGCACACACACACACACATACACACACATGTGTAGGTTGGCATCAATTATATTGATTGCATTTTCAGCTTTTTTGAGGCAATAATGCAAATGCATTTTTGATTGAGTTTCAATTTTTTGGGGGTTTTGTGATTTACTTAATTAAATGTAACTGGAAGCACGAGCACTCCCATCCAAAGTTTTGGCTCCACCTCCCCTGACTGGGTCTACCATTTGGAAGGCGCCAACATAATCAGTATAACAAATGAGATCCTTGTCGACAGTTGTTTGCTGCTTTTGTGTCAGTGGCATCATCATCATCATCCTCATCATCAACACAATGAGTGGAGAGTGGGGAGGGGTGGTGGAGGCTGTCGGCTCTTTTTGCCTGACGCTCTACATTGTTATTGTTATTATTTTTGCTGCCTTTATGCAATGTTTTGATTAATTTTTGCCACAGACCTCACCCCGCACCCAACTCCTGGCGCGTGCATTTGCTTGACTGCATTTTCCCTGGCTGAGGATAGAGGAGGCGTGGCTGTTTTGTTTAGTAGTTTTATGGCTCTCCTCGCGGTAAACAATGCAAAAAAATTCCTGCCGCTGTGCATTGTCTCGGGCTCGGCTCTAAAACTTTGCGGAGTGGGTGGGTGGTGTACCGTGAGGTGGCGGTGGGGGAGCGAACTGGAGACGTTGTTGTGTCGACTGAGATTTAATAAATCAACATGGCGTCACAGCCAGCGGAAGATAGACCAAAAGAAAGAAGAAGGAATGGAAATAGATTTTGAACCCCACAATCTTGGACAATAATTCAAATAGCAGATTTATCTTGAGGGAGACTTCGATATAACAGAAATGTTTAATAGCCTTTTCGTATGAACAGAGCATTAACATTAATGTTATCATATTAACATTATGTTAGCGGACAGCGCAATCTGATATGAAATATAGGACCAAAGTTGTGTTCCTTAAGGAAAAGCCAAAGAGTACTGAACGTTTATTTATATCTCCACTATATACAATACGATATTTATAAAACTTTCAAAGTTTATAGAGTGAATTTTAAATTTGAGATCGATATCTCAAAAACTGTAGGTGTCATTCGATTCGGGGGTGGGAGGGAACGTGGCAAAATTTTGAAACAAACTTGATCTGCGTGGCTCTCTTAGCCTCTGAGATCTAAGTGTTGATTCAGACAGACAGACGGACGGACGGACAGGGCTGATCAAGAATATATACTTTACTTTATGTGATCGGAAATGTTTCCTTCTGCCATACATTTGCACGTCTTTGGTATACCCTTTTTACTCTACGAGTGACGGGTATAAAAACTGCCACTGCTCATTAGGCTCTTCTAAAAATATTCTGCCGATAGATTTTGGGTTTTGTTTTGACGGAAGTTTCTTGTTTTAAAGTACTTTCGACGGTAGGTCTATGATTTGACGGTGGTTCAAAGATAGATTTTTGATTTGGCAGGAAGTCTTCTGTTTCAACATACTTTTGACGATACACAGAGAAAACAAAATTGGCTGCACGGCGCGTGTAGAAACGTCAAAGCTAAACGAAACGTGTTGCGCCCTGCCAAATTGCACACGCAAAATGTAGAATTCAGAAAGCTGCACGCCACGTGCAGAAAAGCTACACGTAACGTGAAGGATTTCAATATCTAAACGCCTCGTGTAGAAAAGCTAAATAGCAGATAAACATCTGATATCGACCAAATTTCGCGAATCTTTTTGAAAACATATCAAATTAACAATCGCCGAAATTAAGAACGATAGGATTGAAAACAAAAAAGTTTTTCTTTCTAAGACCCATTTTCCGACCAATCAGTCCTATGGCAGCTACAAGATATAGTCATCCGATTTTGACCAAAGTTTGCAAATCTGTTTGAAAGCATTTAATATTAATAATGGACGAGTTTGAGGACGCTTACATTGAAAACAAAAAAGTTTTTCTTACTAAGACCCATTTTCCGACCGATGGTTCCTATGACAGCTTTAAGATATAGTCATCCGATTTTGACCAAATTGTGCAAATCTGTTTGAAAGCATTTAATATTAATAATGGACGAGTTTGAGGACGCTGATTCGGAAAACAAAAAAGTTTTTCTCAGTAAGACCCACTTTTTGACCGATGTTTCCTATGACAGCTATAAGATATAGTCATCCGATCTTGACCAAAGTTTGCAAATCTGTTAGAAAGCATTTAATATTAATAATGAACGGGTTTAAGGACGCTAACATTGCAAACAAAAAAGTTTTTCTTACTAAGACCCATTTTCCGACCGATGGTTCTTATGACAGCTATAAGATATAGTCATCCACTCTCGACCAAAATTTGCAAACCTGTTTAAAAGCATTTAATATTAATAATGGCCGAGTTTTAGGCTGCTAACATTGAAAACAAAAAAGGTTTTCTTACTAAGACCCATTTTTTGACCGATGGTTCCTATGGCAGCTATAAGATATAGACATCCGATCTGATCGGTTCCGACATATTATTAGCGTGCAGTAAAAAGAAGACTCTGTGCAAAATTTCAGCTAGATAGCTTTAAAACTGCGAGACTGGTTTGCGTAAGTCAGACAGACAGACCGATGGACATAGCTCAATCCACTCAGCTCGTCGCCCTGATCAAGAATATATATAGTTTATGGGGTCGGAAATGAATATTTCTAGGCGTTGCAAAGTTCTGGGCAAAATTATAATACTCTTTGCAAGGGTATAAAAACAACCGTTATCAGCGAGTCTCGAATGCCCAAAATGCAGCTGTTGCGCCGTCTGTGTGTACGTCTTGTAGGTGCCGTGCTTCGATTCGCATTGACTTTGTTGTTGTTCACAATTTAAAGCGAGTTAATAATAAAAAAATCTCGGATCAATGGGAGCAGGGGCTTGCCCACCGCTGCCCTAATGCTTGTGTTGTCGATTGTTAGTGGTTGATGGATTTTCAAATAGTTGGCGCTTCTTTGCCTCTGTGTCATCCAAGAGACGACTGGACCACATTTATTATTATGTCTGGTGTTTATGAAACTTGAAGGTATTTTCACCTTATATTTGCATAAATCTGCCTGGTATATTTTGGAATTTTACAACATGACTTAATTTAGATTTCCAAAAATCATCTTCAATTGATAATTTTTCACAACATTTTTTTCCACTCTTTATGATTGAGAATGTTTTCAGAGAAAAAGTTATTAAGTTCCTAAATAATAAGAATCGAAACTATTTCCAAAACAGAAGGAGAGCCCGGTTCGGGTTCAGGTTTGGGGAGTTAACCATTATTAAGGTCCTTTTAGTTCAAACCTATGCAAAAAAATTTAAAATTTTTTTTTTTTTTTAAACATTGTAAAAGCCATGAAATGTAATGAAAATTGTTCTTAGTTGTAAGAAAATGTGGCACCCATCTGACAGTAGTTTTTTTATGTAAATATCTCCACTTTTTGTGAACTATATCTGGGGTTGGCGACCGTTTCCGACCGTAGTTTCCTATTTTGTTTCTATTTGAAGAAAGTTGAGTTTGCTCTTCTATGCTCTCTTTTTCTCATCCTCAACGCAATAAATGCAAATTAAGTTTGCAATAAGCTTGAACTTACCCACATGTTTACCCTGCCCAGCTCCCTCCCTTCCTTCCTCCCGCCCACTCCCAAAGCAGCTGCAACTTTTGCTGCTTCTTTTATTCTTTTTCTTTTTTTTTGTAATTTATTTGCCATTTTGCTTGTAATTTGTTACAGTTTTTTAATCTTGCATTGTTCTAAGCGCACAAACTGAGTGAAGGCACAACTGAGTGACTGACTGACTGGCAGACTGAAGGACGGGTGGACGGACGTGGGCGTGACCACAATGTAATCAACATCATAATCAGTGGCGACGGACGCTGCCGCCCGCCGCATTTGCATTTGGATGTGCATTGTCCTGGAGCGACAGCAGAGGAACCGGAACCTCACTGGCAGAAGTAGTTTGTTTGCCTCATCATCGTCATGATCCTGCTTCAAAAATGGTATAAAAAAGTTGAGAAAATTAATTTCACTCGCATGTGTGTGTGGTGGAATTAGAGATGAAAACGTGAGGGGGGGATAGAATGGAAATCAGGAATTAACAGATTGATGGCGTGCTGTCTCCATAATCCGTTCAAACAAAAACACCTGAACCTCTAAAGAAGGTTCGGTGGGGAGGTTCGCTTAACGAACCGGTTTTTTACTTACACCGGGGACCCTTGAAACCAACACAATTGAAATGCGAAATTCCTTGCAAATTGCGTTCACAGAATTCTGAAGAATTACCAGGATTCATGCCTCGACAACAGGACAACTGACTACTTCGCTGCAGCCCAGAAAATGCAACAGATCATCTACAGCATGACGACCTTCTGGTTTGAAAATGACACCGGCAAAGCAGACACACACAGGCAAACGATATTTTTGGCGCTGCAAACACACACACACACATACGTTCAGGCTCTGCCACACACAAGAGTTCAGGCGGCAAAGGGAGACATCCTGTCTGTCGCCGACTTACACGTCCGGCTGTCCACATCCTGCTGCAGTTCATGTTGTTCACCGATCCTCTGCCTTCACTTTCTTTCTACACGCCTGCTTTTTACGTGTAAAAAACGTTCCAGCCTGCCCTACACCGGCTGCTCACGCCTGTTATTTACGTGCGCCCAGCCGGCCTTGCACCCGCATGACCGCAGTCACTCACCAATTCCGCCAATTTTAGTGGAGTGTAAGCCGACTCTGCAACTATATGTAACCAATCTCACGTTGATCAAGCATCCGACCAAAATTTTCTGATCTTACCTTGTACGCAGCCTGCCAAACGATCGTTCATACTTATGAAAGTACGAATTTGGATCTTAATCGCATCTTTCATCATCGCCGATGTTAATGCAAAACGATCCCCATACCTGATTGACCACAAGCAACCTGCTACATCTCGAGATACTCTTTGTTTGGCAATTAAGGCCAGCCTGAGTCTACCTACAAGTTCTCGAACTCAAACGAAGTCCACAACGAGTGGCAAACGAAATTCCTCAACGAGTGGCAAACGAAAGTCCACAACGAGAGGCAAACAAAGTCCACAACGCGTGGCAACCGAAAGTCTCTACACTACTAGTGACTCTGCTACCTCAACCCTACTTGGGCGAACTCAAAGCAACGGCCTCAATGCGAGGTCATCAGACTCAACTGCAATACCAACAAAATTCATCACAACGAGAATCATACACATATTCCTCCACTTTGGGACTTGTGCAAATCCTGTAGATGATCACCCCCGTACATTCATCCCAGATATACCATAAATTTTTAAAATCATTCGTTTCCACATGGTCACTGCAGGGGGAGTACTGTGGCAGCTCTGGCCACACTAATCATCGTTATCACGCAGCAGCGACGTTGTGCAGCTTGCACCATCCCTAACGTTTAGTTTAAGTTAGAAAAACTTTTTTGTGTTCAACGCGAACGTCCCCAAACCTCGTATTTATAAGTTTTCTATGCTTTTACACAATTCCAACAAGTTTAATGAAAATCGGTCAACTATATAGTAGAGCTGCCATACAAAATACAGTTCAGAAAAAAAGTTTTAGTAGGACAAACTTTTTTGTTTTCAATGCTATCGCTACCAAACTTGTTACTAATCAATCTTATATGCTACCACACAATTCTGCCAAGTTTAAACCAAATCGGATGACTATAGCATATAGCTGCCATAGGAACTATCGGTCGAAAAAGTAGTTCTCGTGAGAAAAACTTTTTTGTTTTCAACGCAAACTGGCCCAAACCTCGTATTTATAAGTTTTCTATGCTTTAACATAATTCCAACAAGTTTGATGAAAATCGGTCAACTATATAGTACAGCTGCCATACAAAATACAGTTCAGAAAAAAAGTTTTAGTAGGACAAACTTTTTTGTTTTCAATGCTATCGCTACCAAACTTGTTACTAATCAATCTTATATGCTACCACACAATTCTGCCAAGTTTAAACCAAATCGGATGACTATAGCGTATAGCTGCCATAGGAACGATCATTCGAAAAAGTAGTTCTCGTGAGAAAAACATTTTTGTTTTCAATGGTAGCGTCTTTATACTTTCCAGTTATGAGTATTATCGGTTTCCACACAGACAAATTTTTTTTTTTAGAACCGATAACCGTTTACCGTTATTAATGGAACCGATAGCACCGGAACGAAACCGAAACGTTGGTACCGGTACAGTTTCGGTTTTTTTACCTTTGCAGAGCGCATCTTAGATTTGGTCACGAGTTGGAGCTCTACATACAAGATGCTAAAATGTTTGCTGGCGGAAGACATCTTCAACATTTGCTCCAGTTTTGCGGATGCATATAAAATGTGGTACTCAGTTCGCGAAATTGTACACATATTAGAACCAGGGCAGGTGGCCACAACTAAACTTCAACCGAAAATCTTGTTTTGGGTGATTTTTATTCCATTTGTGAATACTGGATCTCTAGCAAAACAGCTACTGCCAACATGAAACCATGAAATTATTCTTAAGTGCTGGTCAGAATCCTCCACAAAGTTCCCAGAATTGTATGAGATTTCAAAAGTCGAAAAATTTATAATGAATCCGCTAAGAAGTTGTATGAACTCAACCACATTGAATGCAATTATGTTACTGCGAGCAAATCACAAGAATGCTATATAAGTTACTTAAGACGTGGACGTAGCGGTACGTACCGGTTTTAGAGAACGGCTTCGTTCGATTGCAAAACGCTCACACATTATTCAACACCCGAATAAACTGACATCGCGCTTTATTCATCAAACTTGCATACTCAACATGTTCGCAGCAGAGTTTTATTCGAACCAATTGTTGGCACTCTGATTATAATCATTTTCGACTTCATTCCAATCAGTTCGGCTGATTGTTCGTTTGGCTCAACGACGATTGTTTAGAGTGAGCGAAAATCAACTCGTATGAATAACCTCTTGCAGAGACGCATAGGCAGTGACGGCGCTGCTGACAGCTATGAAAATGAGAGAGATGGAAAGAGTGGCCGGTCAACGCTGAGTTTTGTTCGATCGAACAAATAAACGTCCGATCAAAAAACTCTAGCTCAACCGCTCGATGCGACTGCCGGTATGAGCGGAATATTTTCAGCACTGAGTTCTGTTCGATGAATAAATATGAACATACACGTTGGATCACATAACGCCGCTCGATGCGATTGCGTTGTGAGTTGAATATATTTAGCTCTGAGTTTTGTTGATTGATTAAATGTGAGGAAGAATTTTTGTGTTCTCTGACCAATATACCGAAATAAAAATCCGGGTACCGTATCGAAACCGAAAACCGAAATAGAACCTTTAACCGAAACATTCATTTCGGGACATACCGGAATCGGTACCTGAACCGATATTCGTTTCAGGACTAAGCCCTGGTTGTAACACACTTCAAAGTGCGGCAATTGCGAAGCCATTTCTCAGGCGTTTCAGTGAGGCCAATTGCCGATATTTAAATCTCGCAGCATGCATTAAAAATTGTAAAGAATTTCCCGGAATCGCCAATTACTTTTTTTAAGGTTTTCACAACTTTACTTTTATCGATCTTTCGGAAAATTTAAATATAATTACACAAGATATTAATGTTTGGTGTTTTTTTTTCAAAATCGAACTAAAAGTACCAACTAATTGAGCCCGTAACTCTCATCTCTATTGAATAATGTTTTGTGCCTTGCACATTTTTTAATTATTATAATTTTACATGCTAAACTCACTCACACACACTCTCACACACACACACACAGAGTGGCAGGGGTGGATTGGGGTTGGGTGGGTAACCAACAACAATGGACCAAGGCGGCGCTAGGGCATAATTCATTTGAAAGCGCACAAAAGCGCACACATGGAAATGGAATTGAAATACATATAATAATAATCATAAAATAAAAAAAAAATATAAAAGAAAGAAAGAGGAACTATGTGGCCTTGTGGATGTGTGAATGCCGAATACAATAAAATAATCATCAACAATGCCATATCGGGGTTTTTTTTTTTCTATTTGATTGTTGTGTGCTTTTTAAATGAAATGTCTTATCGATAACAAATTGTGGTGATGTACATATATATACATATTCAAAGAATATTCAATTTGGGCAGGAGACTGTGGGCGAGCGTAATCACTTTTCTCTTCTTAGAATTGATAGTGTTGATCCCATAGCTGACAGCTGTGTGTACCCTTCTATGGGTGGGGAGGGAAAACTCTTGTGTTTGATATTTTGCTAGTGTACCAAGTCGTCGACCTCGATCACGGTCGTCAACAGTTCCAAGCTTGTTTTTGTAAAAGTATTTGTTTTGGTGGTTCGCTGCCATTTTTTTTTTTCTTTTTTTTTTTTATCAGCTCGCCCCCTGCCATTTGCGTATGTGTGCCATCGTACTGTGGGGAGCAGCTGCGTCAGCATGGCAAACCAAGCGACGACTCTCTCTCGCACTCTCGCGCTTCACTTGGCTGGCGGCCTGCAACTAATTCTGTCCGATAAGCTTGAGCTTGGCTTTTGCAGCATTTTTTGTTAAATTAAGTTTTCAGTTTGGATTTTGTGCTGCGCCCATTTGCATGTGACGGCGCTGCAAAAAAAAATAGAAGAAATTTGCTTTCATTTTGATTGCATTTATTTTGTTGTTGTTATCATCATCAGCCCACTTGGATGAGGCCGGAATGCAGGCCAAACGTCTGCCAAGGAGAATACCAATGCGGAAATATCGTTATCATGGCCTGGCACTGGCAATTTATGTGTCAGCCCTTGCAGCGATTGCCTGCAACGCCGACACGGAAGTTGAGACGAACCGCATCAGTGGCAGCAGGTTGGTGTCTTGGCTAAGAGAAACTAAGTGAAAATTAGAGCAAAACTTTTCGAGTGAGTGGGTAAGAAAATGGAAAAAGAAACACCAGACTCGGCTCCTTTCGTTAAAAGTTTCGATTTTTAGATCAATGACTCACTCACTTTTGCACTTCAAAACCCAGTTTTGGACCAAATTTGGTTCCTAATTCGCAACAGTGAAAGTGGAAGCACGGCTGATAGTCCCCTTAACTTATGAGCCTGTCATAAGGCTTAAAACGGCATACTTTAAAGTTATGTTTTACAAGACTAATTTCTCTGTACTTAAGAAGAGTCGGTACACATGTGTCTATCGTCTATGCCGAAGTTTTTATACCCTTGCAAGTGCTGGTTTTGAAATATTAGAGTTTAAGAACCCTATCACTAAAATCAAAATTATTTCTTACTTCCGACCTATCGTTATCAGATTTCAAACAAATTTCGCTATTCTATTTGAAAGCATATAAAATTAACAATCAGCGAGTTTTAGGGGAGAGGTAAGGTTAATTCGTAAAGCTGTTTTTGAAATGTCAGAGTTTAGGAACGTTTACAAGAAAAATCAAAAAATTTTGTAACTAAAACCCATTTTCCGACAGATAAACATCTGAAAACATACCAAATTAACAATCGTCGAGATTAAGATAGATAAAATTTAAAACCAAAAGATTCACTAAGACTCATATTCCGACTGATCGGTCCTATGGCAGCCTTAAGATATAGTCATCCGATTTCGACCAAATTTCGCGAACATATTTGAAAGCATATAGAATTAGTAATCAGTGAGTTTAAGGACAAAAAAATTTCTTTCTAAGAACCATTTTCGACCGATCGGTCCTATGGCAACCATAAGATATAGTCACCCGATGCCGATCAACTTTTTCAAATTAGTTTGAAAGCGTTTAATATTAAGAATCACCTACCTTAAGAACGATTTACTTAAAAACAATAAAGTTTTTTTCACTAAGACTCATTTTCCGACCGATCAGTCCTATGTCAGCTATAAGATATAGTCAGCCGATTTTGACCAAAGTTTGCAAATCTGTTTGAAAGCATTTAATATTAATAATGGACGAGTTTGAGGACGCTAATACGGAAAACAAAAAAGTTTTTCTCACTAAGACCCACTTTTTGACCGATCAGTCCTATGGCAGCTATGAGATATAGTCATCCGATTTTGACCAAAATTTACAAATCTGTTTGAAAGCATTTAATATCAATAATGACCGAATTTATAGACGCTAACATTGAAAACAAAATAGTTTTTCTCAGTAAGACTAATTTTCTGACCGTTGGTTCCTATGGCAGCTATAAGATATTGTCATCCGATCCGGTCGGTTCCGACATATTAGCAGCGCGCAGTAAAAAGAAGACTCTGTGCAAAATTTCAGCTCGATAGCTTTAAAACTGAGAGACTAGCTTGCGTAGAAACAGACACAGACGGACAAAGCTTAATCGACTCAGCTCGTCGCCCTGATCAAAAATATATATAGATTATGGGGTCGGAAATGAATATTTCTATGCGTTGCAAACTTCTGGTCAAAATTATAATACCCTTTGCAAGGGTATAAAAATACGGCAATGGCAGCAATTATTCGGACGTGTCTCGGAAAAAAGTGGAATTGCGGTGTCCCTCATAACTTAATGCTTGATGCATAAAATCGAAGTTCGTTCGTTAGATAATAGTTTTCTCCAGTTAGCGCTGGAAGGGTTTTTCGAAATTTCAATTGTTCACTTTTTTTGGAACACTTTCAAGGGAAAAACGCAATTTTTGTGCGAACAAAAAATCGGCAAATTTGTTATTGTAAAAAAAAATTATTAACAAATTTGATAAAAAATCTCTCCAGCTTTACCTCGTAAATTATGTACAGAAATAGTGTTCAAAATTTCAAAAGGACTTTAAAAACGTGAGTTGTGTGGAAAACTCTTTAGAGTTTTGAACACTTAAAAATCTGGTATAAAATGTTCATAAAAAAATTTCATTGGATTACCTCACACTGAATCATCAATGCCAGGTCCATAAAGGATGTAGCTATCATCCATGATGCCTAAAGTACCTTTTTGCTCCCGTCTACGACGAATCCTGCCTTCTTTAGATTGTCTTTCAGCTTCCTGCTCTGCTCGGCTTATCAGTTGATCGCGCCCAGTCATGAGCACTCGATCCACTACTGATTTCCATGTCTTGCATGAAAGTTAGTAAAGCAAAAGAACCTTCATTGAAGACACTGGCTGCCACATAAACTGCAATTTCAAAGATGACAGACACACTCACTTGCTTCATCTTCATCTTCATTCAAATCATCCTCGGGAAGAGCACTGTACGTGTGTTTGAACGAATCCAATGCTTTTTGCCCTTCGACTATTTTACGTAGACGCAGCTTCGGCATGCGTTCGGCTCGTATTTGTGTAAATAGCGCGACACATTTACACGCAACATCTGGCTGGTAACAATAGCGCACTAGGGTCGGGTAGGAATTAAAGGCCGACATGTATAAAAATACTCGTAACTTCGTCAATTTTGCTCCCATCGCTCCCCCAGCTATTCCTTCCGTCGAAAGCCACTTCATATCAATAAAATTCCGTCGAAACTACTTTTAAATCAAAGACTTACCGTCGAAGATACGTTAAAACTAAAGACTTCCGTCGAAATTGCTGTTAAATCAAAAATCTACCGTGAAAAGTTCCTTTAAAACAAGAGACTTCCACCAAAACTATCGTCAAGTCACAAACCTACCGTCGAAAGAATGTTAAAATAAGAGACTTCCGGCAAAATTACAGTCAAATCAAAAATCTACCATCGAAACTACCATCAAATAAAAATCCTACCGTGAAAAGTACTTTAAAACAAAAGACTTCTGTTAAAACTACCATTAAATTTAATATCTACCAGCGAAACTACCATCAAATAAAAATCCTACCGTCAAAAGTACGTTGAAACAAGAGACTTCTGGCCAAACTACCGTCAAATCAAAAATGTACCGTCGAACCACCGTCAAATCACAAACCTATCGTCCAAAGTACTTTAAAACAAGAAACTTCCGTCGAAACTACCGTCAAATAAAAATCCTACCGGCAAAAGTACGTTAAACCAAGAGACTTCCGTTAAAACTAGCGTCAAATCACTACACGAAAGTCTGTTAAACCAAGAGACTTCCATCGAAAGCAACTTCATATCAATAGACTTAAATCAAAAACCTACCGTCGAAGGTACGTTAAAACTAGAGACTTCGAAAGTACCTTCAAAACAAGAGACTTTCGCCAAAACTACAGTCAAAGGACGTTAAAACCAAAAACTTTCATGGAAACTACCGTCAAATCAAAAATCTACCGTCGAAACAACCAATCAAATAAAAGTTCTACTGACGAAAGTACTTTGAAACAAGAGACTTTCGTCGAAAGTACCGTCAATTCAAAAAAAAAACCTACCATCGAAACTACCCTCAAAAGAAAAATTCTACCGTCATAAGTACGTTAAACCAAGAGACTTCCGTCGAAACTATTGTCAAATCAAATATCTATCTTGGAAACTACCGTGAAATGAAAGTCCTACCGACAAAAGTACGTTGAAACAAGAGACTTCCGGCCAAACTATCGTCAAATCAAAAATGTACCGTCCACCGTCAAATCACAAAACTGCCGTCAAAAGTACTTTTTATTTAGTGTTGGGAGAATATTGGGAGTATTGGGAGTGCGCCCCCTACTGATTTTGCAACTCTTCTAGGAGCCCTATTTCCTGTACGAAGGTCAGGATTTTCGTGGGTTCTAGGTTACTGATATTGGTTGGGTGTAAAATGTGTTTCCCAAATCTGCTGAGTCTGCGCCTAGCTAGAGCATCGCAGTGTGCATATGCACGGAGGACTCCTCCTTCTCTTCGCAATATCTGCATAGTTGGGTGTTTGTTATTCCCAACTTGTACATGTGGCTCCGTAGTCTGCAGTGGCCCGTGTAGAGCCCCGTCAAGATCCTTAGGGCATTCTTTCCTTGTTGGATTAACTTTTAGAACCTTTTAAGATTATGGTTCACTATTAATACTTTAGCTTGTCTCATGCCCCTGGTGTTTACCCAGGAGGCTCTTCTAAGCGTATTCTCTTCCTTTCTAAAGAGACTTTTTATGGTGTGTTGACCTATGCCGCAGTAGGGTTCCGGGGCTACCCTTGCGTGCCAATTCGTCGGCCAAGTCGTTTCCGGGGATATTATTATTTCCCGGTATCCAACGTAGGGTCAGGTTGTTCCTTCTGCCTAGTTGGTCCAATTTGTTCTTTGTCTCTAAGACTAGCTTAGAGGTGAACTTGTTGCTGCTAAGCGCATTGAGCGCTGCTTAGCTATCAGAAAGGATAACTATCTCTCTGTTATGGTAGTTCTTTCCCATATTAAGGTCTGCACATCGGGAGATGGCACATACTTCGGCTTGAAATATACTTCCGAATTCTCCCATTACCTCAGACCTTTAGTACTTTAAAACAAGAAACTTTGGTCGAGACTACCGTCAAAAAAAAAAATAAAAAAGAACTATCTGCAGAATATTTTGAGAAGAGCCTAAAAATCTGTGCCAGTTTTTCTTTGACAAAGATCGAAGGTCTGCATAATTGCTCTCCAAACGATAAATGAAGCTTTCAAGCTCAAAATGTCAAGCTCACTCTGAATTTGGGTAATTTACTGTTACCCAAGAAGAGAGGGCGAAAATGTGATTGTCTCTCTCTCTCTCTCTAACACACAGTGAAGCATGCCGAGCGTGTTCGGCCCCCAGGGGCCTCTGATGTACTGCTTAACTTCTGCTCATATCTCTCCATACTCTATGCTCATTCTTACCATTTCCCTCGTTATTTTTTATTTTGTTCCAGCAAATGGCTCTGTAGCTCTACGGATATTTGCACTTCGGAGAATGATAAACTCTTGCAGGTGCAATATCTACCTCAACGCTTTGAGAGCCAACGCGATTGTCGTCTCTCCTGTGGCAAATATGGATCCATTTGGCCCATGCCCACGGGCGAGGAGTGCACGCTGTCGCACGAGCGGGTCCACTTTGATCCCTGGAAGGTGCGTTTCAATGTGGTGGCCCCGAACGATGCCACCACACAGTTTCTGCGCGAAACGAACCGTTTGTTTGTGAGCAATCTGCTCAAGGAATGCCTGCGCAACTGTACTTTGGCCACCAGCAAGGAGGTGCTGGTGAAGGCCACCGTCACAGCTGATAGTCTAGTGCTGGACTGGACGACCGATGAGAGCTACATGATGGTATTGCGGACTACCGAGACGGCCACATTTGTGGATATCAAGGCAACCACGGTGTATGGTGCGCGTCACGCCTTCGAGACGTTGAGTAATCTGGTGACGGGCAGCGTGAGCAACGGTTTGCTCTTGGTGAGTGCGGCGCGTGTCACCGATCGTCCGGCCTACCCGCATCGCGGCGTGCTGCTGGATACTTCGAGGAACTTTGTGCCGCTAAGGTATATCCGGAGTACACTGGACGCCATGGCCACCTCCAAAATGAATGTCTTGCACTGGCATGTGGTGGACACGCATAGCTTTCCCCTGGAGATCACGCGAGTGCCGGAAATGCAACGCTACGGGGCCTATGGCGGCTCACAGACCTATTCCCGAGCGGATGCGGTGAATCTGGTGAAATATGCGCGACTGAGGGGCATCCGGATACTGATTGAAATCGACGGACCCTCGCATGCGGGCAACGGCTGGCAATGGGGTCCCACGGCTGGCCTGGGTAACATGTCGGTGTGCCTGAATCAGTCGCCCTGGCGCAAATATTGCGTGCAGCCGCCCTGCGGACAACTGAATCCCGTGAACGATCACATGTACGCCGTGCTCAAGGAGATATTCGAGGACGTCGCCGAGCTGGGCGCTCCCGAGGAGACCCTGCATATGGGTGGCGATGAGGTTTACATACCCTGCTGGAACAACACCAAAGAGATCACCGACGCCATGGTGGCCAGGGGCTACGATCTCAGCGATTTGAGCTTTCTGCGCATCTGGTCGCAGTTCCATCAGCGCAACTTGGATGCCTGGGATGACATCAATCAGCGCATGTATCCCAGCATACAGGAACCCAAGCCGGTTATTGTCTGGTCGAGCCATCTAACCGATCCCAAGTACATCGAGGAGTTCCTGCCAAAGGAGCGTTTCATTATACAGACCTGGGTTGACGGGGAGAGTAGCCTAAATCGTGATCTACTGCAGCGTGGCTATCGCCTGTTGATTTCCACCAAAGATGCCTGGTACTTGGATCATGGTTTCTGGGGTTCCACCAGGTATTACAATTGGAAGACGGTGTATGAAAATGTGCTGCCCAGTGGAGCGCGTAGAGATCAAGTGCTGGGTGGAGAGGTCTGCATGTGGAGTGAGTATGTGGATCAGAATTCGTTGGGTAAGTTGAAGGTCTTCATGGCTGGGTAGTTGTGGCCTGACTAAAGTAAACGTTGTTTCTTACAGAGGCCCGCATTTGGCCCCGAGCCGGGGCAGCAGCCGAAAGACTTTGGTCCAATCCCAAATCCTCCGCTTTAACGGCTCAAAGGCGTTTCTTTAGGTACAGAGAGCGTCTACTGGCGCGCGGCATACACCCGGATGCGGTAACACCGCATTGGTGTGTACTGCACGAGGGTCTGTGCCATTAACTGTTAAGTGATGCAATTTTTTTCATTAAACTGATTTTGTTTCTTTTTTTTAAACTTAATGTTGGGAGAGTCCATGGTTGGATGGGTCGGCGGTTGTTAAGAGCGCCATTTCTAAACTGAATAAAGAGACTGCCTTCAAAGTGTCAAAACACGCTAAAATAAAGCAAACGTATCAACACCCGAATTAACTTGCTGTGCGCTCAACCGATCAAACATGCATACACACACACATGTTCGATCAAACCTTGTTCGCTCTCTGATTATAATCATGTTCGTCTTCATTCCATTCAATTCGGGTGTTCGTTCGTTTGACTCAATCACCTTGTATGAGTTTTCGCATGGGCTGAGACAGCGCTACTGACAGAGATGGAAAAGAGAGAGACAGGCATTTTAAGCAGGGCCAGCCAAAGTGGTGAGCACGAATGCATGGATTGACTAATATAGACCAGGGCCGGCTAGCCATAGCCACCGGGGTCCGAAGTCAATCGACAATTCTTGCCGAAGACGTCCATTACTGAGTGTCGCAGAGAGACAGGTATATTTTTCTGTCCTCTCCATTTGGCCTGCCCTAATATAGACCAGGGTTCCCCAAGTAGAGAGCGCGAAAAGGTGACTGTGTCTCTCTCTAACACACAGTGATGCCTGACTTCGGCAAGCAATCGGTGTGAATTTGCGAGTATGCACGTGCCCCAGGGGCTATTGCTGGGGAACTCTGATATACAGCCATGCTCCCATTTTCGCTTTCGCAAAAATTTTACGTTTTTGAGTCCAAATTTGGACCAAAAACCGGTTTGAAATCGCAAAAGTTTTGAGAAAGCGAAAATGGGAGCATGGCTCATAGACTCAACGTTTGCTTGGTCGCTGCGTTTCCTCTATTTGCTTCGTCAGCTTTTGAAGGCGCGCACATTAGAAGCTGCGAACTGCGTTCGAATTGGGTGGTAAGGTTGGAACTTGCGTGCGTTAGAAGAGTGTGGATATAGATGGCTACAAATGTGAATTGTTTTGTTTACACAGTTCAACAAATATGGGGCTCTCTCTGGCCGGGGAATGAAAAATATACTGTTCGACGGAGCCGCTTGAGTTCGAAAGCTTGATTCACTTGCCGTTGCAGGCTTCAATTCTCGCAATATCTTAAGCAATTTGATTCGTTTGTTAACTCTAAATGCAAATCTTGCACTATGCCCTCTTCTGTGCGGTATGGTAATGCTCAACAGCCCCAAAGAGGGCCAGGCCAAGCTTCTCTCAATCTTAGCTAATGTGGTTGTCGAATTTATGTATAATTTGTTCGCATTTATATCAACTTGTTTGGCAGAGATTCAATTTATGGAAGGACAACTAGATTGTCACTCTAAAACTGTATAGGAACTGTAACTATAAAGAGGCCTCTTTTGGTTTAGCATAAATTGTTATATGTTTACATGTAGATGATAAATTCTATGTTGAATCAAGTAGCCTTTACACAGTTCGCATACAAATTTTCAGTGGGAATCTAGTTTTCCTCCCATAAATTGAAATATGTATTTTCCTCTTAAGCAGGTTGTAACTTTGCCAAATAAACAGACTTAAGTGCCATAAAAATCACATAATTAGATCATATGATTGGCTATCTTTCGCTTTCGTAAAACTTTTGCGATGTTGAGTCAATTAGGACACTTTCTGATTTACTCGAAGAGCGCATTACATGTGCTCTGTCGAAAATAGCTGATAAGACCAGATATTTATGCTTAGTGTGGCCTCCATAAATCCATTCATCGAGTGCCAAAAATATCAATTCGAATTCATTTTTCCGCCATATCTTGGAAACAAGAGCTGATGGAGCTAAGCCGGAATCAGTTTTGGAATCAGTGAACAAAAACTTATCATAAAACAGTGCTGCACCTCACAAAGTTGGTCATTTTGTTGGCCTGTGTAATTAACATATTTTTCGGCAATTTTAATAGATTTTGATTATATTTAATCCATCCATTTGATGTTTATGAAATATGACAATTTGGACATGATTTGATCAAATTTTAAAACAATTTGCAATTGGCCTCCACCAAAAACATTAAACTACGTTTTTAAAGGCAAATATAAGGCATAGAAAATGTCTGGCAGGAACGTCACCACAATCCTCAAGCCGAGCACTTTTGATCTTTTTGATTGTCGCCAGTTGGCTTATTGTGTTCATCATGGCTGCACAATGGAATATGGCCCCTGCGAATGAGAGATTCATTAATTGATGTTCTGGTTCAAGCTTTCGCTTTACTTACATGTCTTCCAGTAGCGAAAGAAGGACGCCTTCTCGGCTATATTCTTCACATCGATCATATGTACCACGTAAGCCTCATGTTTGCTCACCAGATGGTTAACGCGCCCGCTATTCTTGGCACTGCAACGGGCTTGAGCGGCAACAACCACGGTGGGCGGAATGAGCGCCCGCCAATCCTGGACTGCAATACAGTAATACAGTTCAAGATAGAGACATAAATGTGGATATTTAAAAATCTTCTCACTCACCTATTTGATACAATTTCTAATGTTTCCGAAAATTATGGAAAAAAAAGTGAACTTTTGAATTTAACATTGTGCGTTTTGAGCGTAAAATGTAACTGATTAGTAAAGTGTATAATTTGTATGGCATCTTTTCAATTGTGGTCTGCCCGAGTCTCGTCAAGGCCTGGATGCTCATTATGGTTGCTGTCTATTTTTCGACGCTTTTCTTGAACCGATACGGGGATTGCCATTGGTCGGCTTCTACGATATCTTTTCGCTGGCGTCCCCAATTGAGCTGATATATCTAGTTCAGTCAATCCCACACTTGGATTAGTTCCCAGATACGTTGTAGGCCTCTCTTCCATCTCATTTTGGTTGGGAACCAGTGTTTTTGAGTCCTTCCTGACGCCACTGTCATCAGCCTCAGCCTCCACTTTAGCCAGCTCCTCTGCGTGCGCCTTACGTACGCCACTGCTACCATACTTTCTTTTATGTTTTGGCTCATCACTCTCACCAGCCTCCGTTTGGCGTCGCTTTAGCTTTGCACCACTTTTACTAAGAGTCGTCTGCAAAGCATTCTTGGAAGATCCTGACTTACGTCTCCCCTTTTGATTTGGAGCAACACGTATGATTTTCTTATTTCTGTCACCGAGACTTTCATCCTGCTGTAAATCTTGATTGTTTTTAGTTTTAGAACTGCGTTTACACTTCGAGTTCGCTGCAATTCTGCGGTATTTCTCCTTTTCCTCCTCTGGCAGCACATTCCATAGCCCTGGAGCCAGCTTACGCAATTCGGCTGACTCCCGCAGCGACAACCGCTGTTTGCCCGACTCTTCTACTTTTCTCAAGCGTAAATCTTTCAAATAGTTTTGATAGGGATCCGGTGAGGCAATGTTGCGTAACTTACGCTCCCGCTCAGGAGTTAATGTGCTCTCTGAAAATGTTTTATGACTCTTGGGTTTCGAACATCCTAAAGTGGCGTTCCACCATTTTTTTATAAAGTTAAAGACCATTTTGAGAATTTCTATAATATAGTTGTTACTGTGTTCAGTGTTCTCAGTTGAATGAGCTATTGTAGAAAGTAAATATGTACAGATGATTTGTGTAGTTGACAGTTAAGACAATGCAATACTGTTTTCCAAATTTCCACAATTTCTTTAATAAGATTTCAGCGTAGCAAATCGTTCTAAAACTCCTTTTTTTAAGAGGAACTTTTGAGTGGATCACCATATTTGAAATTAATCAAGTTTTTATGTATTACTTGAAGTAAAGTGGGTGGCAAAAATCCTTTTAAGACAACCTAGAAATATTGTATTTAGCCTCTGTGCTGAACACTTTAGTAAAAAGTTCGAAAATCCGTTGAATACTGTCATGAAAACTGTTCCACATGCGATTCCACAATGGGCCTGCCAAATGGAGAGAACAGAAAAGTGTGCTTGTGTGTCAGCAAAGAGAGCTCTCTCCAGACTACAGCCGTTTTACTTGCAATTCAGTGTTCACCGAATCACACAACCATGAGTTCGGCTCGCGTTTCCTTCAAAACACGAGTGACTTTGGCCCCCGGTTGCTATAGGTCAGAGATGGGCGCGTCGCGACGTTCCAATGCACACGAGGCAGAGTGTGCATAGGACCTCTGCCGCGGCCGACTGCACAAAATCACACGTACGCTATAAGCATTGAAAGCTACCCAGCAAATTTTTTCGAAGCGCTCCACTGCGAGCACTACAAAAGCGCTCAATTGAAGCGCTCAACTCTCCTTGTAAATACTGCTCCTCGAAAGCGCTCAATTGTAGCGCTCAACTCTCCTTGTAAATACTGCTCCACGAAAGCAGTTATTTCACAAGACTTCTCCTATGAACAGTATACGTATGCTAGCGCCGTCTGCTTGCATTTTTTCTTCTTTATTTTGTTCTGCTTTCTACGGCACGCTCCGCACAGTGGGAGTTTTGGGTTTTAGTGACCTGATTTGATTTAAGATTTGAAAAAAAAATGTTCCTTTACTTGAAGAAGAAGACTGTTATTAAGTTTTCCCATCTTAATAAAAAATGTCTGCAGTCTTAAACACTAAAACTACTTAATAATACCACTTTCAACGTACCTTAAAATACTAATAATAATACAACTTATAATTATGTTATAAGTAAATTGAAATAAATTGAAAATTTTATTTTAATTTTGTATAAAAAATGTTCTTTAGTAGCGCTTTTTAGAGCTCTTTTTACTCTGAAAGCATTGCGCTTCCTAGAACTCTTTTTACATTGTAAGAGGAGCGCTTTAAAGCGCTTTTTCCGCAGTGACAGTGTAGCGCTTCCTAGAGCTCTTTCTTCAGTGGGATCAGAGCGCTTTAAAGCGCTTTATTCGCAGTGACAGTGTAGCGCTTTCTAGAGCTCTTTTTACATTGCGAGCGGAGCGCTTTAAAGCGCTTTTTTCGCAGTGAGAGTGTAGCGCTGACATCCAATGACATGGCAATGTAAAAAATAGCACTAGTTACAAGGAGAGTTGAGCGCTTCACTGCTCCTTTTGAGCGCTCTAATAGCGCTCTTAGAGCGCTTTGGGTTTTGCTGGGTATTTATAGAACACGAAAGCGGCGCACGCAAATTGTGCTTGTATGCGTGTGAAAAGTGTGACGATATGTGCGCATGCCCATCTCTGCTATAGGTTCAACTTACGATGCGTTTGCCGGTACGACGACCTTTATAAATTACATTTTATTAGCCCAAAGAGCTTGCATTTTTATACAGATCGTTTTATTTTGCGAGGGAAAACATGTCTAATTATTTCACATCAATTTTTTTGGTTTTTTCCAAAATCGGGATCATTTCACATACTTTGCCGATCACTTTCTAGCTTCTCAGTTGCTTAATCAAGTGTTTTAAGTTTGTATATTTTACATAGTTAAGCTCCTAGTTACACTCCACACTCCTCCTACAACAAAACAAATGATAGAAGATTGAACTCTGGCAAAATAAAAACAGAAATTGAAAATAAAGCATTCTATAAACTATGATTTAAGAACTAATCAAAGACAAGAAGATCATCTTCCATCATTTCAATCTCGTTCATTTGTCTTTAATCATCCATTTTATTTCTATATAGTCTTAAACATCTGCCCCATTATCGCCTCACTTCTTGCGCTCGTAGCGAAACTTAAACACCGGCGCCGAGTCTTTGGTGCCCGGTTTGAGTTTTCGTGGCTTAATCAAACGCTTCTGCTTGAGCACATTCTGCATCTGTATCTTCTGTTGCGCCACAGCCAGTTCACGTTCCCGCTCCTCACGTTTCCTCAGCTCGTTGAGTCGCTGTTGTTTGGGATTTTGCTTCTCTAGTTCCTGCACACGCTCACCCAATGTGGCTACTGGCGGTCTTTTTTTTTGCTTACCCTTCTCATCGAAGGTATAGTGTTTATTTGTCTTCGCCTCGACGCCATCCACATCCATTAGGGTAACCTTGAGACGCTCAATTTTGCGTCTTTCCACGGTGCGCTTCATGACCACATATTTCAGATCCTGTGTCTGCATCAAGGCCAATTGTGCTGGCGTATGCACATCCGGCTCATCCTTCTCGCGATGCTCGTCATCCTCTAGCTTGGAATTGATCATGTGATGATAGAACTCGTCGGGATTCTTGTTCAGGGCGCGTTTCTGCAGCAATTTGAGTGTCTTCTCCTTGCGCTGCACATCGAGGGCACGCTTCTTGTAGTCCTTCTTCTTCTCGAGCAGACCCAAATGCTGACGCGACTCTGGCTGGTGGCGTTCGCGATGCACCTTTTGGTTGCTTTTTGAGGCTTTCTTCCAGGAAGACATTATAAAATTATAAAAGAATTTGTTTACATCAAAAACGTGCGAGTGGCTATGAGGCAGTGTTGTAAAGGTAAGCGTATGGTAGTGCTATAAAACGGTAGTTGGGCAGTGCAAGGGAACTAGTTCCGAAATTAAACAAAGTTTTTTGTTTAAAATATATTTATGAAAAATTACCAAATTCGGTGGAATATATTTTTAACGGATGTGCCAACTTGCATTTATTTTTAAATATTTAAATATTGAAACTACAGAAAAATTTGAAAAAATTGTTGAAAAAAAATAAAACCTAAAAACCAATTGAAAACAGATTATGTACTCCAAAAGTGGGAAGATGTCTATTACTTCTTATGTATGCAAAGACAATGGCGTGAAGTAAGGAAAGCAGAATAATTCTTTGGATAATTAAATAGTGGTATTCCTGAAAGCGATTTAGATTTCGTGAAAGCAAATCTACATCAGTTGACGGAACGACCAGCATATTTTGAATTATCGTGTATGTTGGCACATCTGCCAGTTATCCCCCAATCTTAAAAAGAAAAGTTGGCAACGATTTAGATTTTCACGGAATCTGTTTAGACGATTGTGATGATCCTTTTTTTTTATAAAATAGGTTATTAAAATGCGCATCTTTTGACATATGGTGCATGTTGGCACATCTCCTAGTTCTCTCGCAGAAAATTTAGCAAGAATTTTTATGGTCATACTAAATTGGTTTGAAGTGAAATATTTTATTGAGACTTCTATTTTGTTGTTTACAAAGACTTAATTTAACTTAATTTAACTTAACAAGCACTATTTTTATAACTAGTTCCATAACTGGTTCCGACTGATGAACTGGCGGCAAGGCACCCCCACTTAAAGGCGTTTTTCTTAAAAACGGTTCACACGATTTGGTTCAAATTTGTTGTATATAACCTTGAATATGTGTCCTTCATGATGGTATAAGGCCTATTTGAGCACATGTCCTAAAAGTGGAGTTATAGGGCTTTATGTAAAAAAGTAATTTTTTTTGTATCATTTTGTATGGGGAAAACACTTAGAAGAGCTTTTCTCAAAAACTGTTCAGACAATTTTCATGATTATTTTTTTAAAACACTCTTGAAAGTGTATGCTTTAAAATGGTATACGGCTTATTAGAGCACATCTCTTGAAAGTGAAGATATGACCCAAAACGTAGGATGCCCATTTTTCAACTCGATTTTTTTAATACCTGCAAACCTTAAATCGCCCCACAAGCTAATTAAAACAATAGTTTATTCAATTCTTAACAATTTTGCATTTACAGATTCCAAAATAAGTTAATAATTAAGGAATTAATCAAAAAACAAAAAATCTCTTCGTGTCCCAGACTTCACCGCTCCAAAATCACGGATATATACAATTGATCAATCGCATAGAAACAGATGGAGAGCTGAAACGGAAGCAAGTACGTCAAGGCTGATATACAAAGAACTGGAGCTCAACTTATCAAGTCTAAACTATTTTAATGATGCCTACAATCAGGAGACTATAAAAAATATAATGCTAGTCAGGAGCGAATGTATCAGACTACATTTTATACCTCACATCTAGGAGCACGAAACAAACCGTACAATTTTTAACAGTAGGGAAATGGAGGATGTGTACCACTTTTTGGGAAGGTGTCCCATGCTAAAAAGAAATAAGATTCGACCTTTTTGGAAGAGAAGAGTTGAGCAATGTCGAGAACGGCAGAACATGGGAACTGCTGACCAAATATGTATCAACGGCGCTGGACTACAGACTACAATATTATGGGAGTACTGTGAAGATATGAAATCCCGAACGTTAAGCATTCTGTCCTTCTGTTCTGAGCTATTCGGCTCTGAAAAGGCACGCAAAGTTTTCAGTTACTTTTGGATCAAGGATCAAATACTTTAAATAGTCTTTCGAAGAAGATGCAATTTTTTGTCAATTTTGTGAATTGAAATGACTCACGAAGTTCAAACTGGTTCATTTCTTGAACCTTCTTTTGGCGTTTACCAACACTGTCTCGCCGTGCACGTGCATTTTTTTTGAACCGCAAATTGAATTTGTGTGTATTTTGTTCTGTTTTGATTTACAATTTGCAGGACAAACATTGATCATGGTGAAAAAGAAAATAGACAATCGCATACGTGTGATGATTGAGAATGGCGTCAAATTGGGACATCGCACCATGTTCATCATCATTGGCGATAAGGCGCGCGATCAGGTGCCCATACTCTACGACATATTGACCAAATCCACGGTAAAGGCGCGACCCACTGTGCTGTGGTGCTACAAAAACAAGGACGAGGCCATTTCAAAGTGAGTGCAGCAGCAACTATATAGTTTGCCCCCATTAACCTATGCCCCTTCTATCTATCTACCAGTCATGGCAAGAAGCGGGCCAAAAAGATTGCCGTGGGCAAGTTGGATGTAAATGAGGCGGATTTGTTTGATTCATTTCGTGTGGCCACCACCATACATGGTCGTTACTATTCCGAAACGCATGCCATACTGGGACGTACCTATGGTGTATGTGTGCTGCAGGATTTCGAGGCACTGACACCCAATCTGCTGGCGCGTACCGTGGAAACGGTTGAGGGAGGCGGCCTGATTATATTGCTGCTCAAGACAATGCAGTCGCTGAAGCAGCTGTATACGTTGAGCATGGATGTGCATAAGCGATACCGCACGGAGGCACATCAGACGGTCACCTGTCGGTTCAATGAGCGGCTCATACTGTCGCTGGCGGATTGTAAACGTTGTCTGGTGGTTAATGATGATTTGACGGTGCTACCGCTGAGTTCCAAGACCATCAATGTGGCCGCGGTGAATGTAAGTGTTTGAGTGGAAGGAGGGGAGGCAATGAATAATGTTTTTTTTTTCTACAATTTGGCAGCCGGCTGAAGTGGGACACTCGCCCCAGGAGGGCAGCCTCAAAGAGCTGAAGGCAAGTTTAAGCGATGTGCAGCCGGCTGGCGCCTTGGTTAATCTATGCAAAACCTATGACCAGGCCAATGCGGTGGCTCAGTTTATCGAGGCTTTGGTGGACAAGCAGCTGAAGCCGCCCATGTCCCTTACCGCAGCACGTGGCCGCGGCAAATCGGCTGCCCTGGGCTTGTCCATGGCAGCAGCCATAGCCTTTGGCTATGTGAATGTGTATGTCACGTCGCCACATCCCGAGAATTTGATAACGCTGTTTGAGTTTGTGCTGAAAGGCTTTGATGCTTTGGAGTATCAGGAGCATGCGGATTACACCATTATACGTTCCACCAATGTGGAGTACAAAAAGGCCATCATACGCATCAATGTCACCAGAAGTAATCGCCAGACCATACAGTACATTTCGCCCAGTGACACGCATCTGTTGAATGCCGCCGATTTGCTGTTGATTGATGAGGCGGCCGCCATACCCCTGCCCCTGGTTAAGAAAATGATGGGTCCCTATTTGATTTTCATGGCCAGCACCATCAATGGCTATGAAGGCACCGGCCGCTCGTTGAGTTTGAAGTTGATTTCCCAACTGCAGAAGGAGAACAATGCGCGTCCGCCCTTGAAACTGGAGGAGTCCATACGTTACCAGGAGCATGATGATATAGAAAAGTGGCTAATTAATCTACTGTGCCTGGATGCGAGCAGTGTGTCGAATGTTAGCTCCGGCTGCCCCACACCCGATGCCTGTGAACTGTACTACATTGATCGGGATGCGCTCTTCTCCTATCACAAGGCGGCGGAGGCTTTCCTACACCGTTTGGTGTCCATCTATGTTGCGTCGCACTACAAGAATACGCCCAATGACTTGCAAATGATGAGCGATGCACCGGCTCACCATTTGTTCTGTCTCCTGGGTCCGGTTCAGCGTATGGATCAGTTGCCCGAAATACTGGTGGTGATACAGGTAGCTTTGGAGGGTCAAATTTCGGCACAGAGCATCGGTGATTCGCTGGGACGTGGCAAGAAGGCGGCGGGTGATTTGATACCCTGGAATATAGCCGAGCAGTATGGTGATAGGGATTTCCCCAAGCTGAGGGGAGTGCGTGTGGTCAGAGTGGCCACACATCCTAATTACCAGCGCATGGGCTATGGCAAAAGAGCCATACAATTGCTCAAGGATTACTATGCCAAGAAGCATACACAGCTGGATGAGTCAAAGCCGCAGCTGGACCCAACGGACAAAGGTGAGTCTTCCATTTAAGACTGAGCGTTCGCTAAACTGTGATGACTTGGTGACTGCGATAAGTCAACTCATGATCCTCAATTCGAACATCTCGTACCTATTTGATATATGTGCTAAATATTGAAACCAAAACTGCAGTTCTGGTTTAGAACAGGGGTGCTGTGCATTCGTTGTTGTTTTACGCAAAGGAATATCTGGCGCGTTTACGGGCCACGCGTGCCATAAGACTACATAGACCAGCAACAAATTCATGTGTTCTCTCCTCTCTTTCTTTCCGAGCGAAAGTTTTGGTATTGCTGGCGCGTTGGCCCATCAAAGCATCTGTAGAAACAACTACTTTAAATGTGTTCTCTCTTCTAGTTCTCTGCGAGCGAAGGATTTGTTGTTGGCTACGCACACACACTCGCAAACAAATATCTTGTTCCTTTTTTCTATTTCTTGTAGTTGTTTTTGATTGAGATATATAATCTTCATTTGTATTGGTCGTCCACGCGGCCGTAAGCTTATTCTGGGCACCCCTGGTTTAGAGCACAAATAAAAACACCAATTCGAATGCGGGATACTGCATTTTAACGACGGCAACGGCATTGAACTGATGACTTACACAAAATATTTAAACAGCTCAGAGCGAAAGCAAGCAACATGATTGCAACAGCTAAAAGAGAATTCTTTAGTTCTAAAATTCAGTAGTGCAACAACCCCTGGACCAATATAGAAGGAAGTACCTGTCAGTACCTGACCTTGATGTGGACGATTTAAATAAGAGATATATTCGAGCTTACGTACCACAACCAATGCAAAACTTGCACCTAAACTCTGTATCCCTCTATGATAATAGTTTAAGTTTTGTCTGTGCTAGTCCAGTCCTTGATTTTAGCAGCAGACTATGCGGAATTGGAAGCAATTCGAAGAGCTTTACGTTCTTCTTTCTTCCTTTAAACTGGTTTCCATATGTTTTTGAATCTTTTAAATACATATCAATAGTTCTGGAGCTGCATTGCGAGTGATAGAAGTAAATTTTTTTGCGTTCCAAAAGGCTTAAAACTTTGACCTTACCCATTATGGCGTAAAATTTCATTCAAAAACACTTGATTTTGAATATTTAATTGGTTTTCATTAAAAGAATTGCAATATAATTACGGCCGACTAAAAAATTTGCTGTGCGTCTAAATCAATGACCAACTTAATATTCACGAGATTGCTTCGAACCTTCGAGAATCTTCGAAAGCATAGTTATGCGAGCGACAAAAGAGCAACTGTGAGAAGATTTTTTTCGAACAATGGTCGAACTTGAATTAAACAAACAATTTAAACAATTTTGGACAATTAACACCTGCCTGATGGTAACTAGAGAATCTTGTT
The DNA here is from genome assembly GCA_037044535.1 of Lordiphosa magnipectinata. Taxonomy (NCBI): domain Eukaryota; kingdom Metazoa; phylum Arthropoda; class Insecta; order Diptera; family Drosophilidae; genus Lordiphosa; species Lordiphosa magnipectinata. The sequence continues at coordinate 158,312 of JBAMBO010002043.1, read as the reverse complement.
CAAAAGAAAAGTTGTTGCGTCTAACCTATGACAAGGAGCGTATTTTAGGAATAAGACACAGGCAGTAGTTACCGAAACAAGCGTCCCCAAGGCTCGGTCCTTGAGCAGTTGCTGTTTTCCTTATATAATAATGACTTTCCTCAATGTTTGTCCATCTATATGCTGATGATGTAACGGGTGATCCATCAAGTAGTTTTTTTCTAAATTACAAATAAAACACAAACGAGAAGGCCAAGCAAACTTCATCTGTGCCAAAATTTTTATACCCTTGCAAATGCTGTTTTTGAAATGTCGGAGTTGAAGAACGCTTACATAAAATTCAAAAAAAATTTTAACTAAAACCCGACAGATAAACATCTGATTTCGACCAAATTTCGCGAATCTTTTCGAAAAGATATCAAATTAACAAACGCCGAGTTTAAGATAGATAAAATTTAAAACAAAAAAGTTTTTCTCACTAAGACTCATTTTCCGACCTATCGGTCCTATGGCAGTCTTAAGATATAGTCATCCGCTTTCAAAGCATGTAAAATTAGTAATCAGCGAGTTTAACGACGCTAACATTATAAATCAACAAATTTTTTTTACTAAAACCCATTTTCGACCGACCGGTCCTATGGCAACCATAAGATATAGTCATCCGATCTTGACCAAAATTTGCAAATCTGTTTGAAAGCATATAATATTAATAATGGCCGAGTTTTACGACGCTAGCATTGAAAACAAAAAAGTTTTTTCTACTAAGACCCATTTTCCGACCGATGGTTCCTATGACAGCTATAAGATATAGTCATCCGATCTTGACCAAAATAGGCAAATCTGTTTTAAAGCATATAATATTAATAATAGCCACCGCATAGAAGGAAGCATCTCCGACCACATAAAGTATATATATTCTTGATCAGAATGACGAGCTGAGTTCATATAGCCATGTCCGTCCGTCTGTTTCTATGCTATCTCCTCCGTCAGTTTTAAAGCTATCTTAACCAAACTTTGCAGGAAGACTTTAGGTACAAATACGCTGCACATTTGTCGGAACCGGCCGGATCGTATGACTATAGCATATAGCTGCCATAGGAACCATAGGTCGAAAAAGTAGTTTTAGTGAGAAAAACTTTTTTGTCTCCAATGCAAACGCCCCTAAACCACGTATTTCTAAGTTTTCTATGCTTTTACATAATTTCACCAAGTTTGATGAAAATCGGTCAACTATATAGTATAGCTGCCATACAAAATATAGTTCTGAAAAAAAGTCTTAGTGGGAAAAACTTTTTTGTTTACAATGCTATCGCTCCCAAAATTGTTATTGATCAATATTATATGCTACCACACGATTCTGCTAAGTTTGATCCAAATCGGTTGACTATAGCATATAGCTGCCATAGGAACCATAGGTCGAAAAAGTAGTTTTAGTGAGAAAAACTTTTTTGGTTTTAATGGTAGCGTCTTTATACCTTCCAGTTGTGAATATTATCAGTTTCCACACAATTTTGGGGAGTTCGGTCAAAATCGGATGAATATATCGTATAGCTGCCATATAACAAACTGGCAAGCAAATGCTCAAAATAGTGGCGCCATCAAACTACAAGGGTATATAACCTTCGGTCGAGCCGAAGTTAGCTTTCCTCTATTTTTAAAGATAATTTCATTCAAATGTTGACCGCGACTACGCTGTAAATGGTTCATTCGGATGGTCGAATTTTGGATCACTCTTTCCAATAATGTTGACTTCCAAGTCTTGAATCGTAACTGGCTTATAAACGAAGACTTTTGACTTCAGGTAATCCCACAGGAAAAAGTCCAGTGCTGTGATATCACATGATCTAGGCGGCCAGTTGACAGGTTCGGAACGCGAAATTAGAACCGAAATGATTTCTCAATAAAGCCATTGTTTCGCGAGCTGTGTGTGTGTCGCCGACATCAAGCACTTCAATTTCAGGAAACAAAAAGTCATTTATCATGCCATTTTAGCTATTTAGTTGCTAGATCTAGCAATTTTGAAAGTGGAAATGCTATTAATTATTTGAAAATGCTATTAGCTACAAATCAGGCAATTTTTAAATTATGTTTCATTATTTTTAGCTATTTTGTTACATTTTGAGTAGTAATGCCACACCTAACACATAAGCATTCTATACTGAAGAACTTCCCCTCAGTACAATAGAAGTAAGCACTGATGAATTAGGGCATTATCATTAGATAAAGTTCCAAATCAGGGCTTATTTCAGTACTAAGGCCCATCTGCAGGGTTCTAACACTACTGTGGTCCAATGAATACGTTGAACTTGGTGACGACTAAATTGCTCTACAGAATTCAGCCAACTATTGTTTTTACCTTCGATTCGCGGGCTTAAACCGACATTGGCCAATGGTAATAGTTCGCAAAATATTAGGTTCAAATTTTTTGGAAAGGGCTTTTGGTTCGATATTTGGTTCGGTTCAACTTTAAATTACATAGAAACGAAATTTATGTGATTAATTTTCCAATTGATATGCAGCATTTCTGTACTTTTGATCAGACAAAATTAGTTTTAAGGCCCTAAAAACTAAGAATTCATTGGATGGTACTGAAAGACGGCTAGCGCAATAGCTTTAAATTGTTTCATGTTCGATTTAATCGGTTCTCTATTATATGAAACACTTTGGGGTAAGCGTCAAAGTCGGAGATATAACTTTCGTCATCTTTTGAACGTGTAATCTGAGATCTAAAAAACACAACTTATTGTGGGTGTCGATTTTATTGTTTATCTTAAACGACTTTTTTAGAATTTGTAATAAGTATCAACTACACTTTCGTGACGATTTCGATTCTTTGTCGTATAGTATTGAACAGATAACAACAATTTTTCAAGATGGCTTTAATTTTGTTGTACCGAACCGAAAAATAATATACGTAACAGGTTGTGGTTCAACATTTTTCTCTACCTTGGTTTCGTTTAAGGTTCGATTAACAGTTTTTAAATTAGAAATTTTGGACTCAAACCGGATCGAACTCCGAAATAACCTGGAAATTCTGACTCTAGAGCTGTTTGCAAACGGCAGCTTAAGTATTTTTGTAGTCTTAACTCCTTAAAAAGTATTTTTTTAATGTTTCTATTGGAAAAGCAATAATTTTCTAAGTTTTGACTTTTAGCAACTTGTTTTTATTTTTTGCTATTTCTAGCAATAATTTTTTGCAAATTTAGCAACTTTCGCACCTCATATTCTGGCAACACTGTGCGGTAGCGCCCTCCATTGACGGTTATGTTCTGTCCGGCCTCGTTTTTAAAGAAATACGATGATTTCATGATACGATGATACGACGATTTCAGGCGTACATAACCAAACACCACACCAAACAAACGGTAGTTCGAGAGTCTCTTCGCGTTGCCCATCATCCCAAATGCGACAATTTTGGACATTAACATACATAGAGAACAATAACGGCCCATGAAGAAATCCTTGGGGTACACCTCTCGTAATCGGAAGAAGATCAGAGGTGCGCATACCTGCGACTACAGCCTATTGTCTAATGCTTAGGTAGGAATTAATTAACTTAGTTGCAGTGGACGAGAAGTTAAATAGCGCTTTGAGCTTTGTGCATAGTATTTGATGATTCACGGTTTCAAATGCTTTACTAGAAAGTTTCATTCGACTTCGAATTTCCTCCGTGCAACTTTTGCTTTTTCCTAAGACCAGATTGACAATCATTTAGTTTGGAGCTTATCGTTAGAAATTGCTGAATTTGAATTGCCATTAAGTGCTTGAAAACTTTCGATAAAGTATGGTAAACTCGATATTGGTCTATATTCAATGGATGATATTTTTGCAAGGTTCCACATATTTGAAAAGGTGGACGTGGTGAAGGCAGTGTTCAAGTGTAAGGGGAAGAAGTAATTTCATAAATTTAGGATTCATAGCATCAAGACCCATTGCATTCGATTTAATATTGAGGATACATTCAAGTACACACATAAAAGCTATAGCTTTTATCACACTAGGAATTTGGATCATTATTAAGGTACATATTTGTCGTAGCTTCAGGTACTGCTATTTGGGTGAATTTACTGTTAAGATTATTTACGTCCAGATAAGTCTTTAATTTTGATTTTGAGCTTAGCTATTCCTAAATTTTTGAGTTCACTCCAAGTTTGTCTGCTCGAAATAGTCTCGATTGGCTGTGTTGATAACTATTATCACATTTGCTCTCAGATTCTTAAAAACTGTGTAGAGCTCATCTGTTCTATAACGCTTCTAATTGCAATATTTAGCGTTCCTTTGGTCTATACGGTGTTTAATATAGTTGTTAAACCAAGACTTTAGAGTAGGTCTAATCCTTTTTGGTTTAACTTTAACGCACTTTTCATAAAGGCTTTGGACCAGGGGTTCCGCAAAGCCACGCATTCGTTGTTGTTTCACGCAAAGGTAAAGCAGGCGCGTAAGATCTTCACGCCTGCCTTATGGGCTGAGTAAAGCAACAACATATTCATATGCGTTCTCTCATCGCTTTCTTTCCGAGCGAAGATTTTGTCATTGGCGCGTGCAGACTTGCAACAACAACTTCATATGTGTGTCTCTTCTCTCTCTCCTGTGTCTCTGGCAAACTCGAACTTGATAGAGATTAAAATAATCCCAACCAAACTCTCTCTCTCTCTCTCTTTCCAGGCATCGAAGAGGTGGAGGAATCGGAGCTTTCTTTGCTCAAGGAGCAGATACGTCCACGTAGTCGTATACCCACACTGTTACAGCGTCTCCACGAGCGTCCGCCCGAAGCGGTTGACTATTTGGGCACCTCCTTTGGCCTTACCACGGATTTGCTGAAATTCTGGAAAAACTCGGGCTTTGTGCCCGTCTATCTGAGTCAGAAGTCTAATGAGCTGACCGCCGAGCACAGTTGCATCATGCTGTACACACCCAATACCACCAACTGGCTGGGCCTGTACTATCAGGACTTTAAGCGACGTGTCCTCAAGCTGATGGGTAAAACCTTTCGTGAGTTTGAAACCAAACTGTGTCTGGCTCTGCTCAAGAACAAAGCGCTGGATGGCAGCGTTAGTAGCCCACCGCTGGACAAGCTCACTCTGGATGTGTACTTTCTGCCCCATGATCTGCAACGCTTGGAGAGTTATGCCCGCCAGCAGTCCGAATTTCGTCTCATATTGGATCTGCTGACGGATATTGCTCAATTGTACTTCCAGGGTAAACTGAGCACACTCCAATTGGATCTGGTGCAGCAGGGCGTACTCTTGGCTCTGGGGGTGCAGGGCAAGACGGTGGATATGCTGGGGCTGGAGCTGAATATGCCGGGTAATCAATTGTTGGCCAAATTCTTTGATGCCATGAAAAAGTGCAATCAGTGCTTCCGCTCCGTTGTGGAGCAGCACATTGAGGGTGGCATGCTGCAGCAGGAGGAGTTGTCACGCGGTGAGGATTTGCAGCCGATGAGTTTGTCGCTGGATCAGGAACTGGAGCAGACGGCACAGAAGCTGAGTAAACAGCAGCGCAAGGAACTGAAACGTTTGAAGGCCGAACAGTTGGATGAGTATCAGATCAAGGGCAACGAGGCGGACTGGTCGCAGGCGTTAGATACCACAAATGGTGGCGGCAGCAGTGGGCTGCTCTCCGTCAAGAGGTAAGCTTAAGAGGTGACATTTAAGAGCTGACCACAATTCTTCAACCAATTCTTGCAGCGGGGTCAAGCGTCTGGATGCCGCACCGGTTAACGAGCAGGAGCAGGGCGGCGCCCCGCCCAGCAAGAAGAAAAAGAAGAAATTTAATGCGAAATTAAGCAAATCTTTGATTTAAGTTTTGGACACAAAATAAAGCATTTTATTTTTAGATTTTAATTGTATCCTTGAGGGCTTTGCTGGCCTTGGCAGCTGCCTGGCGTCGTTCGCGCAAATCCTGATAACTGACGCCCACCTCCTTGTGCGAGTTGCGTGGAAAACGTTTCACCTTGGACTTCTTGCGCGTTACCATGACGGAGGGCGGCAGCATGTTGTTCTTTTGCAACAGTTTGAAACGATCCTTGAGTAGATTGGTCTCCGGTTTGACGTTACGCAAGTTGCCAGCCAAATCTTCAGGCATGTTGATATCCACATCCGGTTCCACATACTTGTGACGACCCAAACGTTTGGGCTCAAACTTTTTACGCTCGGCCGTTTGTTTGCGGCGTTTCTTTATTAGATTTAGGTCTTCCGCCTCGTCATCCAGTTCGTGGCGTATGGATTTGATTCTGCAAAGAGACAGAGAGAGAGAGAGACCTGGAGTGTCTGGACTGCTTAAGAGTGACCCGGCTTACCTTATAAGATCGGCTGTCTGTTGCTTGAGTCGCTTTTTGGTCTCATGCTGGCGCTGCAGTTCCTTTTGCTTGAGCTCATTGCGACGCGTCTGTTTGCTTTTCTTCTTATTTACCACGGGAGCATTTACGGTGTTATAATCACCTTGAACTGGCTCATCCTCCTCCTCCTCCTCTTTTTCCTCTTCTTCTTCAATGCCCTCGCTCATTTCAATCATACGACGGGAATCCCTTTCCTCAGCGGTCACCTTACTAAACATGCTGGTGGTCACACGCTTCAAATGTTGCTCCGTCTTGATAATGCCCTCCTCACGTTCTACCACCTTCTCCAGTAGCTCCTGATGTGCCTTCAGTGACGGATTATAGCTCATGCCCTCATGTGGTGGCACAAATTTCCTAAAAAATGGGCATATGAAATAAAAAGAAATCACTTTTGTTTCCCCCTCCGCTTCACTCACTTGGCCTTGGTGGTCTTGTGATGCAGACTGGCATGAGTTTTGACCACTTTTTTGCCTATATTTCCGGCTATATGCACAGCCAAGTCGCGACTTATCCAGCCCTTCTCATCCTTCAGTCCGGGTATCTTATCACGGAAGTCCACCTCCTGCCAAATATCTTTGTCGATTTTGAACTTCTTATGCTTGTCCTGTCGCTCGGCCAGCTGCTGCTCCCTTTGCTCATAGTGACGCAAACGATCGGCATTGGCCTGACGGTGACGAGGCTTGGTGGGTTCACGCACCTCCAGCTCAATATTGCGGCCACTTTTCTTTTGTCTCACTTTGTTGCTGCAAATTGAGGGAAATCTTAGTGTCTGCTCTACTGATTTAATGGATTTATCACTTACCGTTTGACTATGGGATCCTGCACTTGGGAGGTATTCACCAGGGCCTGATGCGAACGCATGGGCTGCTGTGCATTCAATTTGCGCTTCTGTTTGGCACTTAAGACACTTGGCTTCACCTTCTGCGGTGTGGCATCCACCACAAACAAATCAGCATCCTGTTTATCCTTGAAGGTACTGAGAAAACAAGGAGTAAATGTTTTGGTATTTGGAAATGTTAGGGCCGGCAGAGAACTTACCCAATGCGCTCTTCCTGACGCTGATCCTCGAGAAATTGTTCCACATCTTGTATGTCTGTCTTGCGCCAGGCGGATTTATTCTTTTTGGAAATGCGCTTCCTTTTGGTGCGTGGTTCCTCCGCAGTCATGGCGAAATTTCTTTCTTTCTTTCCTTCCTAAACTAAAAGGAAAACAAAAAAAAAATAATAGACTCAAGTGCGGCACACGTGCACTGTTGTTAGAGATGACAAAAATTATCGATAGTTTTGTTTGATGGGCAGTGCTGCTTGCTTGACTTATTATCGGCTAGATGGCAAACGGCTACAATTTTGGCTTGTTTTGGCCTAAGCTGACTTTACAATTGTTTTAAAATTCCACACACACGAATTTGTTCGACGTACAAATTTGTCTAACAAGAATTCTTTTGCATTTCAAACAATCTCAACGAGTAAACATGAAAATATATCAACAAAAACTAACGCAATCATGGCCTAGATGGCGATACAAATTAGCTTAAAGCACTATTTCATCATTTTGTGTCCACAGACAAAGCTACACAAAAGTAATGGGTTGAAAGTCCCGGTCAAAACGTGTAGAAATAATACATTTTCGTGTAGATTTTGCATATTTTTTTGTCTCTGCGTAGGTACATAAGGAAACACAGTGAATGCAGCTGGGCCTTTTAAATTAATATGTATTTTTAACACATGTATTTAATGTGGATGAGGGGAGGGCAGAGGAATTCCGTAATGCATATTTAACTCTTGAAAAGTACTGCAAAACATCTTTGAATCCAGGAGCAAGCACGAAACGAGTTTCGCGTTTTCGCTAGCTTAACAATCGAGTTTAGTTTCTGGGATCAGCTTCGCCTGCGCCTGCCACATTCATTCCCATACTGATTCAGTAATTCATTCCTCAACTGATGGCTCACTCTTTTCAGAAGACGACGTTCTGGATGGTCTGAATCTAGTATGCGCTGGGCCACTTGGCGGACAATGGCAAATAGTCGTCCCTCATCATAAGTAAACGAACTTGCTGGCGATTCCATGGAGCCTTCATAAATGATATGGGGAGAGGGCTTCCAAATTGCTGCGTGAATTCTTGAACAGCACTGCAGAACATCTTCGCCAATAATTTGAAACGATTTCAAATACAAAGGATTTTGGTAGCTAAACAGTCGGGTTTTAGTTTCTTGGATCAGCATCGCCAGCGCCTGCAGCAGTCTCAGCTGCTTTAGCCAAATCCATTTCCATAATTTGTTGGCATCATTGTCCGAAATGCCCGAACGACGGATGCGCATTTGAAGTATATGATTGGGCATTTGAGGACCAATGCCCAATCACAGTCGGGTTTAGTTTCAGGCATCACTTTCGCCAAAGACTCCAGTCTCAGCTGGGTTAGCCATTTTGGTGCCATTCTTCGAATTGCCACCGCTCATTTGGACACGTGTTCACTCTACAAATATTTTTGACAAATGATATTCGTGCACTTGTTCCCATCCATCGACGAACACACGCCAGATAGAAACGTTTCTATTCACTGCGAACAAAAAGTCCAAAACAAAAATCTGTCACGAACAACTTCCACTAACGACCAACATTTCGTCGAGCATAACAAATTCGTGTGTGGATGTGCTTTCACACTTGTCAAATGTCTCTAAAGAGTGTCTCTGACGATAGTTTAAAGTAAAGTAAAATTGGCTCAAACAGCACCTTCAGGAGGGCCAGGGCCAAGCTTCTCTCAGTCTCTTGGCGTGTGTGCTTATAATTTTTCGCACAAGAGAAAGGGACCTACAGTTTAACGCCGAATCCGAACGGCAATAGTTAGAGAGTTTTTGCTTTTTCATGGCTTGTTACTTCACAGCTGGCGACAGTAGCTGGTGAAGCTGATCGGGTGTGTAAAAGCTTTTCTCTAAAGAAAGAAAAAACTTTTTCTATTAGATGGTCCGAGGCGGAATCGAACTCACAACCTCCCGCACCAGCAGCCACACATACAACTGGTACGCCACGCCCGACCACATACGATAGTTTATAGTCCAGCAAATAACTCTAAAAACTTAAGCAAGCCTTTTTGCTTTTTTCCGCTAAAAAGCTAGATTTTCTATCGTTAAGTCCAAGTGTCATCAATAGAACAGCTGATTGTGATTAGTCAAGGTAAGCGCCAAAACTGAAATAATTTTCTAAACAATAATAATATTAGTTTATTAGACGAATAAAACCCGAAAACTGCCCATTGCCTGGGGACACTACCACTAGAACATGATATTGGACATGTGGGAAGAGAACTTTGGGGCATTCGAAAGGAACCAGAGGAACTTGCATCTGCATGCGAAGATTGCGGCCATGTTTTAAGACGCTGGGCTCGAGCAGCTGGATATGGATAATGGATAATGTGACCCGTAAATACAAGTATGTAAAACAATGAATTATTTTATAAGCGAAAGTGGTCAAGATTCCTTTATTATTCAGGAGCAAGCTGAAAGCAAAGGGAGTGTCTGAAGGAGTCCCATCTAAATAGCGCCAATTTAACAGGGTACACCGTATTTTGGGCAACTTTTAGGAAGAGATTATGGGAAGCACAGCTGAAATACCAAAAAAAAGCAGTTTAAATAACAAAAAATTTGATTGTTGCAAAGGGTCCTAATGCGAACGACATTGAGTGCGATGTGGAAGCTGGCATATCGGATCCGATCGGATCCTACACAGATAGCTGACGATCTGCCATCATACTCTGGAGCCCCATCAGTCCGATGGTGTTCCGCCATGTCATGTCATGTTTCCAGGCACATCTCATTCCCAAAACATGCCAAATCACTTCTAAAATATATGCAAGATATAAATTAAAACAAATTCAGTCAATAAGAATAATATTGCCATACACGAGGTGAGTTTCGCTGTCTATTCTTCTGGTGGTACTCCACATTCAACTCATCGAAATGGTCCTCGCTCCCTGGCAGTTGATTTTGGGCACGAATCAGCAGCAACGCAGTTAAATCCATTTCAGTTAAATGTTTAAGGACAATTAAACTTTCAATTTGCAATTGCAAATCAAAACAATCCAAACAGCTGATCTTTGTTTACTTTATTATAACTTTGACCATTTGAGTGTGACCGTGATAAACATTTGTCAGTGGAACAAGGAAAATTCACTTTTTGAGAATGACCTCAAGAATGTGCCAGTAGAACAAGGGTATAATAGGCTGATCACACTGAGCACATCTCAGCGGAACGCATGGAATTTTTTGAAGATGTGAAATTGCGATTTACACTGACAACATCTGTATCCTAACATCTTCAGTCGTCCAAGTTATTTAGCAAACTGCTGAAAATATTTCATAAACTGAATTTTGAAGAACAATTGGTAGTTGTTGTACCTCTTGTTACAAAGCAGCAACTTTTAATTCGGCAACTTACAGCAGATTAAGTCAATAATGCGATTCTTGCAGAGATTGAAGATGAAGATGAGCTGCTGCCCATGAGAGGCATGAATCTGCACATACCAAGAAGCGCTTGGATGTTTGTAAGTGGTAGTAAAATGTGACTTTTATACGTGCAATTCGTTTACAAGAAGCCAAACCAATCTAATACTTCTGCTGACTACTCTTTTGGTGCTGAAGAGATAAGATCTGCTATTTTGAGATTTGTTATTTCGAATGAAGAATTAAAGCGTATTGCAAGGCACAAATGGTTCGGACTGGAAGGTAGCTTGAATTCCAGAAATGGTGCCACACTCCGACACCTCTGGGACGAACTCTATAATATCATCCGATACGAATTCCTCAACTTATGCAATAAAGTCAAAACATGAACATCATTAAATGTCTGTTCATTAATTGGAACGAAGTAAAATTGGACCATCCCCAGAAGATGTTGGAATGATGATACAGTTTTGGCATATAAGGCCCTCCACACACGGCTCGTGGCCTACAATTTTATATCGCACACTTGAGTTTGAAGGGAAAACAACATGAGTGCAGCATGACGATAGGAGACTGCCACTGCTTGGGGTGTAAACTGGCCGTTTTTTGCTCATAACTTGAGTATCGTTCATCCGATCTTAATTACTCCTTCAGCAAATCGATAAATAATCTTGATTTCTAATATCTATAGAAGGTACGAAGCATCTATCATCAAAATTGTGGGAGATATGACGTTTTTTCCAAATTGCAGGGGTGGCAGGAAGTGGGGCTTCTCCCCTCAAATTATACACTGGCTTAATTCAGCTGTCGTCCGCCCCATACTACTTTACGGAGTCTTAGTCTGGTAGCCGGTCTTGGGTAAATCCTCCGTTCTTAGGACTCTTCACAAAGTACAACGCAGTGCTAGCTTATGCATGAGATGCCTACAGATGCCCTTAACATTATGTTACTCCTAATACCCCTAAATCTAGCAGCCAGAGAAATAGCTAGCAATACTGCTATTAGGCTTAGAGAAAGTGCTACCTTTCGTGAAGGCTCCCATGGTCACTCGGCTATACCAAGTAGTCAAATAGCGAGACACCAACAAATATTGATTATTGCATACCCACCTTAGCCTTTGATACTATGTATGAGGTCATAATACCAAGTCGTTTGCATTGGAACTCGCTCCCTCAACATCTACACAGATGGCTCAAAATTGGACAGCCAGGTGGCAGGCGGAGTTTTCAGTCTAGACCTAGGTTCATAAATGTCCTTTCGTCTTCCCGACCATTGTAGCGTCTTTCAGGCGGAGGTTGTAGCCATACAGGAGGCTACCAAACATCTAAGAGAACTCGAGGTCAAGGAAGGAACTTTAATTTTTATTTCAGTATTATCCCAATGCTACAGGTACATATATAAGTACTATAAATTAGTGCATCGGTCACAAAAACAGAGGGATCACAATAGACAATAAAAATACAAAATATATAAAAAAAGAATGAAATTTAAAATACTTAAAATATAATCCTAACAAAACTAATGCAATACTAAACTTTTCTAAAACGTTTATAAAATCTATGTTTGTCTTTTGAGATGATTGGTTAACTGAGATTTAAAATGCGTTGCGTTCTCAATAGTTTTAATGTTATGCGGCAGGTTACGCCAGTAGCGGGCAGATTGAATGAAAAAGTGTTTTTCTGAGCTGGCCAGGTTTACACGCTGGCAAACTATGTTTTTCGTTTGTGTTGACACAGCAAGTTGTATATTTTGAAATAAATAGTCAGGCTCTTTTGTCGTTAGAATCTTATGGACTACGACTCTAAATCTAGGCCAAGAATTTATATAGCAAAGTGCGAGATATGGTCTTTACGACCAAGATTAAAAACATATCTTACGATTGAATTAAATGGCACATTTAGCCTTTGCATACTGCTTGCGTCACTTATACCAAATATTTCCGCACCATAAAATTGAGTCGGGATGAGACATGTTTTGGCCTTAGATGAAGTAGAATGAGTTTTTGAGTAAGCGACAGCTGCTTAACTAACCCGAATGTTTTCCCGGACACTTTCGTAATGTGGTCGCTCCACGTTAGGGTATTATTAAATTGGATTCCCAGGTTAGTGGTATCCTTAGCATATTCCAGTGGAACATTGTTTATGGTAAGCTGAGGGAGATTACAAACATTAAAAGCCTTCTTGTAAATAATCAAACATTTCGACTTTTTAGGACTTAGCCCCAATCCATTTGCTTTAGCCCATTCGCCAATTTCCACAAGATCCCTGTTACAGATTCTAACACACTCATGTATTTCGCGTAACGGTCGACTTACATAAAGTTGTACATCATCGGCATACAAATGGACATCACAGCCTATCAGACAGTCAGGAAGGTCGTTGATATACACAGAGAAGAGTAAGGACCGAAGGACTGGACCTTGAGGAACACCGCGAGTCAGACGTAAGAAAACTGACATACAAGACCCCGAGACCACTGCTTGGTTTCTGTCCCGCAAATAGGACTTAATTAGACGCGTTGCAGCTGAGGAAAAATTGTAGAGATTTTTAAGCTTGGTACTTAAGATATCGTGGTCAACTGTATCAAATGCCTTGCTGAAATCCAGAAAGGCTAAAAATGTAACATTTTTATTGTCCGTCTGCCTTCGGATATCTTCTACTATCTTTAAAATAGCTGTCGTTCAGCTTCTGAACTTTTGATAACCAGATTGTAGTTGGCTTGACAAAGAATTGGTTGAGAGAAATGTCTGAATCTGTTTGGCCATGAGTTGTTCAAATACTTTTGCCAAAAAAGGAAGAATAGTGATTGGTCTGAACACGTTTTTATCTTTTGGAATGGGTATAATTTTAGCAACTTTCCAAAAATCAGGAAATACAGAGGTTGTGAAAATCGTATTAAATATATAGGTGATATGATCAAGAAGCAATGGAAGTAATATTTTCAAGAATTTTGGATTAACTCTGTCTAAGCTTTCCGCATTTGATTTCACTTTTAGGACACATTCAAGAACATCGCATGAATTTACACACTCAAAACTAAAACTACTATCACATAGGGGTAAAGCATTCAGGTTCACGTTTTGGGTTGCTGCAGGTACATTCAAATTTACAAATTTTGCATTGAGTTCCTCGACATCCAAGTCTGATTTTAATTGAGGCTTTGCCTTCCCTACACCTAAGCTTTTTAATTCTCTCCAAGTCTGATTTGGTGTTCTCGCATTACAAAATTTAGTCTTGATATATTCACATTTGGCAGAGCATATCGCTTTTGTAACTTTTGTTCGTAGAGACTTAAACTCCCGAAGTAGATAGTCCGTTTTGTAGCGTTTCCATCTTTTATATGCAGCGTCTTGCAACTTGATTTGATATTTAATGTCTGTATTTATCTTTTCAGACAGTCAAACTGCAATAAGAGCTCTTGACGGTAATACAAACAATACTAAAACACTTACTGTGTGCCGCAAATCTCTGAACGAGATGGCTTATGTGGCTGCCTGGAGAGCGCAACATTGAAGGCAACTAGACTTGGCACTACCGCCCATCTCCTACCGGATAGGAGCACAATAGGGGTGCCTTTTGCGACTCACAGATCAATCCACACCTATGAAATCTCTAGGCTAACTTGGCCCACTCTTAACTTCAAAAGAACCTTAACGCTGTTACGTCTAGGCAGGCAGAAAGCCTCCCTACTCGTATGAATTCTCACAGGACGCTGTCTCGGAGACTTGGTATCAACCATGACGACTACTGTAGAAGCCCAGTCCGTAACCACAACCAACTTCTCACTCAGCAGTACCTCATCGGCTGCCACTGTGAGTCTCACCCAAAGACCCAATGCAGTCCGCTACGACCTGAGATCACAGCAGTCCGACAACTCTTGGGAAATGGCATGGTATCAGCAACAACATCCGCTGAGGCCAAAAAGAAGGCACACACCAACATGGTCGCCTGCACCATAGAAGCCTACCAAGACAATGTTGTCCTGGGAGGTAGGCCGCCACCCATTGATCCCGCAGAGAGGACCCTCAACAGGCGCGCCAGGGCGACTCTTGCCCAGCTCCGATCAGGGAAAAGCAGGCACCTAAACAACTACCTCGCCCGCATCAACCCAGAGGTGATCGATGAATGCCCTAAGTGTGGCCTCAGCCCACACGACACCAGACACCTCTTCGAGTGTCCCCTGAACCCAACTGTTCTCACTCCCCTAGATTTATGGTCCCAACCGGTAGAGGTAGCCACCTTTCTCGAACTGGACAGGGAATAGCTTCTCTACATCCAACTAATCTTTTACCCTCTTCTTTCTCTTTATCTTCCTTTCTTCCACATACATACGAAACTTCCAAGCCGTTACAACAACAACTACTGTAGAAGCTGTTGCTCAGTTGATGAATAAGAGGAAAGCGTTCAGCATCTTCTCTGCCACTGTTCAGCGCTTAGTAGGAGATGATTCGCCACCCTTGGCCAGCATTTTCTACCTAACATTTCAGCCGTCTCTGAAATAGACATAAGAGATGCTACTTTCTAAGTGGTTTGAAAGGGAAGACCCAACCTTTACTGTCTAAAAGTAAAAATTTAGGCGTTATATTGTATCACAATGGGCCTTTTTTGGCCTAAGTGAAGAAGCTTCACCGCTTAACCTAACCTAACCTAAACTTGATCTGCCTGCAAGTATAAGAAGTATATGTCCCATACATGACAAACCTATATCTCTTACCATCTCTCACATCTGTGCGTTCATTCAGACAAACAGACAGATGGACATGTCTACCTATATGTGGACTTTAGGGTCCCTGTTACATACTTTTGCACAAACTGAATAAACTCTGTGTACCTTTGGTACGAAATCTAAAAAGGCTAACTAAATTTGTTGGCAAATTCGAGGCAACTTCTTTAAAATGGCGAGTCTGACAAAAACCATTTTCAATGGGTTCAGGCTTTAATAATCAGCTCCGATTAGTTTTGACTATGCAAATATCTGGCATATTAGTTCATTCCCATTCTTACAACAAAGAAAGTATACAAATTAATTCATTTTTCGTAGCTGTAGTTGTATTTGTTTTATGCTACGTGACGAGACGTGTGTGTAAAGCAACTTTACATTCGCCACTCTTTTTTTTACAAAATATATACACGTATTATATGTATAAATGTTCAACTCACTTCAATAATGAAGGAGGAATTAAGACAGCATATAGTAAAAGAATAATATAATAAGCATAAGAACCCAAAAGGCTAGGGAAATGCCGATGACAATATACACTTTACACGCTACGTTTGTAGGTTTGTTCGACCAACCACAAGAATTGTGAACACGTCGCCTCCAATCCCTGTGCTCGTCGGGAAGATGAAGAGGTGCCCTTGGCAAGTTTCTCCAAGCCCGAAGCTCTATTTGTGGCCGGGGTATTACACGTACCCATTGTGGTGGAGGCAATGGTTCACTGCTAAGCCGTACGGTTTCTTCAATTAGTCGGGGTTTCACAGCGGCCACCGGGCGAGGACGCACAGCATTCATTTCCCTTCTCTCTTCTCTCTCTAAAACGATTTTGATCTTCTCCCTTAGACGCCTCGAGTACACTTTTTGGTTCATTTTTGTGACCGAATTATAGAACCTTCTCATTGCTGGCTTAGAAGCCACAGCATGTTCCCGCTTTGGTTGAGGCTCGTTTCCCTTCTCAACTGTGGGATTGAAAATATTGTGAAAGTCTATTCCCAATTGATTGGTAAATTTTTTCTCACCTCCAATAGTTCCATAACCGTTTTGCACATATGTGGTATGTCCATCTGTATACACACTATATGTGATTGACTTGCGACGTTTTATATTCATTTTGATTGGCAAGCATTTGTTTTTAAGACCATTTATAATTTTGTTGTCACGAAGTTGGCAGTTGCATCGGTTCTGTATAAAGAAATGTTAGGGAAAATTATTTGAAAGAAAAGTTATTTTACTTACCATTTTACTGGGATCTATTTCTCTACACACAATGGGATTGTGTGCCGGTGTCTGTTCACGTTTCATCTTATAGTCATTCGGCATCGATTGGCTTCGTTTACCATGTATGAGTTTATATTTTGAATCGGCCATGAGATGGTCTCGGCTGTTGTATCGGTTCTGTATAAAGAAAAGTAAAGAAAATTATATATAAAAAAAAAAGTTTTTTTATTTACCATTTTACTGGGTTAGTTTTTAGTAAGGTTTTAGTTGTGGAATGTGAGAGCAATACTGTATAACTGATTGTGCTACGATACTCTCATATGAAACTGGTAGATCGGCCTGCTTTTTGTTAATTTTTGTGCACCTAACTTATACAATTTCCAATCAAACAAACTGAAACACATTTCAATCAAATTTCCATTAGAATTACTAAATGGGCAAAATGGGTTGGACATGCTGATAGCCTATGTAACCTATGCTATAAAGGGTTATTTAAGTGAGGATAACCAGGGTCAGTTTAACCAGCAGGGCTCCAAAAAATGTTCACTGTGTTTGACTGTGACCAGCCAAATGAGTACTTTTGATGTGAACGCTTCTTGTTGTCGTCACAGAGGTCACATTGCTCACATTGCGCACAAAAGTGAGCATTGAACGAGTTCATGAGCACTGAGCCAAATCCACAATACAATAATAACCACAATCCAAAAGGAATCCCTAAGCTTATTGAAGCCGTTGAGGAGTCGGAAGGCCTCTGGAACATGACCAGCGTTAATTGCGTCAAAAAGTAAAGCAAGCTACCTAAGAGAGAATAGGAATTACAAACAACTTTGTGCAGAGAAGCAGCGTTACTATTTTCTATATCTTCAGATGGCTCTCGATAATATAAACGATAGCAAAAATTTTTGGAAGATGGTGAGAAAAATAAACGGCTCAAGTGAAAAACGAGGTATAAACGTCACGTCCGTGCTTTACAGAGAAATAGAGACACCGCATGTTATGGATTTACCGATTGTCGAGAGAGCAAAAATGGACAGACCGTTTACAATTGCAGAAGTGGGTCTTGCCATAAGACAAAATAAAGTAGGAAAAGCGCCAGGAGAAGACAGAATCCCCGCGGAATTTCTGCTGCACGCTTCAGAGTGTTTTGTGGTGCAGTTAACTGATTATTTTAATGAAATTTTTATCACCGGATGTGGTATTGTGTACTTAAGAGTTTTCAGAAGAACATCATTTACCCCATCTTCAAAAAGGGCAACCCTGAAGAAGTGAGCAATTAAAGAGGCATCTCTTTTTTAAATACTTTGCTAAAAACATTTACGTCAGTTATCTTAGCCCGTATAAACTCGTATCTGGATGAACACCAAATATTAAACGAAAATCAATCTGGGTTTAGCAAACGGTATTCCACGATAGACAGCATCTTCGTGTTGACTTCGGTATGCAGGGACTTTCTGAGGACAAACAAAAAACTGTACCTGTTTTTTTTATTGATTTTAAAAGCAGCATTTGACTCAGTAGACAGGAAACTCCTGAAAACCGACAAAGATACTACTACAAGTTTTAAAAAGCCTTTATGAGGAAAATGAAACGGCAGTGTGGGATGGATTTAATCTTACGCCCTGGTTCAAGCAGGGGTGTATTATTATCTCCTTATTTGTAAATGATATCTCCATTGAACTCCATTTCGGAGCGCAATTTGCCGGGAATGTTTTCAAAATCCTAATGTACGCAGACGACATGGTCATCCTCGCTGAATCACCAAAGATGCTACAGGAGATGATTAATGAAGTGCAAAGATACTGCCTAAAATGGGGACTGGTAATCAACACGGATAAGTCGTAAGCAATGGTAATTCGAGATGGCCGAGGGAGGCTGGCGCGAGATGAGAAATGGACAATTGACAATATTGAACTAGAAACGGTAAAACGGTAATGGAGTGACCCTATCTTCAAACATGTCTTTCAAGCAAGTCCAAAAGAGCACTGAACAGCACATGGAAAGCCTTAATGAATAAGAAAAATGTAAGCGCAAGAAAAAGGACAAAATGTTTCAGGCCACGGCAAGATCCAGAAGAAAAATTGTTAAGATTCTTTCTGAAAAAGATATTCTACCTCCCAAACAATACGCCGACATACACACCTGATCATATTAATAGGTACACACTGGAATTTTTTAATTATAGATGGTTTTTTCGTACTTTAAGTGTTGACAACTTTATAATTTTTGGTTTTTTGTTGTTGTCAATGTCTGGCCACACTGTGACACAGAGTTGAAAGAGGGGCTGCCCCGTATATCAAAGCTTTTCTATAAATTGCGAGTCCACCACACATTTCGCCTGATCATAATAATAGGTACAGTCTCCGTTTCTCACAAGTATCAAGTGAATAATTTTGTAATCAGTGATCTTTTGGTAACTAAAGGTATATTAAGTATTGCTCCTGTCAATACAGAGAATTAAATAATTATTTTTTTTAAAAAAAAAATGGGTCGAAATTCTCATTGTACTAAAGAAGAAGCTCGATTGGTTCTTAGTCTGAGAAAAAGAAGGCAAATCTTTACAAGCCATCGCCAAATTAATGAACAGGTCTCATAATTTTGTTAAAAATGCATTAGAAAGAAAACCAAGACAGGAAACCCAGGCCACAAAAAACAACAGAAACCCTTGACCACTACATAGTATCTTTGAGCTAAAAGGACCCATTTAAGTCATCGAAGGCTATTGCAGCCGAAATTGGGAATTCAGTTAGTGCTCCAACTATCCGAAGACGACTACAAGATGCCAACCTACCAGGAAGAATTGCCAGAAAAGTCCCACTTATGCGCAAAAAAAATATCACCTTGAGGCAAACTTTTGCAAGGGACCACAAAGACTGGGTAGGATGCACCGGGGAGAAAAAATGGAGAATCATATTATGGAGCGATGAAACCAAGATTAATTTGTTTGGGAATGACTGTGAAAGGAATGTTTGACGCCCTAATGGAAAGGAATTCCATCCAGGTGGCAATATAATGGTATGGGGTTGCTTCTCCTGGTACGGCGTAGGTCCAATTTATCAGACTACGAACAAAATGAATGCTGAAGAGTACAAATCCATATTGGAAACAGTTATGGTACCGTATGCTGAGGAAAATATGCCATTACGTTGGGTATTTCAGCAAGATAATGATCCTAAACACACATCAAGGCTGTTATCTAAATTTTTCGAGGACCAAAAAGTTGACGTTCTGAAGTGGCCAAGCCAATCCCCCGGCCTTAACCCCATTGAAAACTTGTAGGGAGACTTAAAAAAGAAATTGGCAAAACATTCATTTTCAAATAAACAAAAATTATGGGAAGGTGTCCAAAAACTGTGATATGAGACACCAGTAGAGACCTGCCAGGCTCTTATTAAAAGTATGCCAAAAAGAATAGCAATAGTGGCCAAAAATAGAGGTGGATACACTGGATACTAAGAAGTTAGGAAATACTAATTTACCTAAAAAAAAGAACACAAAATGGAAATTAAAATTTTTTTTCTTACCAACACATGATGTGTACCTATTATTATGATCACACTGAAAACGTATCTGAAACACAAAATGATCTCTTTTATGTTATATTATTATTCTATGTTACAATTAAGTTTATTTTATTAAAAACAAATAGTTTAAGAACCAATGAGAACAAATTTTAAGTTTGAAACAATGAATAAAACTGTTGATGTGTGTACCTATTAATATGATCAGGTGTATGCGATACATTTGGAGACAGGCCTACCTGAGATGTTCCATTACACAATACAAGCGCATTTTAAATATACGAATCAAATCATATCTCTATCAGCTGACAGGTACCCGAAAAGGGTAGCGTAGGCATCGCAGTGCTTCCAAAAATGTACAGAACTTTCGTCGGAACACGATGTAAATCTAGACCTAACCGACCCGAACACCTGGAAAGAGAGTCAGTCCACACTACTGGCTTTAATGTACGAGAGAACGCGTGCGGTAAATGCTAAGCGAGCCCGCGAAAGCACTTCTCGAGAGATGTACAAGCGTTTAAGTTATGAGCTCGGAGAAAATAATTACTTTAGGGAAGACTATGACACTTTAATCATTTCCTTAATTGCAGAGCAAGAACAGAGGTACTGGCGCTTAACTATTCACCACATAGACGCGTTGAAAATGAGCTGTGCAACATGAGAGCACGTGAAGATGTGACCCACTTCATAGCAGTCTGTCCTATCTTAAAGGAGCTGAGAATCCGCTCATGGGGGCAGAGCATACCTCATATTGGAAGCGCTTGTAGCAATCCTAAACTGGCTGCGTTCTACTGCGAAATACTTTGCAACTCTGTATTCCACTTGGCAAACATGCCCTCTTCCCTTCGAGTCAAATTAATTTTGTCGACCCAGCAAAAGAGCGCTTTGGCTTGGGTTCATAATTATCTTCATTTTCGTCCAGCACCCACAACGCAATAACAGCACACGCCACTAGCTCTGTTGCCTTTCGCGCATTCATTTCTTCCAGCTAAAAAATGTGATTTAATTACAATTAAAAAAATACAAAAATGCACTAAAAATTACGCATATTTACCTTTATCCAAATTTTTAAGTCGAAATGTGACAGGAAAACGAGCATGGGCGATGTGCTTGGCACAGTCAAAATAGTTCAAATCAGCAATCAATTGGATCAGCTGTTCAATTAATTGTGGTCACAAAAGTGCCCGCCGCGGTCACAGAACCACTGTGTCGCCAAATGAGTACTTGTGTTCACATTGAAAAGTGCACGTTTCTGTGACAAGACATTGGCTGTTCACATTGCGCCTGTGCCACTGTGACCCTGAAATGTGGCGCACTGTGCCCCAATGTTATCTTTTTTTTACAAGTTTTGTTTCTCGTAACATAAAGAAACCTCCGATAATACTAATTGACTATTTTACCACATTTTCAGTTTATATTTGGAAAACGGCAAAGTGATTCAATCAAAGATCTCTTACTTTATCTGTCATACAACAAGTAAACAAGTCAAGTTGATAAAGTTGACAAGTCACGTTAAAAAATTTACTTAACAATTTCTATAGAAAGTTTGTAATATTTGTAAAACGTAAAAATGGAAAATATCGACCCAATTGAGCAAGTAGATGTTGTCGAAGACAACCCAGATGGTAAGATAAGACCCAAATGCCGTATGGCAAAAGATGATGCAAAAGGTGAAAGCATTAATCATTTTTATCATTGAAGCTAACGAAGATACTGCTGCTGCTAATGAAGCTGAAAACGACGAAGATAACTATTTCGAAGATGCTCCAGATATGCCGCATTGCTATATATGCCAACAAAAACTGCGCCTATTCCTTGGCAATGAGCCGCTTGCCAATCTGAATGTTATCTATCAGAATCAACCTCGCGGGGCTTAGAATTGCGTTACGGACACATCCCCGACTGGTTTCAGGTCATGCCAGCCGCATTGTGTACGAGATGAGGCATCAATTACCACTGGTCCAACCTAAACCATCAAAATTCATAACATTTCATAAACATACATTTACACGTTTGACACATTTACACGATTTTTAAACCACTCGTCGCTTCACATACAAAAATGTCTGTACATTTCACACTCTCACATCAATAAAACCAACTTTAAACAAGACCAACTCCATCTTTCAACTTGGCAGCAGCAGGAACAGAAGGAACAAACGAAGTCTAACGTATCATTCCACAAGTATTTAAGATAAAGATATACAAAGTACTTCAAGTCGTGCAAATTTATGTAACAAGGCAGAAGGAAGCATCTCATATTCTTGATACCCGTCCTTTCGATTTCAATCTGTTGACGACTCAAGCCCAGATTCCCAGTATAAGCTCTCCATCCGCCTCATGATCAACAAGGTTGCTTTGCATTCCATTCTTCTCTAAAAGAAAATTATGCAAAGCGCTTATAGCCAACACAATTTGGTGATGGCAATTTCAGAGTATTTTCGGACCGAGCTTTTGAAAAAGTGCAACTGAAAATTTACAAGAAATTTATACTTATTAAATATCACCTGGAAAATACTCTCCCATCTGAATATCTGCCGTACGCTTCCACATCAATATAACTAAACTAATAATCCGCATATTTATACACACACACTACCGCTGCACCACATCCTGCCACATTAAAGGAAAAGTATCTACAAATTAGCCATTTACCTTATCTAAATTAATTTAATGGTTTGCGAGTTATTGAATTTTGCATTAAGAAATTAAGTATTTTTTGATTCATTTTTTACGATATTTTGACTAAAACAGTTCAGAAAAGTTCGAAAAAACAACTTCCGGCGAGCTAGCCTTAAATTCTATAACTTTACCGTTTTACCGACTCTTTTCTTACACAGAGCTATAGCTTAAACGACGGTTAATTATAACAATTTGTGTCAGAGCTGCTTTCCTATGCACTTGAACTGAAATAGATAGCACAAGTACTTTTCTGTTCAAAGGATAACCTGACATAATAATAAGGATTTAAGAATATAATATGCAATATTTTCAAAGTGATCTTGCGTTTTTCTATTTCACAAAAGTTTTGCTAAGCCAGACTGTTTTTTTTTTTGGAAGCCCCCAAAACTGCCAGCTTTGTAGACAAGTGGTTGCACTCAAAACCGAAACTGTACCGGTACAATGTTTTCGTACTTTTCGGTACCAAAAATATCGGTACACAAAAAATAAAAAGTATCGGTTCGGTTCTAAGTTATAGATGGTTCTTTTCGCGGCTATAGCTATGCGCAAACCAACAACGAATGCGCGCTGTGCGCAAAGGTCGTGGGTATCCATGCTCTACATCGTCATCTTCATCGTGACGATGCCAAACTCAGAATACTAATAATTGTTAAGCTTTGTAGTCTATAAAAAAATATTACACAAGGCAACAAAATTAGAATTTGTTCAGTTTTTTGAAGAACCCTTCTTATAGTTAAGAAATAGTAATTTATGATAATATTATATTAAAAAAAGTAAAATCAAAAGTATAGGTTCCCCACAAAACGCGTCTAAAAAGGGTTAAAAAGGCAATTTTTGCCACTTTAAGCATAAATTAGTTAAAATATCGACGTGATGGACCATTTCTCCAAACAGATTCGAGTTTAGCACACGAAAATGTTCTAGTATCACCACCAAACCTTCAATATGCTGGACCTTGTTGCCTAGTGTTATCAACGTGTGTGATACCAACAATTTTGGTTCGAAATAGGTTCAGCCTAGCTATTTTCCCCAGACATTTTTCACTTTTTTTTCTAGTATTCTACTGGAGGTAGAAATCACTAATACCCTTGTTCCACTGGCACATTCTAGAGGTCATCCGCTGGATGATCTAAATGACCTCATTCTTTCTGTGTATTTCCTCATAAGAGTTTGAATGTCCATTCGGTAGATCATCCGCGACGGATGATCAAGTCACTGTCATGGATGATCTATCGAACTGCCCAAGAGGAACAGCTGCTCGCTCAATGGCGCTGCCATGGTCGGAGAGGACTTTAGCTCAGTGGGGGTGGGAGTTCAGCACAAGGGGGAAAAGTGTATGGACCTCCTTTATTGGAAACCGACTATGCCCTTGAGATGTACATGGCCAAGGCAAACGGCAATTGTTCCATTCTTTGTTTTAGAATGTTAAAATGCAGTATGATCTGCTTGCTTATTCAATTAACTGCACCCAGCAAAACTTGAGCAGATAATAAACAATAACTAAATAAATGCCATATATTTCTTCATTAATTTCTTTTTTTAGCTATATAATAATGCAATGTTTATAAACACATAAAATACGAGAATATTTGGCTATAAACTGCTTAAACAAACAATCAATTGTTTATAATTCACTTTTCAAAAAACAAAAAAACATTTAAAATTAATAATATAATTTAAAAAAAAGGATAAATGTTATAATTTATAACAACAACAACAACATCGGCTACAACAGAGCTAAAATACTGAATTATATATAAAACCAAAACAAAAACAAAAATATAAACTTTTCTCTTCAAACCAAACTAAAACAAAATAAGTTTTATTTTGTGGTTAACTTAAAAAATGTTTTTTCTAAGGGTCTAGACCAGCGGTGCCCAGCCGTATGCTCTTTGGGTACGTTTTGTTATTGTAATTGCACCAAACATAGGAAATCAATGATCGTATATATGCAGGGCGCGAGGCATACAAAACGACACACATGCTAATGATTTCGTGTGGTTTTGTTCTCTCTCTTCTTTGATTGGTGTTTGCGAGCGCAAGCAAACTGACCAACAACAATTTCATTATTGGTATTGGTGCTTATCTTTGTGAAACTATTGGTGAGTGCTCTGTCGTATGCTGCTTTTGGGCATACCTGGTCTAGACCGATAAGGTAAGTGCCTAATGTCAGTAGTTTTGAAATTTCCTTTCTAATTGATTAGATCACTTCAAAACAAACTGAACTTTCTGAAAATTCTTCTATTATAAGCCTTTTTTTAAATTGCAATATCTCGGGAACCAGAGTAGCTAGAGACATGAAATAAATTGCCAGTAATACAGAATTGAACAATGCTTTCGAAAATTTGGCGACATACCCTGAAAGCATGTATTAATATAAATAAAAGAAAACGAAAAAGCAATGCTAATCATGTTAGCAATTTTAATTAAATATTCATTAACATTTTAGTGGAAAAAAGCTAAATGTTGTGACAGTGACTTGTCCAGCTGACGATTGGCAACTTCGATAGCCTATCGATAAAAAATCTAGCCTTTTAGCGGAAAATAGCTATATGTCGTGACAGTAGCTACATCTGGTGTGAAAAAAGCTAAACTGGCAACACTGCAACAACCAATCCAGTCATCACTGAAAAAAAAGGCTAAAAAAGCAGTGCTGACAATTTGACCTTTTTCCGGCTAAAAAAGTGGCGTGTGTGTCAGTGAGAGACAGACACCGGCCACACCTGGGATCGTTTGGAGGTCAGTGAAGTGACCTGCCGCCAACAACCATAAGCCGGAAAAAAGCAGGCGTGGAGTTGGCGCCTCACCAAGAATTCAAATATGGCTTGAGATTTTTTTAAGGTAACAACTCTGGCCACACTAAATCAAGCTGGCTTGAGATTTTTTTAAGGTAACAACTCTGGCCACACTAATTCAAGTTGGCTTGAGATTTTTTTAAGGTAACAACTCTGGCCACACTAAATCAAGCTACTTAGTGTGACGCCGGCCGGAAAACCAGGACAACCAACTACTTGTAAATTGTAATTTGTGTAAATAAATTTGGCGTCCAATTTAAAAAGTAGTACACAAAATAAACACAATTCAGCACCAAATCAAGTATATAAACGTGTTGTTGTGCGTGTGCTGGCAATCGGACAATAAGAAAAACAACAACAACAACACAACTCAACCTACGGGCAATCTCAGGCCGGCGTTTAACTAATACAGGGTGAGCCAAGGTCAGTCGAAGAGCAAGTTTAAACTGACGTGTACCACATCGGGTAAACAGTTATAAGTAACTGTGTATAATAACGCGGTGAGGCAAGACAAAAAAACAAAAACACAAATTTTTGTGCAAATACACACGCACTTAGTCCACACACACACCACAACAGAAATTTGTGTGATGTATAATAACACGGTGAGGCAAGACAAAAAAAAAAAACAATTGTTAGCCATTGTTATCTCACCCACCTTGCCTCACCTTGTCATACTCAACCTGAAGTGTTTTTCTCTATCAGCAACAATTCAATTCGATTAAAACTTTTCCAGCAGCAACAACAACATGGCAGCAGCTCCCACATTTTCGGACATTTCGGTAAAATTTACCGAGGCGACCCTCGATGAGATTATCCAGTGTGCCGGTGGCACCAAACACACCTCATACAAGTTCGGCGAGGGAGGCAAAAAGGGTGACTCGTATTTGAGTAAAGTATTCCGGCTGTGCATCTATGGTGTCCAAGAGCCGGAGGGTAAGGAGCTGGAGGTGAATGTGGTCATCAAGGCCATGCCGGATAACTTGCATCGCCGGAAACTGTTCCGTTCCACCGACTTCTTTCGCAATGAGATAAATTTCTACACCAAGGTCATTCCGGCCATTGAAGCCTTTCAGGCTGGCATCGAACCCAAGCCAAAGCAACCTTTCCAGGAGTATCCCAAGTGCTATGCTTCGTTGTGTGATGGCTTCAATGATTTTATAGCACTGGAGGATGTGGGCTTTCGTGGCTATCGGGCACCCAATCGGTAAGTTGGCATTCCCAAACTCAGCTCCAACTATACACATACAATTCTCTGGTTACAGTCAGGACTACATTTCGCTGGGAGATGCTCTACTCACCATGCGTACTCTGGGACGTTATCATGGTGTGGCCTTGGCCTTTAAGGCCTTGGATGCAGCCAACTTTGAGAAGGCCGCTGCCGCTCTGGAGGAGACCTACTTTTGTGAGAAAACGCGCAACTGGTATAAGGACTTCTTGGTGCTGTCCGAGAGTGTGGCCAGCGATGCCATAGCCAAAACCTTTCCAAACACCAGATACGAGACAATTGCCAACAACTTTCTGCAGCCTGAACTTTTTGACGATTTGATCAATTTGGTGTCCGCGCGCTCACCACTCAGCGTTTTCGGCCATGGCGATTGTTGGACACCCAACTTTCTGACCCACTACAACGAGCAGGGGAACCCGGAGAAGATAATCATTATTGATTTCCAACTGGCACGCTGTTCGTCTCTGGTCGTAGACCTTAGTTTCTTCATCTATTCCTGCACCAGCCAGTCTCTGCGCGAGATGCATTACGACGAACTGCTGCGTGCCTATCTGGAGAGTGCTCAGTCCCTGATCACCGATTTGGGTGGCAATGCTGAAGCAATCATCTCTTGGAAATCACTGCAAGAGGAATTCAGACAGTTTGGACGATTTGGTTGTGGCATGGGCATTGAATCATTGCCCATGTCTATGATTGAGGACGATGAGGTGGCCGATCTGGATGCCATTGTGGAGAATGCCGTTTTAACGGATGTTTGGAATTTAAAACCATTCGAGCAGCCCGAAAAGAGGGAACGTATTGCGAATATGTTTAGACATGCCATCGATTTGGGTTACCTGAGATAAGAGGGAACAATTAAGTATTCCATATAATAAATCTGACATAATCATTGAGAGAAGTTACTACCGAGTCATTTTTTTAGATTTAATGGATGAGTGAGGAGCTCGAATCGTAGTTAAACAGTTAGAACAGTGGTGTCCAAACTCACACAATCAAGCATTGCGCTTGTGTGCGTAGCAGCGAAACACGAAGTAAACATGCTGACCTATCAACATGAGCAACAAGCAAACGAACAAATACCTCGTGAGAGAACAGAAAGCCGAACACGCGCATCGTAACAGAGCAAGCCGCCGAGAGTGCTATTTATAGCAGGGTTCCCCAAGCAGAGAGCGCTAAAATGTGACTGTGTCTCTCTCTAACACACAGTGATGCATGACTTCGGCAAGCATTCGGTGTGAATTGGCGAGTATGTTCGTGCCCCAGGGGCTATCGCTGGGGAACTCTGATCTCTATGCGTGTGTCGGCTGCGCCACTAGAATTATGAGTTCCTATCCCATGGGATAGGCTTTTGGCATTTTGAACACCACTGCTGTAGAACTCACAGGCCCATCTTAGCATCAGCTGCAGCCAGCCAAGGCATTTGGCTATTACGGGAATGATGGCAGAGTGCAAAGAGCCTTTCCGAAGAAGCGTATTCTGTTTCCTGTCATGAAAGGAGACTGATTTTACCATTTGATTTCAACATTTCCATTTGGCATTCGATGTAGTGTACAAAAAAACACCAGTTTGGAGCTTCAAAACATCCAGTCCTATCCATCCACCTAGTCCAGGAAGAGATTCTGGAAAGCAGCATTGTATGGCTGACCATATCGATAGCCTTGGAGACATCTAAAGCCAACAAGCCACTGTTTAGTCCAGAGGCAATAAAGGTGGCAAGCTCACAAAGTGCAGAGGTGGTGCTGTGACCCCAATGAGTGGCAAAGTGGGAGGTGTTTCTTCAGCAGGGACTCAAGTATTTTTATGACTAGGATAAGGAGCGTGTTGTTTTAGCTCAAGAAAGAAAATGGGTGGTCCAATGGTTTCGCATCTTTCTCAGCAACGACTTATCAGAAATTGAAGAAATATATAAGGATGGGCTGCAAACCGATCCTAAGCTGATTTTTGGGTACTTCAAACCGAAACTTTCAAACACAACCTCCTGAACCTAAGCCCCAACCGAACACAATGTATTTAAAAACAAGTGCGAAAGTCGGTCAAGCCCGACTATAAGATACTCTGTACCAGTTAATGCAGTAGCTCGCATTTGCTCGCTCGTTATACGTGTTATAAGCGTTATACGCTGTTTTATGCGTTCTATAAGTTATACGCTGTTATACACGTTATGCGCTGTTGTACGCTCATCTCTAAGTTTCTCTCTCTATCTCTCTCCCAAAGATTGTGTTTGTTTGAATACAGCGGTGGCTGGCAGGAAGTGCGGGGTGGGGGTTGCCGGTTAACTTTTTTTTTGCTCATAACTTTTGGATTGTTCATCGGATCTTTATCATTCCTTCAGCAAATCGATAAATAATTTTGATTTTCCCGAGTGCTGGCCACCATACTGGTGCTCCGTAGAGGCCCCATTTGCGGCCTATGTCCTTTTTACAAGAGACAAGAGCAATGGTTATGTTATGTACTATCTCGTTATGTACTATAGAAAACGATAGATGATATTTTTGTGGATTTTTTTGTCTGGGCAATGCAAAGTTTTGTGAGTTTTTTGTTTTGGTGTACTTAATAAGCTCTCTTCGTTTTATTTTATAAAAATTAAAAACAATTTTAAGTAGGTCATTTCATAGACGTTTTCGGTCAAATTGTGTGAGGCCTTCAACACACACACTTCTATTCAATTCAGTTTAGCACCTGAGCTCGTCCAAACATGTTCCCAAAAAATACAAAAAAATTTAAAAATTTCGGTAGTTAAAATAATTTGGAAAAATTAACAAAATTTACGCGTAATAATTTTTAGATTTCATACAAAATGTAGACTGTAGTGTGAGTAAGGAAAACGCTGTTTCAAAGAGACATGTTGACCCGTCGCTATTATTCGCAGTCCTGTTGTTCCTTCTGCCTCCAGAAACATTTCTAACTCAAGTTGATGTTCGCCCGTTTGGGCATTTGATGGCGGTTTTTCTTCGTGATGTGTGAGTTGTTGTTGGCTACTGACAAAAAGGTATACAAAGGTGATGTTAAGTATGTTAACCCATTGTAAGACCTTTGATTTCTTTTAGATTACGTGAAGAGAGTCGTTTGATATGTTAACAATATTTTTACAATATCATTACATTTACATCAAGCACATACATAAGCAAAAAACAATGTAAGAATTTATTAATTTGTGAGTATTAAGTTGATCGTTAACATCCAATAATATTTCTCCTCTAGATGCTTTGGGAAAAACTACCTTTTTCGGAAATCAAAATTTTTGTATAGAGATAGAGAGAAGATCTGTTAAACATACGAGAAATTATTTGTAATATTCAAAATTGTCCATGTTATGTCGAGGGTTGTGAGAATAAATGTTGAAATCTGATTAAAATATAAAACAAATGTAACGGATTTTTGTTTGGTATGATAAGTAGTTCTCCATTTGTGGGTTACTAATTGAAAGGTATCCGTATCTGGAGTTAAGAAACTGTGGAAAAATTTAGTTAACATCGGTCACATTTCCCAGCTATTGGCCTCAGCTATGTATAGGTACCCATTAGAGCAGGGCAAAACATCGATGTTTTTATCGATGCATCTATGTTTGGAAAAAGTAGCCAACATCGATGGTTTTACTTTTACTACCAACTCTAAAAGCGTCGGCAGAGGAAGCAATGACATTGTAAGAGAAAATTGGTAATTTATAATTTAAATGTTTTAAACAATTATTTCTCAATTAAATAGAAATAAATAGGAGAACTTGTGGTGGTGGTGTTGGACTTGCTCAGTCGCAGGATCGAAAATATGTACAAATATCTTAATTGTAAGTTTTGGAGCACACAACACGCATACATGCACTTTATTTGCCCATGTGTATGTAATTTAGTAGGCTTCTGCTCTTTCCCGCGTTTTACGTATACTATTTATTTTATATGTATATATATTTTTTTACTTATACTCCCAGATAATTTTAGCCCTAAGCGAAAAAGAGAAGCTTCATTCGTCTGGAATCATTTTAAATAAGTGAGAAAGTCGGTCAAGCCCGACTATAACATACTCTGTGCCAGTTCATTTGCCCCCGACTATAATACATCCAAGGAGTCGAGCGTTTATCGTGCAATATTTTTATTATACGCTCATCTCTAAGGTTCTCTCTCTCTCCCAAAGAGTGTGTTTGTTTGAATACAGCGGTGGTTGGCTTTGTTTTCGTATATCTTTTTTTGCTCATAATTATTGTATCGTTCATCTGTATTAATACACTGTAATGTACCTTCGGTACAGAGTATATAAAGGTTCGATTCGAACAATCATTTAAGTAGATTTCTTAAGAACTTTAATAACTTGCTTAATATTATGACTGGAAAACATAATTTTATTGTAAAGAATCGGTTGAAATGATAATTACAGATGAGTATTAGACATGGATAAGGGGAAAGCAAATCTCGTACATTCATGTACACTGAGGGAATAGGTTAGGTTAGGTTAGGTTGCGATGGCTGTGAGCGACAAGTCGCTCTCCCACTTAGGCCACATTGGGCCCATTGCAATGCCATATTTATTCCCTATTAACCCTTTTTAAAACTGAGGGGGGTCCTCGTTACTGAACCATTGTGTGGACAGAATGAATTTGAGTAGAGCTGGGATCTCTGGGATCTCTAGCCCGGATGTCTCCGAGAGGTTGAGTAGCAAAGGTTGACCAAGTGTCCTGAGTCTCCTTCTAGTCAAGGCGGGGCAATGGCAGAGAAGGTGTTGTACCGATTCCTTCTCTTCTTCGTATCCGCAAATTCTGCAGAAGTTAGGTTGAGTGACGTGAATAAGACAGTGACCCGTAAGGTTCCCCACCAGAAGTGAAATGTGTTGCCTTCTGTGACGTAAAAGTGTGCTTGTACGTTTTAGGTTGAATGTAGACCACGTAAGTCTCGATACAGCACAGGAGGAAAGGTTTTTCCACCGATTTGTAGCGCGACGAAGTGTTTTAG
Source organism: Lordiphosa magnipectinata (assembly GCA_037044535.1). NCBI lineage: Eukaryota > Metazoa > Arthropoda > Insecta > Diptera > Drosophilidae > Lordiphosa > Lordiphosa magnipectinata. The sequence continues at coordinate 126,461 of JBAMBO010002043.1, read as the reverse complement.
CTTATATGTTGCCATAGGCATCCCTATTGTGCTCTTCTCTGAAAGGAGCTCAATGGTGGTACCTATTCTGGCCAGTTTGTCCGCAGACTCATTTCCTTCTATGTTGCGTTGTCCAGGCACCCATATAAGGTGCATACTGAAATGTAGTGCGATCTCATTCAGAGATAGGCGACATTCCGTAAGAACGTTGGTGTCGTTCGGAGAGCGCCGCTAATACATATTTCCGCACTTCTCTGTACTTTATGCAGATTGTTCAGGGCTGATTGTTTCCCGAGTGCTGGCCACCATACTAGTGCTCCGTAGAGTAGTATGTAGGGGCGTACTACGGCTGTGTAAAAAACCCCATTTGCGGCCTATGGCCTTTTTATACTCTGTACCGAAGGTACATAGAGTATATTAAGTTTGTGCAAAAGTATGTAACAGGGAGAAGGAATCATTTCCGACCCTATAAAGTATATATATTCTTGATCAGCATCAACAGCCGAGTCGATATAGCCATGTCCGTCCGTCCGTCCGTCCGTCCGTCCGTCCGTCCGTCCGTCCGTCCGTATGAACGAAGAGATCTCAGAGATGGTAAGAGATAGAGGTTTGACATGTATGGGGCATATATTTCTTATACTTGCAGGCAGATCAAGTTTATTTTCAATTTTTGCCACGCCCCCTCCCGCCCCTGCAATTTGAAAAAAACGTCATATCTCCTACAGTTTTGAAGATAGATCGTTCGTACCTTCTAGAGATACCTTGTAAATAAAATTATTTATCGATTTGCTGAAGGAATGATAAAGATCGGATGAACGATACTCAAGTTATGAGCAAAAAACGGCCAGTAAACACCCAGCACCACCCCACGCACCACCGCAGCATTCTATTGAACGGCAATCTTAGTGAGAGAGAGAGAGAGAGAGAGGTGAAACTTAGAGATGAGCGCGTATAACTCGTGAGCAAATGCGAGCTGAGACGTTAAGGGTACAGAGTATGTTATAGTCGGGCTTGACCGACTTTCTTTCTTGTTTTTAAAGAGAAAAGAGCAATGGTTGCCTTTTTAATGCGTTCATTTATGTTGTACCACTTTAGTTTCTCTCCACCTAGTAGGTTCTTAGCACGATCTACATATTCAATTGGGGAATTATTTATTTTAAGTTTTGGCAAGTTGCTAGTTTTAAACTTATTTTTAAAAATGCCAATGCACTTGGACTTAGACGGGTGATGTGAGGTCCGTTTTTCCTAGCCCATTCACCAACTAATTCTAGTTCACTATTGATAACAGTTATACACTCAGGTACATCACTAACCGGATTGAAAATAATAATGGCCCAAGGATTGAGCCTTGGGGAGCCCCACGATTAGTTTCTAAGAATGTCGAGGTCTGCGAAGAGGTTACGACTGCCTGACTTCGGCCGGTTAGGTATGTTTTCATTAATTTCTTAGCAGTGGTGGAAAAATTGTAAAGCATTTCTAGTTTTGTGCATAAAATTACGTGATCCACATTATCAAATGCCTTGCTACAGTCCAGAAGGGTTAGGAAGGTAGCATGGCTTTTGTCAACCTCTCTTCGAATATCTTCAGCCACTTTCAGAATTGCCGCGACTTACGGACTACGCGACTTACGGAAACCATGCTGTTTATCATTCAGTAGTTTGTTGTCTGTAAAAAATTTACTGATTTGGGTGTAAATCAATTGCTCGCATGATTTTGAGATGAAAGTTAGTATGGAAATTGGCCCATACTCGTTACCTGCTTTGGGAATGGGCAAGATTTTTAGCAACTTTCCACCTGCTTGGAAACGTCGAGGTCATAATTGCAGTGTTCAAAATGTGAGTTAGGTATTTAAGAACTTTTGGAAGCAACATTTTTAAGAACTTTGGATCAATGTCATCGAGGCCAGTAGCATTTGATTTTATTTTTAAGATAGACTCTAAAACATCACACGGACTTACACAAGAACGAGAGCGTAAGTTAAAGTCGGCTCTAACCGACTTCGATATACCCGTTACTCATGGAAACAAATGTTTAATAGCCTTACTGTATGCCTGAGGTGGGTCAGCCGAAAAGTATGCAACATTTTTTAACTCGTCTCTCTCTCTCTCTCTCTCTCTCTCTCACTAAGATTGCTGCTGAACGCAATGCTTAGGTTATGAGTGGGGTGGGTGGTGGGTGTTAACTGATCGTTTTTTGCTCATAACTTGAGTATCGTTCATCCGATCTTTATCATTCCTTCAGCAAATCGATAAATAATTTTAAGAACTAGATATCTCTAGAAAGTACGAACCATCTATCATCAAAACTGTAGGAGATATGACGTTTTTTCCAAATTGCGGGGGCGTGAGGGGGCGTGGCAAAAATTGAAAATAAACTTGATCTGCGTGCAGACAATAGGAGTCTACATTTCAAATTTGGTTGCTCTAGCTCTTCTAGTCTCTGAGATCTAGGTGTTCATACAGACGGACGGACGGACGGACAGACGGACAGACGGACAGACGGACATGGCTATATCGACTCGGCTGTTGATGCTGATCAAGAATATATATACTTTATATGGTCGGAAATGATTCCTTCTGCCTGTTACATACATTTGCACGACTTTAGTAGACCCTTTTACTCTACGAGTAACGGGTATAAAAACTAGAACATTCATTACAATTATTATAAGGTACAGAATTCAGGAACGAGTTTGATAGCACTTCAGGTACTATAGGATGTGATTGCACAAAGGTCTGATTAAGTTCATTAACATCTGTATTTTCTAGGTTTTCAGGTCGTGGTTTTCCCACCCCAAAATTGCGTAGGGTTATTGAATTTTTCAAAAAAGAAGAAAGAAGAAGTTTAGACAACTTGCATAGTCGGTTGACATCCGGTCTATATTTTTTGAATGACTGGTGAGATTCTGGAGTCCTGTATCTTTTCCTTCTTTTGTACGCCTCATCACGTAGCAGAATATGCCTTTTTATATTTTCGTTAATCCATGGTTTCAACTGAGGTTTAAGCTTCTTGCGTTTGAGTGGCACGTATTTATTGTAGAGGTAGTCAAGTATATGATGTCCCAGTTACATAGATTATAATCGTAGTCGAGAAAAATATAGTCAATGTTTTTATAGTCATGATATTCAAAGGTATAGTCCCCCGGCTCAATAGCTTATTTGTAGGTATGGAATATTAGGTCGCTCTTTGAGAACGCTGGGACAGACACCTGGTCGTACAGCATTATTTTGTTTGTATTGTCAATAAAATAGACATCTAATAGGATATCAGTAGTGTTAGAGAAGTGAGTGGGTAGTGTGATGTTTACCAGTTTAAGACCAAGGGATTCGAAATCAGTTGAAAGATGGCTTTCGGTCAATATATCACTGTTAAAATCAGTAGTATATGCTCATGTGAGAGTGGTTAAAATATTTAAAACATTTGTATAGTCAATAGAGCGATAGGGTCTATACACGCATCCGATTAACATTTTTGCAGTGTTTGCACAACTGGTTACTTCTAGAAATAGGTATTCAAGTTTACTATCTTCATCTTGTTTGCAAACGACCCTGACCTTAATGCCCTTTCTGGCATAAATTGCCACCCCTCCAGCATGACCCGCTCGGTCGGAACGAAAAACATTGAATCCTTCACAACTAATTAAAGTATTACTAACATCATACACAAACCACGTTTCAGAAACACAGATAACATCAACACCTGAATTCACAAAAAGATATAGATTGTTAGGTTGTAGTTGGGCAGGATATATTTTATCAAGACCTGGCGACTTAAATGGTTCGAACGAATCGTTAGCCCATTTAATTCTGGTCTCCGTGACAATGGTTTTGTCATATTGCATAGAAAGGTCGGTTGGCCTAAACTGAGGTGTTAAGTTAAGGGAGCATTCAGGAAAGTGAGTGGGAATAAGCCAGTTCAGAAAGTTCAAGTTGCCGTCTCAACTCAAAACAACAACGAAATATGTTCAACTTTTATGAGGAAAAATGTCTTAAATATTCTTGACCTCTTCTTATACTGTTTTTGTTAACTCATTTGAGTCCAATGTTCCCTACTTTTTTACTGTGTACGTAAAAACTGAGGCTACCTTCTAAAATACTCTCCTAACTCCTTTGAAAGCCTTTTTAGATAAAAATAAAGAATGTGGTCCTTTTGACTTCTGCCGAAAGTAGAAGCAAGAATCTATGTAACAATCTATGAACCCCAGATTCGAACCGAAACCGTAGGTTCAATAAGTACAGGAACAGGTCCGCGAACCGAACCTTAAACTTTACTAAGGGTTCGAAATCCCGTATCGAATTTTGTTCACAATTTTACAAGTTTTCAGCCTTGGTTTTCGCATTTAGCTTTCATTATATTAAATCCATCCATTTGATGTTTATGTAATATGACAATTTTGAGATGATTTCGAAAACATCTTCGAAAACATTAAACTACGTTTTGAAAGGCAAATATAAATGAAAATTTCTGCCAGGAAATGCTAAAATCATCTTGATGACAACCGGTTCCACATTGTCGCCAGTTGGCTTATTGTGTTCACCATGGCTGCACAATGGAATATGGCCCCTGCGAATGAGAGATTCATTAATTGATGTTCTGGTTCAAGCTTTCGCTTTACTTACATGTCTTTCAGCAGCGAAAGAAGGACGCCTTCTCGGCTATATTCTTCACATCGATCATATGTATCACGTACGCCTCATGTTTGCGCACCAGATGGTTAACGCGTCCGCTATTCTTGGCACTGCAACGGGATTGAACGGCGAACAACCACAGTGGGCGGAATGAGAGCCCGCCAATCCTGGACTGCATAATATAGTTTAAGATAGAGACATAAATGTGGATATTTAAAAATCTTCTCACTCACCTATTTGATACAATTTCTAATGATTCCGAAAATTATGGAACAAAAAGTGAACTTTTGAATTTAACATTGTGCGTTTTGAGCGTAAAATGTAACTGATTTGTAAAATGTATAATTTGTTTGGCATCTTTTTAATTGTCGTCAGCTCGAGTCTCGTCAAGGCCTGGATGCTCATTATGATTGCTGCCTATTCTTCGACGCTTTTCTTGAACCGATACGGGGATTGGCATTTGTCGGCTTCTACGATATCTTGGCGCTGGAGTCCCCAATTGAGCTGATATATCTAGTTCAGTCAATCCCACACTTGGATTAGTTCCCAGATACGTTGTAGGCCTCTCTTCCATCTCATTTTGGTTGGAAACCAGTGTTTTTGAGTCCTTCCTGACGCCACTGTCATCAGCCTCAGCCTCTACTTTAGCCAGTTCCTCTGCGTGCGCCTTACGTACGCCACTGCTACCATACTTTCTTTTATGTTTTGGCTCATCAATCTCACCTGCCTCCGTTTGGGTTCGGCATCGCTTTAGCTTTGCACCACTTTTACTAAGAGTCGTCTGCAAAGCATTCTTGGAAGATGCTGACTTACGTCTACCCGTTTGATTTGGAGCAACACGTATGATTTTCTTATTTGTGTCACCGAGACTTTCATCCCGCTGCAAATCTTGATTGTTTTTAGTTTTAGAACTGCGTTTACACTTCGAGTTCGCTGCAATTCTGCGGTATTTCTCCTTTTCCTCCTCTGGCAGCACATTCCATAGCCCTGGAGCCAGCTTACGCAATTCGGCTGACTCCCGCAGCGACAACCGCTGTTTGCCCGACTCTTCTACTTTTCTCAAGCGTAAATCTTTCAAATAGTTTTGATAGGGATCCGGTGAGGCAATGTTGCGTAACTTACGCTCCCGCTCAGGAGTTAATGGGCTCTCCGAAAATGTTACATGACTCTTGGGTTTCGAACATCCTAAAGTGGCGTTCCACCATTTTTTTATAAAGTTAAAGACCATTTTGAGAATTTCTATAATATAGTTGTTACTGTGTTCAGTGTTCTCAGTTGAATGAGCTATGAGCTAGCGAAAGTAAATAAGTACAGATGATTTGTGTAGTTGACAGTTAAGACAATGCAATACTCTTTTCAACACTTCCACAATTTCTTTAACACACTTTTAGCGTAGCAAATCGTTTTCAAACTCCTTAAAGTGGATCACAATAGAGATATCTAGTAATCAAAATTATTTATTGATTTGCTGAAGGAATGATAAAGATCGGATGAACGATACTCAAGTTATGAGCAAAAAACGGCTAGTTAAAAATACCGAGGTGCTGTGTTAACGGGGCATCCGTGTAAAGTAGACCCCTAAAGTATGTCGCTAGTCTGTTCGCATCTACGCGAATCGGTCTGCTGGCTGTAGTTCCGTTAACCGGCCTGAAAAGTGTCCAAAGCGCCTTGCTGTCCTTGAGTATTATTAAACGTGCCAAAAACAACCAAAAAATATTTCATGTATTAATTAGTTAATGGCTTCCTCGGACTTAATTCTATATTGTGCCCAAATTTCAAAACAATCTAACGAGTGATTGCAAAGATAAAACGGTAAAACAAAACAACGTAAGTCTTAAGAAGTCTGAATAAAAATTTGTCTGTAAGTCAAAATACAAAAATAACATCTTGATCTTATCAAAAAGACTTGTACGAGTATACATAAAGAAATAACGCTTTCAATCTGTTATAATTTTCCTCTTACTTTTACAATACCAATACTTTTTTTCACATATGGGCTTTTGCAGACTGGCGTGACGTTACGTTCGTACGAAAAGATGTTTTTAAGAAATATGTATGAAAATCTTGGATTTTTAAAAAGATTGTTCTATATTTGGGTAGCAATTAAGTAGCACTATAATCAGCAAAAAAAAACGTCATCAATCGATTATAAGGAGTTAAAGATATAAGCACGGATATAACGGAAGTGGGTTTTGACTTGTTTTAGAAAAATGCAAAACTCTGCAAATTGGGCAAAGCTTTTTGTATACAATTTTCTTTAGTTTAATTTGAAATAATACAAGTTTGTTTTCCAGGTTATCTTAAACAAAAATGTTTGCCCAATTTCTTTTTATTTGCATAAGTATCTGACGTCACGTTACCTGACGTTACATTACTCAAATTAACTCATTTTAATTATGTTGTTTTTGTTATAATATAAAGCAGACACTAACAGTCAATTGCAATCATATAGTTTCTTATGGTGTCTTCTGCATTATTTTTGAACTCTTTGTACCCTTAGAAATAGTTTAGAGACCAAAAATCAATGCAATCTAAAGGCATTTTTATGACAACAAAACGTATTCAAATGAGAAAAATGGCATTTGCGCGACTTTGCATTCGAAAATATCGAAATGGGTTATGAATATATTTAAAATGATCTCAAATTAGTTTATTATGATTATTTCCCCATGGAAATATGATAAAAAAAATTGTGTTGTTAAGTACTTTTAATTTTTTGGTCTCGGTGGACTTTTTTGTGGAAATGCCCATATTCATTAAGGGCATATACACAGAAAAAAAAATGCCGGGAATTTTTTAAGCCTAAAAAGTGTGATTTGATCCCGACAGTAGGATTAAATTTTTAAGTACGAGTGGGCATTTATCATTCCGAAAAGGATTGTTTTATGTACGGATCGTACTTAACAACCAATTGAGAGAGTGAGAGAGCGAAAAACCTGAGAGCAAAGGCCAAGTCGCTCTCTTTGCTTCTCTCATCGTTGTTCGATCTCCTTTTTGCATGCATGAAAAATCAACAACTGGAGAAAGCAACAACTTGCACCATATAGTGGAGAATTTGGCAGGTGAGTGTTAAGTGTATTGTGTAAAGTGTTGTAATTACTGCGGCGGTGTATGTGTATGTATACTATATTCTTGCCCGCTTGCCTACACACACGTACATACATACATATGTGAATTCAAGGCATTGCTTCGACACCGATACATATGTATGTATATATGTCTTCACACCCAAGCCGAAAATCAGACGCACGCACTAAACACCAAACTAACGTTTGCATGTACACACAAAAATACTTAAATGCAAGTTTATTAAGTATTTTGTTTATTTGTCATTACATTTATCACATTATTTCCATCATTTACAGAAGCGGGTATTAAGTTCGAGCTCTTAAAGCTTTTGACAGCTGAAGACCTTAAAGAAGCGATTCCTGATTTAGGCCCTCGTATGAACCTTAGACAGAAGCTGTTCTGGTGGAATCAGACTGGAATTTGTGTATCAAAATCGCAACCAGATCAAGAATGTTTTTGTGTTTTGCCACTCCGCATGCCACAATTGTTCGAAACTTCTAGACATTTATAGTTATCTGCATTAGTTATCAGCTTAATCTTTAAATTTTTTCTACTTGCAGCTTGCCAATGAAGACGATTCGATTTCTGCCCAATCAAAAGTGGCTAAGCAAGAACGAGTATTATAGCGGAAAATATTTATAAATTTAATGTTTATTACAAAAATATTTTAATTTAATTAAATGCAAAAACAATATCTATATTGCCTGTAAGAAAATATCAGAAAATTTATAAATAAAAAAAACTCAATCTCTTCCGAACTAGAATATTATCACCTATGGAACAAAGATGAGTTCGGATATAGGGCACAAATCTATCTCTACCGAACTAGAAAATTATCTCCTATGGGACTAAGTTATGTTCGAAAAGGAGGATGAGTTTAAGTTCGGCCAGGCTAAAAGCGGGATCAAAATTTAAAAAACTATCCGTACTTAAATTGTTCCTTTCGGGAATGATTTATGCCATTCCAGGATCAACCCATTTTTATTGCCATTTCGGCATGAATTGATCCCGGATATCCCGGATTTTTTTTTCAGTGTAGCCTTTATTTGCCAGATAAACATTGAATTTACTCTGTAGCTTGTTAGACAGACATGTATTCAAAATGGTGGTTGAAGAGAGAAAATATCGGACTCCAAACTAAACGCTTCTAAACAGCTAACGCGCCTTAAGCTAAAGTTACTAAAAATCTATACATGATGGACCATTTCCGAAACAGATTCGTGTTTAGCAGATGTAAATAATCTAGAATCACTACCAACCCTTAAATTTTCTGAATAAAGTCAAATTTTGGTGTCTTGTGTTGATTTTAAAGTAGATTCTAGTCTCGATCTGATTGAAATTCCGTATTCAAATCTTTTATAGTTTCAAGTATACAATTTATGTAACTTTTGATTTCTGGTTTATTCATTAAATTGACTATTTCTTTTGGCTTAAATTGTAGACTTCTAGAGTCTGAGCCAAGGAAATTTTTTTGGGAACATTCCACTGCTCAAGCAAGCTCGCGCAACCATCTTGTCATGGCTATTCCCAAAATTATGTGTGGTCTTACTTCGCAGAATTTTTGAAACTCTTTTAATTTCTGCGTCTTTTTCGGGCTCGATGCAAAAGAGCCAATTCCAATAAAAAAGTGCCAGTGCACCAACAGGAAAAAATAACATCATTTTTGGTGCAAAAACACGAAGTGTGGCAACCGTGCCTTTATTTACAATTTTTATTTTATACAACTTGAATTAATATGGTTTTTATGCAAAAACTTAATAATAAAACAAAATTAGCATGTTGCAGCGAGCTGCGTGCGCTTGTACAAGGCAAATGGACAAATGGTCACACTTTTTTATGGTATTTTTACAACGCACCGTTGGAGTCAAATTAAAACAATTATGGCATTGTGAAGTTTGATCAATTCTTCTTCTTTATTGGCCCAATGTTGCATCACAACCGCTTGACTGTCTTGGCCCCTGCAATGAATGCCCTCCACTCGCTTCGGCATTGTGCGAGCTGGCACCAGTTGTTCACACCAAGGTTGGAAATGTCTTTCCGCACTTGATCATCGCATCTTAGTGGTGGGCCGAGTTCGCTTTGTACGTTTTTTTTGTTACTGGAGCTTCTTCATCCATCCGGATTACATGTCCTAACCAGCGCAGTCGATGTTGCTTTACATACATACAGTTCATACAGTTCGTGATTCAGTCGAATGCGGTATCCATCGCCAACTTTTAAAGGATGCACCTCTCTCTGAAGGATTTTTCGCTCGAACACGCCAATCGCCTCCTTATCTGCTGCTGTCATTGTCCATGCTGGGATGATGAGCGACTTGTATAGCGCTATTTTTGTTCTTCGAGAAAAGTCTCTGCTCTTGAACTCCTTACTGAGCCCGTAGTAGCATCGGCTTCCAAGAGTAATTCCTCTTCGGTTCTCCAGGCTGATGTTGTTGTCGCCGGTAGTCATCGTCCCGAGGTAGACAAAATCCTCTACAACCTCAAAGTTGTACTCCCCCATAGTAACAAATTGTCCAAGACGCGTAGACTTCTTGTCCGTGGATACTAGGTACTTCGTCTTGTCCTCGTTTACCGCTAAGCCCATCAGTTTAGACTGCTTCTCAGTCTCTGAAAACGCCCTGCTTACAGCCCGTTCGTTTTTGCCCATAATGTCAATATCATTGGCGTATTGCGAGTAGCATTAGATCTTTATAAAGAAATGAGCCCGATCTGTTGGCGCATTATATACTCCATCAGCAGATTAAAGAAGTCACATGATAAGGTATCACCCTGCCCCTAAAACCTCTCTTGGTATCAAATGACGAAGCTTCGAGTGCTTCTCAACGTCATTATGCAAAGTCGAACGTACTTTGCTGGTATACCAATGGTAGACAGGGCGTCAAAGAACCTTGACCTTATCGGTGTGTCAAAGGATGGTTGGTTTTTAATATTTCTCTCATAGGTCTTCTCCAGGGTTTGTCGTAATGTGAATATCTGGTTTGTGGTGGATTTACCAGGTCTGAAGCCACACCGATAAGGTCCGATCAGCGGCTTGAGACGAATCTTATATGCAATGGGAAGGAGACTGATCCCACGGTAGTTGGCGCAAACTGCAGGGTCTCCTTTGTTAAAAAAGTGGGCAAATTACACTTAGACTCCAATCTTCGGGCATGCTCTCGTCGGACCATATTCTGCTGAGCAGTTGATGCAGCTTGATCAATTAGCTGTTAATTTAAGCAGTTACGGTTTGAAAATTGTAACATTAATTTTTTGATTTTTGGCCTATGGCAGCAACCTCTAAGCGTTGCTGGGGTTCCTCTCAGCGCCCCTGTCCTTCCACTTTAGCTTCGGTAATAGCTGTTCTTATCTTTGCGCTTGTGGCATTGTGGATGCTTCAATGTGTGAGCATTGTATTAAGGGCATGTGGTCGGAGTAGATCCTTATCTTTTATCTACATATCCGTCACATAGTGATGCCACGATCTGCTAATCAGGCAGTAATCGATAGTTGACGTTGCCCGTGTCCTCGTACAAATGTAAAACTGCCATTTGGGTAGCTATTTATCCTCCCATTTAAAATTGTGAGGCTAAATGATTCTCGCACAGCTCAATTATTTTGTTTGCCATTAGCATCTAAATTCCGAACCTTTTCAGTTCCAATTCAGTATTATGGATTAAGATACTTTGTTAACCAATGGAATCCCGCACTGGGCACGGTGGTGGATGATGTAGATGAATTAGTTGAAAAATTGTGAATAATAAAATTGTCAAAGAAGAATAAACTGATTTTGTGGTGGCCAAGCCGATTAACACCCGATACTTTGTGAAATAAAAATTGTAAAAGAAAGAAAAGAAGAATAGAAATTTAATTTAAATTGACTGAAATATTAGTGCAGACATCAACCAATTTTACGATATTCAAAGTTGACACCGTATTGTGGCGCCATCTTTTAGCCACAGATGGCGCCACAAAAACATGACAAAGTCTTGTATATGTACGGCCAACGATTAGACAATTAAAATAAAGAATAAAAAAATAAATTTAATTAAATTTAAAACTTGTCCAAGACGATGATGATGTGTCTGGTTGGAGAAGCTCCAGACGAATGACATTACAATTGATTTGTATTCAAAGGTTGAGTTTTATTGCCTGGAAAAGCCTACTCAGTCACGAAATTTTTTCTGTGCATTCAAAAACCAAGCCTACTAAGGCAAGAAATTTTATATTTGACAAAAATGTGTATTTTGTTGCTAAATACACTTGGCCCTCGCTTAACACGGACTCGTTTAGCACGAAATCGGTCTTACACGGTTACAAATTTGCTACCTTCCCCCTTTTAACACGCTGAAAACCTCGTTCTTACACGATTGCAAAATATCGCAAAAAGTTGGTGCAAAAAGTTGGTACAGCTTGATTAAATCAAAAAGTTAATAAATAAAATATATAAATTTCAGAAAGAACGGAACTCCTTTTAACGAAAAGTCATTTCTACAGAAACAAAAATACAAATTCTAAACCGCTTAGACAATGGGCAAACTGCCACGGAAATTGCAAGAAGCCTTGACTTGAATGAGGCAACAGTTTTCACTATCAAAAAAAATGAAACTGATTGGGTCATCTATATCTAAAAAATTTACTAGTAGAGCATCTATTTTGGAGAAAATGGAAAGAGCACTTAGCATTTGGATTGACAATAGCTACGAAAAAAGATTCCTTCAAGCCAGCGGATCATTCAGGAAAAGGCACTCATCATCATCATTTATGAACTGCTCAAGCAAAGTGGAGAGGCCTCTTCCAGCATTGATTTCGTTGCTAGTAATGGATGGTTCGAGAAATTTAAAAAACAGTTCTCCATTCATAGCATCAAATTTAAAGGCGAAGCGGCATCGCACGATGATGCAGCTGCTACCACATACCCAGAAGAAATTCAGGGGTTCATTGAAGAAGAGGAATTCTTGCTTGACCAAGTTTTCAATGCTGCTGAAACTGAACTTTACTGAAAAAAAAAGGCAAATCAAACTTTTTTATCAAAGAATAAAAAAGTAGCTCCCGGCTTTAAGGCGCAAAAAGATCGTTTCGACGACATGGCATGGCATTTGATGATGTGCAAGAGTTGTTTGAAGATGAAGGAATTAATGACGAATCATTGCTTGAGATTGCTGTGAATGAAGCAAACAATTCGAAATCAGATGACAGCAGCTCTGAAGAAACCGATCCAATTAGTTTAACGATAGAAAAGCTCCAAGAAGGATTCGCATATGCTAGCAGCTTGGAATCGTGCTTATTAAATTCAGATCCGGTCATCGAACGACGACTTAAGTTAAAGAGAGAGTTATAAAAAATACTTTTGTTTTGTAAGGAGTGCTATAAAGAAGCTTTAAAAGCCACCAAACAATCGAAAATTACAGATTTTTTTGATAAGGAGACACCAAAAAAGAAAACATGTTGAAACAAACTGGCTTAAACTATAAATGCCACCAAATACATTTCAAATGTGATATAATTAGAAACATATGATCTTCTTACTTTTTAACATTTTTAAGTTTTTCAAAAGTTTAAGTAACTTTTTTAATTTAATACCAACTTTTAATTTTGAAAATATGAATGTTATGCATATGTTTAAGGCATATACATAGTAACTTTTGGTTTATTTTGAACAAATGTATGAAACTTTAATAAAAACAGACCAATTTTGAACAATAAAAAATTGTTTTTGTTGCCAATTTTGAATTTCAGGAACGTAACCCCTTATTTTGTACTGAATCCATGTTTCGCTTAACACGATTTCGCTTAACACGAGGTTTTCTAGGAACGTAACCCCCGTGTTAAGCGAGGGCCAAGTGTAGTTGCAAAACCAGCTTAAAAACGGGCCTGTTTCAAGGCCCGTCCGTAACAAAAAGTATCTGTTTTGGAAGCATTGTTGCTTGTTTAGAGTCATTTTACACTGAGACTAAATGCTACCTATATTGAAAATTGATAAAGTGTGCCTTTGCATTCCAAAAACGTGACAGTTTGGTTGAAATTTGATTGCCCATCCGACAAATTAACGTATGTAAGCGGACCTACGACATTTACAATACACTCAGAAAAAAACGATCGGCAGAGTTCTAGATCGATAGGGATGGAATTTATACTGTTTTGTTATTAAAATTTTAAGTATGTTTTGTTCTTCGACGTACTTAAGCTAAGAACGAAACATTCTAGAATAGAACAACCACTGTTAATATTGTTAAAATGAGAACAAACGTTCTTGTAGTAAGTCGGGCTGCACTTAAGACCATAACAAACTAATAGTATGACCAAAAAGATTTTATAATAGTTCGAAATGTATGTATATTACCTTCGAGACTATATGGGGCTTTAAGGGCTTTCCAAATCTTCATCTAAATCTCTCTTTCTCTCTCTGTCTTAAGCTAAATCTGGCTTAAAACTCTGGTGTCAAGGTGCAACACTTACTGTTTACTTAACCATAGTTAAGAATATACCACGCAGCAACGCCAATGTCTTTCCCGATTACACAGAGCGTTGACGTAGAGTACGTTGTAAAGCTGGTCGCGTATAGTACTTCCTCATACATGGTTTTCCTCGGGGACCCCCCAAAAACTCTGAAGTTATGGCCCAAAAACCGTTAATTGCTCATTTTGCTTACTTAACTTGAAATAAATCGCGAATGGACCATCTGATTTTATGTAACTTTGCTAATTCTGATAGCGACGAAAAATTCTTATATATTATATTCAATGGTTTTAGAGATTTAACGCGATGGCTGAGAATCGCGGGTTACAGATCAGGTATTTTCAACATTTTTATACCCTTGCAAAGGGTATTATAATTTTGCCCAGAAGTTTGCAACGCATGGAAATATTCAATTCCGACCCCATAAACTATATATATTCTTGATCAGGGCGACGAGCTGAATCCATTGAGCTTTGTCCGTCCGTCTGTCTGTCTGTCCGTCTGTCTGTCCGTCTGTCTGTCCGTCTGTCTGTCCGTCTGTCTGTCCGTCTGTCCGTCTGTCTGTCCGTCTGTTTCTACGCAAACTAGTCTCTCAGTTTTATAGCTATCGAGCTGAAATTTTGCACAGAGTCTTCTTTTTACTGCACGCTGCTAATATGTCGGAACCGACCGGATCGGTTGACTATATCTTATAGCTGCCATAGGAACCATCGGTCAAAAAAGTGGGTCTTAGTGAGAAAATCTTTTTTGTTTTCAATGCTAGCGTCATAAAACTCGGCCATAACTAATATTTTGTGCTTTCAAACAGATTTGCAAATTTTGGTCAAAATCGGATGACTATAACATATAGCTGCCATAGGACCGATCGGTCGGAAAATGGGTCTTAGTGAAAAAACTTTTTTCTTTTCAATGCTAGCGTCATAAAACTCGGCCATTATTGATATTATATGTATTCAAACAGATTTGCAAATTTTGGTCATAATCGGATGACTATATCTTATAGCTGCCATAGGAACCATCGGTCAAAAAATGGGTCTTAGTAAGAAAAAATTTTTGTTTTCAATGCTAGCGTCATAAAACTCGGCCATAATTAATATTATACGCTATTAAATAGATTTGCAAATTTTGGTCAAAATCGGAAGACTATAACATATAGCTGCCATAGGACCGATCGGTCGGAAAATGGGTCTTAGTGAAAAAACTTTTTTGTTTTCAATGCTAGCGTCATAAAACTCTGCCATAATAAATATTATATGCTTCCAAACAGATTTGCAAATTTTGGTCAAAATCGGATGACTAGAACATATAGCTGCCATAGGACCGATCGGTCGGAAAATGGGTCTTAGTGAAAAAAAACTTTCTTGTTTTCAATGCTAGCGTCATAAAACTCGGCCATAATTAATATTATATGCTTCCAAACAGATTTGCAAATTTTGGTCAAAATCGGATGACTAGAACATATAGCTGCCATAGGACCGATCGGTCGGAAAATGGATCTTAGTGAAAAAAACTTTTTTGTTTTCAAGTAAATCGTTCTTAAAGTCGGTGATTCTTAATATTAAACGCTTTCAAACTAATTTGAACAAGTTGATCGACATCGGGTGACTATACCTTATGGTTGCCCATAGGACCGATAGGTCGGAAAATGAGTCTTAGTGAGAAAAAACTTTTCTGTTTTAAATGTTATCTTTCTTAAACTCCGCGATTGTTAATTTGATATGTTTTCAAAAGGATTCGCGAAATTTGGTCGAAATAAGATGTTTATCTGTCGGAAAATGGGTTTTAGTTAAAAAAATTTTAGATTTTGATGTAAGCGTTCTTAAACTGTGACATTTGCAAGGGTATAAAAACTTCGGCACAGACGAAGTTAGCTTGGCCTTCTCGTTTATAAATTCTTACAATAAATTTTATACTATGCGATTTTTCCTTAAAGTTTATAATAAGAGCCCATTTATTTCTCCGTTGAACAAATGTTCTCTCGATGAATTTGGTTACCTGATGACGAAGTTATTCGCGGATATCTAAGCACACTTCGACAATCTAGTATATTTTTTTAAGTATGTTAACAGAAAATCGAATGCCCCGAAAAGTAAACTTTGCTAAAGTTTGGGGGGAAATTTAAATATAGTTTTTCATATAATCACATAAATGTTTACATATTTGTTTGACAATTTTGGACTAAGATTATTCCTGTTCGAGTGCTGAAGACATTATTCCAACTCCTCTACACTTCAAGCTTGGATACATGAAGCAATTTAAGAAACGACTAAATAGAGAGGGTGAACCATTTCTTCATCTGCGAGCAGCTTTCCCAAAAATAAGTGATTAAAAATGCTATATTAAACATAAAATGATTTGTTAAACATTTAAAAAATTCCAATTTTCAGGCATTTTCATTGGCCCTCAATTTCGAAAACTTATGCGGAACGATTCATTTGATGCAAAAATGAGTGAAATAGAAAAAAGAGCATGGATTTCATTCAAGTATCTATGTAAAATTTTTTTAGAAAACTATAGAAGCCCTAATTACGAGAAGGTGGTTAAAGAATTTACAGAGGCTTTAAAGTACATTTTGTACATTCCCACTTGGATTTTTTCCCAACTAACCTAGGTCAATTTAGTGACAAACAAGGTGAACGGTTTCATCAAGAAATAGCTGGAATAATGGAAAAGCGATTTAGTAACAAAGATCCAGCTAGAACGCTGTTCACCTTTTGCTGGTCTCTAATGCGAGAGAGTGATGATATCACACTAAAACGTAGAAGGTCATCTGCACATTTCCAATGCAGCCAAGCTAAAAGCTAAGTGGCTTGGCCTTCACCAATAAAAGCATAACAAAAACCTGAAATTTTTCTATTTTCTTAAGCGCATCTATTTATTTTTGTATTGTCCATCACTAAAAGGGGTTAATGTAGACTTGCGGAATTGCATCATGGAAGATTTTAAACTTGCGGCTTGGCTCTAATCCATAACAAACTTGATATTTCTGCGCATATAGGTACAAGAAGACTAAATAAATAAATAGGTATTGCCGTGTGCTACATCTTTGGAGTGCATGTCGCTAATGTGTCCCATAAATTGTTATATATGGCAGGAGTGGCAAAATTTTAAATGGATCTTGATTTATCTTTACCTTTTTATACTCTGTACCGAAGGTACATAGAGTATATTAAGTTTGTGCAAAAGTATGTAACAGGGAGAAGGAATCGTTTCCGAACCTATAAAGTATATATATTCTTGATCAGCATCAACAGCCGAGTCGATATAGCCATGTCCGTCTGTCCGTCTGTATGAACGAAGAGATCTCAGAGATGGTAAGAGATAGAGGTTTGACATGTATGGGACATATATTTCTTATACTTGCAGGCAAATCAAGATTATTTTCAATTTACCACGCCCCCTCCCGCCTCCGCAAATTGGAAAAAACGTCATATCTCCTACAGTTTTGATGATAGATGCTTCGTACCTTCCAAAGATATCTAGTAATCAAAATTATTTATCGATTTGCTGAAGGAATGATAAAGATCGGATGATCGATACTCAAGTTATGAGCAAAAAGCGGCCGGTTAACAGCTATATGCTATATAGTTGTCCGATTTTTATCATACTTGGTGGAATTCTGTAAAAGCATAGAAAACTGTTAAATACGAGATTTGGGGGCGTTTGCATTGAAGACAAAAAAGTTCTTCTTCTTACTAAAACTACATTTTCGACCGATGGTTCCTATGGCAGCTATATGCTACAGTCATCCGATTTAACTCAAACTTGGCAGAACTGTGTGGAAGCACATTACATTAATCAATAATGAGTTTGGAAGCGATAGCATTGAAATCAAAAAAGTTTTTCCAACTAAAACTTTTTTTCAGACCTATCTTTTGTATGGCAGCTATACTATATAGTTGTCCGATTTTTATCATACTTGGTGGAATTATGTGAAAGCATAGAAAACTGATAAAAGCGAGGTTTGGCGGCGTTTGCACTGAAAACCAAAAAGTATTTTTTTTTACTATAACTAGTTTTTCGGCCGATCGTTCCTATATCAGCTATATGCTATAGTCATCCGATCTGGCCGGTTCCTACAAATGTGTAGCGTATTTGTACCAAAAGACTTTGTACAAAGTTTGGTTACGATAGCTTTAACACAGCCGGACATGGCTATCGTCATGCTGATCAAGAATATATCGCTAACTTACTACTAAAAAATACGATTTTTGACTTAATGATGCAGAAATATTCGCTGTATCTTGTTTTATATTGTGGAGGGCTGCAAACCCAAAACATTTTTCGGAACCTCCGGCTTGCTGGTTCGAACCAAAATTTACCAACGGTTTAGGTTCGGAAATTTGAGGTTCGAGGTTTTTGGGCGTTGGTTTTGGTTCGAACCTTGGTTCGCAATATATTTAAATTAACAATACAACAGTTATACACTTGACGCCTAGATACATTGTTAGTCCGCATTTACACGGTGAAGCAAACTTCATGAAGTTTTTGTTTGTAGGGAAGAGGTGTAGGGGGGCAGTCGAAGCAGGCAAAGCTTCAGGGCAAGCTGGCAATGAAGTTTTTCGATATGTATATTTATAAGATGAAAAATTTGTGCCAGTTTTCTCTGATTTAGTGTCTGTTTATGTTCTGTACCAAAGGTACAAAGAATATTTGTGCAAATGTACATATGTAACCGTCAGAACAAAGCATCTCTGACCCTATAAAGTGTATACATATAGTAGCATATAGTATAGTCAGGCTTGACCAACTTTCCGTATTGTTATATTTCTAATTGTCGACTCTGCAGTTACGTACATAGAAGGGTATCCAAATAAATTTTAATGTGTATAATATTTTT
Organism: Lordiphosa magnipectinata; assembly: GCA_037044535.1. Lineage (NCBI taxonomy): Eukaryota > Metazoa > Arthropoda > Insecta > Diptera > Drosophilidae > Lordiphosa > Lordiphosa magnipectinata. Next base: position 107,511 of record JBAMBO010002043.1, on the reverse strand, counting down.
TTGTTTGAACCGAACCAAAAGCTTGGGTTCGGAACGGGTTCGTGTTCATCTATTTTCGTCCTCGTGGTTCGGTTCAGGGTTTGGTTCACAGTAAAAAATAAACCGGAATTCCGGGTTCGAACCGGTTCGGTTCAAAATCGGTTTGCAGCCCTGATTTTGATTCTATGCTTTAGACCTTTTCGATACGATATACTCCGCGAATTGAGCCAAAACAGATTCAGATGAATTTCCACAGGTCTTCAGGTTGACCTGACTGATCAGCGACGTCTATGGAATCCTTATCTACCTCCCTCTCTCACTTGGTGAGTTGTAAGGTCTGCCCTACAGTGGGCGTGGCTGAGACCCAGATTCACGATGACACAGACACTGTTCGACTAGGTTTTACAGCTAGAGAGCGTGGCTTGACGTTGAGGCTTGACCGATGATATACGTCTGCCTTCAGAGGCAGAGTGCAGACACGGCCAAATTCTGCTGTCGCCTAGACTTTGGCTGTTCTTCTAATTTGCGGGAGTGCAATTTAAAGCGCTTGGCTGAGGGAAGCTGCGCTGCCTCTGTCACGGCCTTCGCTATTAAAAGGTAATATTTAATTACTAATGGGTCACAGCGCACATTACCTGTGTCGCTTATATTTACCTTGCCAATTTGGATTAATATAGACAAATATGAAAGGTCCAAGACAATCACGGCCAATTTTAATCCAATTTTCACTATCAGAAGTTAACTAAATTAGCTTTTGAGGCTAGACAATTTAGTTAACTTACATGAAATTTACAGGAAACCAGCCGTAAAATTGTCCTCAAAAGGCGTTTGCCTTTTAAAACAGGCAAATTATCGTTGCGACTGCTGGATATTTTCACTTCAGGAATTTTATGATAAAATAAAAATTAAGTTTTTTTCCCAAGCACGTCTTATTAGCTGGACACCCACGAGGAAAAGAACGAAGTTTTTTTTTCCGGAAGTGTGGATTTTTCAAACGCAGCATGAGGGCGGCAGAACTGTTATTGATACATTCTTTGGCTAATGTCAGTAGGGTTGATTGCGACTGCGCAGCTCTCTGTTATCAAGCTGACTGCTATGACCAATATCCGTTGTAGTTTAAATAAAATCTGACGATAATAATGTCGAATTCCTCACATGTCCAATAACCATCAAAGAAGAAAGATTGCAGTTATGGAATGGCAACAAACCCACCCCATTGCCGTTATGAGTTACGGAACCAGAGAATCTCGCCCGCCGTGCCCTCTAACTGTGTGTAGGTGATAATGAAAAGGAAGACAACCAACCTCTTTTCGAAGACACCCTAGCAATCGCTACATAATATTGTTTTTATGCAAAAATTTAATAATAAAACAAAATTAGCATGTTGCAGCGAGCTGCGTGCGCTTGTACAAGGCAAATGGATAAATGGTCACACTTTTTAATGGTATTTTTACAACGCACCGTTAAAACTAAATTAAAACAATTATGTCATTATGAAGCTTGATCAATTCTTCTTCTTTATTGGCCCAATGTTGCATCACAACCGCTTGACGGTCTTCTGCATTGTGCGAGCTGGCACCAGTTGTTCACACCAAGATTGGAAATGTCTTCCTGCACTTGATCATCCCATCTTAGTGGTGGGCGTCCCCTCCTGCCTTGTCCTCCAAAGTCAGCCGCCTTCGCTTTGTACGTCTTTTTTACTGGAGCTTCTTCATCCATCCGGATTACATGTCCTAACCAGCGCAGCCGCTGTTGCTTTATGCGCTTGACTAGACTGATGTGCTAATAGAGCTCATACAGTTCGTGATTCAGTCGAATGCGATATCCATCGCCAACTTTTAAAGGTCCAAGAAAGCCAATCGCCTCCTCATCTGCTGCTGTCATTGTCCCTGCTTCTGCGCCCTATTGCAGGAGCGACTTGTATAGCGCTATTTTTGTTCTTCGAGAAAAGTCTCTGCTCTTGAACTCCCTACTGAGCCCGTAGTAGCATCGGTTTCCAAGAGTAATTCTTCTTCGGTTCTCCAGGCTGATGTTATTGTCGCCAGTAATCATCATCCCGAGGTAGAAAAAATCCTCTACAACCTTAAAGTTGCACTCCCAAGACGCGTAGACTTCTTGTCCGTGGATACTAGGTACTTCGTCTAGTACTCGTTTACCTCTAAGCCCATCAGTTTATACTGCTTCTCAATCTCTGAAAACGCTCTGCTTACAGCCCGTTCGTTTTTGCCCATAATGTCAATATTATTGGCGTATGCGAGTAGCATTAGATCTTTATAAAGAAATAAGCCCGATTGGCATTTGGGCACTGGCTTAGTATATACTCCATTAGTAGATTAAAGAAGTCACACGATAAGGTATCACCCTGCCCCTAAAACCTCTCTTGGTATCAAATGACGAAGCTTCGAGTGCTTCTCAACGTCATTATGCAAAGTCGTACGTACTTTGCTGGTATACCAATGGTAGACAGGGCGTCAAAGAACCTTGACCTTATCGGTGTGTCAAAGGCTGATTTATAATCAACAAAATGATGGTTGGTTTTTGATATTTCTCTCATAGGTCTTCTCCAGGGTTTGTCGTAATGTGAATATCTGGTTTGTGGTGGATTTACCAGGTCTGAAGCCACACCGATAAGGTCCGATCAGCGGCTTAAGACGAATCTTATATGCAATGGGAAGTAGACTGATCCCACGGTAGTTGGCGCAAACTGCAGGGTCTCCTTTTTTAAAAAGTGTGCAAATTACACTTAAGACTCCAATCTTCAGGCATGCTCTCGTCGGACCATATTCTGCTGAGGAGTTGATGCAGCTTGATCAATTAGCTGTTAATTTAAGCGGTAACGGTTTGAAAAGCGTTGCTGGGGTTCCTTGTTCCACAGCTATGCCCTTGCATACCTCTAGCTTCGGTAATAGCCGTTCTCTTTTTGCGCTTGTGGCATTGTGGATGCTTCAAATGCTCACACTATTAAGGGCATGTGGTCGGAGTAGATCCTTATCTTTTATCTACATATCCGTCACATAGTGATGCCACGATCCGCTAATCAGGCAGTAATCGATAGTTGACGTTGCCCGTGTCCTCGTACAAATGTAAAACTGCCATTTGGGTCGCTATTTGTCCTCCCATTTAAAATTGTTAGGCTAAATGATTCGTACAGCTCAATTATTTTGTTTGCCATTAGCATCTAAATTCCGAACCTTTGCAGCTCCAATTCAGTATTATGGATTAAGATACTTTGTTAACCAATGGAATCCCGCACTGGGCACGGTGGTGGATGATGTAGATTGAAGTAGTTGAAAATTGTGAATAATAACATTGTCAAAGAAGAATAAACTGATTTTGTGGTGGCCAAGCCGATTAACACCCGATACTTTGTGAAATGAAAATTGTAAAAGAAAGAAAAGAAGAATAGAAATTTAATTTCAATTGACTGAAACATTAGTGCAGACATCAACCAATTTTACGATATTCAAAGTTGACACCGTATTGTGGCGCCATCTTTTAGCCACAGATGGCGCCACGAAAACATGACAAAGTCTTGTATATGTACGGCCAACGACTAGACAATTAAAATAAAGAATAAAAAAATAAATTTAATTAAATTTAAAACTTGTCCAAGACGATGATGATGTGTCTGGTTGGAGAAGCTCCAGACGAATGACATTACAATTGATTTGTATTCAAAGGTTGAGTTTTATTGCCTGGAAAAGCCTACTCAGTCACGAAATTTTTTCTGTGCATTCAAAGGCCAAGCCTACTAAGTTTATTTATTCGCAATTTAGTTACCTTAGATCTAATTGTTTACAATTTGCTGTTACTTCTAGAGATAACTTATATTGTAGTGTTTTTAAATTTCATATGTCGATATTATTATACCCTTGCAAAGGGTATTATAATTTTGCCCAGAAGTTTGCAACGCATGGAAATATTCAATTCCGACCCCATAAACTATATATATTCTTGATCAGGGCGACGAGCTGAATCCATTGAGCTTTGTCCGTCCGTCTGTCTGTCCGTCTGTCTGTCCGTCTGTCTGTCCGTCTGTCTGTCCGTCTGTCTGTCCGTCTGTTTCTACGCAAACTAGTCTCTCAGTTTTATAGCTATCGAGCTGAAATTTTGCACAGAGTCTTCTTTTTACTGCACGCTGCTAATATGTCGGAACCGACCGGATCGGTTGACTATATCTTATAGCTGCCATAGGAACCATCGGTCAAAAAAGTGGGTCTTAGTGAGAAAATCTTTTTTGTTTTCAATGCTAGCGTCATAAAACTCGGCCATAACTAATATTTTGTGCTTTCAAACAGATTTGCAAATTTTGGTCAAAATCGGATGACTATAACATATAGCTGCCATAGGACCGATCGGTCGGAAAATGGGTCTTAGTGAAAAAACTTTTTTCTTTTCAATGCTAGCGTCATAAAACTCGGCCATTATTGATATTATATGTATTCAAACAGATTTGCAAATTTTGGTCATAATCGGATGACTATATCTTATAGCTGCCATAGGAACCATCGGTCAAAAAATGGGTCTTAGTAAGAAAAAATTTTTGTTTTCAATGCTAGCGTCATAAAACTCGGCCATAATTAATATTATATGCTATTAAATAGATTTGCAAATTTTGGTCAAAATCGGAAGACTATAACATATAGCTGCCATAGGACCGATCGGTCGGAAAATGGGTCTTAGTGAAAAAACTTTTTTGTTTTCAATGCTAGCGTCATAAAACTCTGCCATAATAAATATTATATGCTTCCAAACAGATTTGCAAATTTTGGTCAAAATCGGATGACTATAACATATAGCTGCCATAGGACCGATCGGTCGGAAAATGGGTCTTGGTGAAAAAAACTTTTTTGTTTTCAATGCTAGCGTCATAAAACTCGGCCATAATTAATATTATATGCTTCCAAACAGATTTGCAAATTTTGGTCAGAATCGGATGACTAGAACATATAGCTGCCATAGGACCGATCGGTCGGAAAATGGATCTTAGTGAAAAAAACTTTTTTGTTTTCAAGTAAATCGTTCTTAAAGTCGGTGATTCTTAATATTAAACGCTTTCAAACTAATTTGAACAAGTTGATCGACATCGGGTGACTATACCTTATGGTTGCCCATAGGACCGATAGGTCGGAAAATGAGTCTTAGTGAGAAAAAACTTTTCTGTTTTAAATGTTATCTTTCTTAAACTCCGCGATTGTTAATTTGATATGTTTTCAAAAGGATTCGCGAAATTTGGTCGAAATAAGATGTTTATCTGTCGGAAAATGGGTTTTAGTTAAAAAAATTTTAGATTTTTATGTAAGCGTTCTTAAACTGTGACATTTGCAAGGGTATAAAAACTTCGGCACAGACGAAGTTAGCTTGGCCTTCTCGTTTAAAGTTCTAATCTCTCCTTTGACCTCCTTGAAGGTGATTGGTGCGGAAAGGAGTGCCATTTGCAGCGGGACCTCCAATGATTCCTGTACCAATTGCACTCTATTAGTAGAGGCGGTGGCGTAGGGCTGGAACCTATCCTCCAAGTTGCAGGCAAAGGCTTGGCCCATGATCCGTCAGGATTCCTGATAGGAAATTTAGGCTGCACTTAGTTTTTTTTTTAAAAGTTCGCTCTGAAAACGAAAACGCAACTAATCAAATTTTTTGGTGAACAAGACTTTTTTTTTGATTGAATGGCAGGGTTCTCTCTCGTCCAAATTAACTGTATTCCGAACGGTATGCATAGGCATCTTGAGTGTCTAGTGTATACCAACGATGTTCCCATCTCTGTGGTATCTAGAGTGCCACCGCTTTCTATCCCTGAGGATACTTACCATCCTACTCTTCAAATTGAAATTGAATTTGATTCGTTCAGCATCCCAATTCCGAATATGCAAAGTACAAACACTTTTTGCTTGCGCAAGGCGGATTGGTCTTCCATCATTGATGCGCTTCTTAATATTGATTGGTCCTTCCTTGACTCTTTTCATGATATGGAGAATGCTACCAATTCTTTTTATCTAACCCTGAAAACTGTTTTCAATGAATTCATCCCATTATATGCCCCTTTCCCTCCCACAAGGGCTCCACCCTGGTTTACAAGGGAATTGTCCAATCTTAAAAACATCAAGAGTCGTTTGTACAAAAAATTCAAGAGATCTGGTTCCCAAATAGATTACTCTAAATACTCAGATGCTCATTCCAAATACATGAGCCTCAATTCCGAGTGCTATCAGGATTATTTGGTTAACTGCGAATTAAGCTTTCAGCAAGACCCTAAAAACTTTTATAGATTTGTCTTCTCGTTTTCCTCCTGCACTTTCCTTGGACAACACAACTGCTGACAATGATATGGATATTGCCAACTTGTTCGCATCATTTTTTCAGCGTTGTTATTCCTCCTCCTCTCTTGATCTTGGGCGGCCGTATCCGTATCCGATTGCACATTCCAGCTGCATTTTTTCTCCGGTTTTAGACTCCGAGAGTTTATTATTTAGTCTAAGATCTGCGGAATCATCCTTCAGTCCCGGTCCTAACAATGTTCCAAGCTGTGTGCTTACATATTGTGCAGACTCTCTCTACAGATTTTAGCAAATCTTTCGATTTCGTTAATCATGAGCTCCTTATACACAAACTGTATATGCTTGGCTTTCCTATTAAGCTTCTTAATTGGATCGGTCTCAGAGAGTTTGCTTCAATTCGCTATTTTCTGTATCCATTCGTGTATTCTCTGGTGTTCCCCAAGGCAGTCATCTAGGACCTTTGCTTTTTAGCTTATTTGTAAACGATATTCCGTCCGCATTATCTTACTCTCAGGTGCTTATGTATGCGGATGATCTTAAGCTTTGCCTGTCTTGCGACGATCCAGTATCACCTCTTCTCCTACAAAGGGACTTAAACTCTCTCAATAATTGGTGCATAATTAACAGTCTGCCACTCAACAATGAGAAATGTAAATATTTAACTTTTCATCGCAATACGCCTTATCTCTAAGACATCTATAAAGTCGACGACTTGGGAATACAATTTGTGCCCAAGTTATGTTTCAATGGTCATTACTCGGATATTACTAATAAAGCTATGGGAGTTCTTGGCTTTATCAAAAGATGGTCTAAAGAATTTAATGACCCTTATGTCACCGAACAACTATACGTTTCTCTAGTCAGACCTAGTCTTGAGTATGTCCCACACTACCAAAAATATCAGTATCAACTCGAACCTGTACAAAAACAGTTCTTTCTCTTCGCCCTGCGTGGCTTAAATTGGAATCCCAATAGGCATCTACCACCATACGAGCACAGACTACGCTTATTGGACCTTCCATCCCTGAATAATCGAAGGATCTACCTTAGTGTGCTTTTCCTTCATAAGCTACTGTCAGGTGAGGTTGACTCAAGCGCTCTGCTTACTCTGCATATGCTTTGCGGCTCCGGCACGGGTAACTAGAAATTATGTCCCGATTTATTTAAATCCTTGCCTCACGAACTATGCTCATCATGAATCCTTTCGTAATCTCTGTCTTAATTACAACAAGTAATATCATCTGTTTTCAGTAAACTCCCCATTGTTAGATGTAAGGAAAAGTCTATTGTCTAATCTAAATTCATAATTGTAAATAGTTTGACTGAACTTTGTTAAACTTTAAACAGCAACAATAAAAGTTGGCCATACTCGACGGACCCATGTTTTTTTTTAAGAAGATCAAAGAAAAACGCAATTTTTTTCTGTTGCTGATAAAAATTATTCAAATGTTCAAGTAGATTTGATTACATCACTTTATGAATGTGATATTTCGTAAATAGTCGCCTTGAGCGGCTACGACGTATTCATCCCGTTTTGCAACATTTCGGCCGGAATAGCGACTATTTCTTGGCGGATATTGTTTTTCAGGTCTTCCAGGGTTCTTGGCTTGTTGGCCTTTGATTTCAAATAGCCTCACAAGAAGAAGTCTGAAGGTGTCAACAATGACCTGTGTGTGTGTGTAGTGGAGCGCCATCTTGTTGAAACCAGTAGTGCACCTTACGCTTTCGACGAACAATTTAACATCACAAAATTGGTTATCATATCGCGATTGACAGTAACCGTTTGGCCATCTTCATCTTCGACGCATCTTCAGAAAACGCCGCACCAAACAGGTGACTTTCTCATCGTGAATAGGTAACTCTTGAATCTCTTGAGGATTTTCGCAATTTTGTTTGTTTACCGTTCCGTTCAACGTTCTGTTCTCACATTATTTATTCTTTTAAATGCACGACTTGTTTTGTTGAATGTAAATTTCAACAATCTGAGAGCGTTCGCTTGGCGTGTACTGTTCCATGGTAAAAATCTACTTGGACTGTCGCACAGTGGGGCATTTGACCCCTAAACTATAGATGAATTCAATTTTTTTTTTTTTTTGGATTTGAAATGATTGAGTAATGTCTAGTCAAAATAGATTAATTTCGACATCAAAATCTGTTTAAAGGCCTATTCTCAGATGAGATAAAAATTTTGTTCGCCACTATATAAATCATATAAATAGAAACAGTTTTGAACAATTTGAAATCTGATTGCTTTGAAACGGCAGTCCTATTTGTATGAAATTTTGATAGATAGATGATTCTTTTCATTTAATAATTTTCATAGCTTACAGCTTTACATTGATTAAGTCATAATAAACAAACATTTAAAGCTTGGTTTAAAATCTTCTGTCTTCCTTCTGTTGTATGACATAAAAACATTTACATATATAAACATATACTTATTTTACATATAATTAACATAATTTCATATTCTGCATATTATTTAAAAATTTTCATTTATGACATTTCCTCTATAACTAGTAGCCATATCTATGTAATTCGCCCCCGTTCAGGGCCGTCAGCACCTCTTCTTCGGTAAACGTACAAGTTTTGAAATATCGCCAACGAAATTCCCGCAGTATTGGACATCGTATTGCATAGTGAGCTTATATGTACCTCAATTTACAATTCTTCTTGGGCAGCTGTTTAACTATAAAAGATCTCCTCTGGCCTTCATTATCCAGGTTAACTCGCTTTGCTTGTTGCAGTATGTGGGCCGTATTGCACTCTTGATGCACTTACTGACGCCTTGTTCATGTGTTGCATGTGGTTAACTGCTTTTGATGCGCTTAGGAACCGAACATTGTGGTCAATCCAATCTGCATGCGATTGGTTGTCTCCGAGTGATATGCCATGATGCGCGAACATTTCTCTAAGCCTCGCAAACCACCCCAAATTATTTCGCATCATTTTCTCAGCAATGATATGCGGAAGTCTAGAATCTTCATACTCAAATAAAATTCTTGATAGGTACTAGAGATGAAGTGTTAGACTATAGATGTGTCCATCTTCTAGCCCTGCGTCAATTCAAAATATGTAGTTCGGTGTGCTATCTGGTAGTTTGAGTATCCTCTTTAAAAAATATCGCTGCAGTTGGTCTGCCTCTTCCTTTATTTCTCCACCCCAGACTTGAGCTCCATTGCACTGTACCGTTTTGCTGACTGAGTTAAAGATTTTCCATTTAGATGCTAGGTTCACTGTTCCTTTGTTGATGAAATTCGCCCACACAGAGTTTTTACTCGCCTTTGCTTCTTTTGTCCTGGCTGCCACATGCTTCTTAAAGCTCATTGTAGGTGTAGGATAACCCCAAGGTATCACCTTCACCGGTACCACCTTCACCTGCTCCTCCTGATACGTCCAGTTCTCCGATGCCGCCAGTCTACCGCCTTTTCTAAACACCATAATCTCGGATTTTGTCTTATTGACTTCCATGCCCCACAATATGCAGTATGTCTCGAGGTAATGGATCATTTGCTGGAGGGTTGAGGGATTGTCCGCTACCATCACAATGTCATCTGCGTACATTAATACCCTAATGTTTGTGTTGTCGATATACAGGCCACCTCCTAAGTGTTCGTGCAGATCATCTATGTACATCGCAAACAGCAACGGTGACATAAGGCATCCTTGCTTTACTCCGTTAACTGTTTCAAACTTCTCAGGAAGCTCACTCCCAGTCCAAACAGCGCAAGATGTTTGCGAGTATACTTTTTCGATAAACTGTATTATTTTTGTGGATATAAGTTGTTTACGATCTATCTATAAAATCTACATCTACAAAATAAGCATAAGCTTTTCGTTTTTCTTCAAATTTAATGCGGACTATAGATGCCAAGTTGAATATGTTGTCAACCGTTGAGTATCCAGGCCGGAATCCTGCTTGGAACTCGTTTAATTTATCGTGCTTTCGACCCAAGTTGTTAGGCTCGTCGACAGTATACTCATTAGTAGCTTCGCTGCACAGTTCATAAAGGATATACCTCGGTAGTTCATCGGGTCATTGATATCTCCGATAATATTATACTGTTGATGAAAGATTTTTCCAAACAGTTGATATCAAACACTCTATTATATATAGTCTCATTTGGGGCGTTTTTGAAAAACTCATACGGAACTCTGTCTTCTCCAGGAGCTTTGTTTAGCGCTGCCAATAGTTCCTCCATTGTTAATACTGCATCTAAGTCTGGATCCGTGATATACATTGGTGCATATTGAAACTCCACGGCGTTTTAATGAGGGTTAAGGAGATTATTAAAGTGATTTCTGAAATCCCACGCAGCTATTTCCACACTTATTTTCGGACTGACTCCTCTAATTTCTCGGACTATCCTCCACCAGTCTTTGCTATCTGGTGATAATGCGCGCTTCAAGGTTCTGCTCATACTCTATTTTGCTTCTTTCGCATAACACTTTATGTTCCTGTTGCGCCTTTGTGTAAATCCGTTTGTCTTCTGCAGTGTTTGTTCTTCTAAAACTGTGCAATGCCGCAAACACATTCTGCATGTTCCTGTACCATTTGTTATTATATTGTTGAGTATTGTTGAGTAATTTCTAGTCAATTGTACTGTTTTTGCTTGGCATAGCTTTGGGCAGGAGGCAATTTTGGTATTTTATTATTCAAAATGCTATACCTTTGCTAAAAATAATCGTACAAAATCCGAATCCGGCAGGTTCCGACAAATGTGCAGCGTAGTTGTACCAAAACACTTCGTACAATAGCTTTAAAACTGACGGAGGAGATAGCATAGAAACAGACGGACGGACAGACGGAAATGGCCATATGAACTCAGCTCGTCATGCTGATCAAGAATATATATACTTTTTGTGGTCGCAGATGCTTGCTTCTATCTGGACAATTTTGATATACCCACTAAAAGGGTATAACAAACGGTTCCGAGTCGGGATTGAATCCACGCCTCCCGCACAGGAGTCTCACACACTACCCGCTGCACTACACCCGGCCAAACTATCTTACTCTGTCACAGCTAAAATGAGCATGAGAATCTTTTTGATATGGAAGTCATATCATTTATAGGAGCAAGTTCAGCTGTGTCATGTGGCCCTTACCTTCCTTTACTTCAGGTTTAATGCAGGCCAGATAACTGTTCAACTGCCTGCTTTTTTCCAAGCTTAATTAAACTCGGTGGGAACTTCTCGATCAGGTCTATAGGCGGTGGTCTGCCGCCAAGAAAAACGTTAGTTTTCAAACAAAAGCCAAACATATATGTTTTTATGATCTTGGACTTATCGGAGTTTATTCGAAGCCGCCAGAGTTTACAGTATCTATTGAATGTTGTATAAGGAGATTCAGCGAAGACCACAATATCATCTGCATACAGAAGGACTTTTATTTCGCGTCCGTTTACCGAGATTCCTTGTGGGAGATAGTCTTCCAAATCGTGCTTCTAACACCAAACCATATTTGTTCTATATTTTCACTTAACTAAACCATCGTGTTTGGCATCCCATTACCTATTACGGCACTCATAATGACCCAACTTGGACAACTAGGTCCAAACTGTGAAATTGCTGTGATGTTTTGCCCAGGGCTTCTCTTCCTTGTTAATTGTTATGCAATCTTTCGATAAAATGAGTGCCAGCAGCTGCAAGTACTTAACAATTCGTGTGGCCAGCATCTAGTTACACGCAAAAGAAATCAAACCAAATCAACAGCAAATCAGTTTCAATTTCTTAACACCGCTGAACCTTGACCTACCGCAATACCAACAAAGCCACCACCAGCCTGTGCTCACTCCCCCCTCCCCTCCCCTCCATTCCATTCCCTTACCATAGTTTCCCGCAGAGCAGTGCAAGCTAAGTTTCAAATTACAAACCCAATTGATGCTAGTTAAAAAATTTGTTAAGGTTTTTTTTTTTTTGTGTCCTTTCCCTTTGTGGGCTGAATTGGCCTTTGTTCGGTTTCAATGGGTGGCAACCCTCCCTCGATCCTGCTCAGACAGAGATTGTTGTTGTGATGCGCACATGACAAGTCCGATTAGGTGAGTGCGAGTGCGACCCGTTACTTGCGGGGCAAAAAGTGTCAACACAGCAATCTATTTTATGCATAATTCGGCGTGCCAAAAATGCGCGACTCATCAAAATGGTGTCATATGTTTTTATGATGGCCCACAAAGAGCTGCCAACAGTTGCGGGGGAAAGGGAAACTGGACTCGAATTTGTGAAACACACATATGGTTAGAATTAATTTGATGATGGAAAGTTTAAGACCTAAAACTGACCAGCAATTTGAACTGATGTTAAAGGTCCTTTAAGACGCGAAGTTCGTTTTGTACTATTAACAATTGTTGTTTCATTCTAAGAATAAATGTATGGATGCTAGAAAATAGCGAATTTCCCTTACAAAATACCTAAAACTATATTTTTTTGCGGCGATTTGCAATTGAAAGACGTCCATAAATCGTGGACCGGCAGAAATCAGCAGGCTTTTGTTTGAAAACTAACGCTTTTCTCGGCGGCTGACCACCGCCTATGATCGAGAAGCTCCTACCGAGATCAATTAAGCTCGGAAAAAAGCAGGCAGTTGAACAGTTATCTGGCCTGCATTAAACCTGAAGTAAAGGAAGGGTAAGGGCCACATGACACAGCTGAACTTGCTCCTATAAATGATATGACTTCCATATCAAAAAGATTCTCATGCTCATTTTAGCTGTGACAGAGTAATATAGTGTGGCCGGGTGTGGTGCAGCGGGTAGTGTGTAAGACAGCTGTGCGGGAGGCGAGGACTCAATCCCGTCTCGGAACCGTTTTTTACACCCTTGTAGAGGGTATATCAAAATTGTCCAGATAGAAGCAAGCATCTGCGACCACAAAAAGTATATATATTCTTGATCAGCATGACGAGCTGAGTTGATATAGCCATGTCCGTCTGTCTGTCCGTCTGTTTCTATGCTATCTCCTCCGTCAGTTTTAAAGCTATCGTAACCAAACTTTGCACGAAGTTTTTTGGTACAAATACGCTGCACATTTGTCGGTGACAGCCGGATCGGATTACTATAGCATATAGCTGCCATAGGAACGATCGGTCGAAAAACTAGTTATAGTAAAAAAAAACTTTTTGGTTTTCAATGCAAACGCTCCCAAACATCGTTTTCATCAGTTTTCAATGATTTTAAATAATTCCACCAAGTATGATGAAAATCGGACAACTATATAGTATAGCTGCCATACAAAAGATAGGTTTGAAAAAAAGTCTTAGTAGGAAAAACTTTTTTGATTTCAATGCTATTGCTCCCAAACTTGTTATTGATTAATGTGATGTGCTTCCACACAATTCTGCTAAGTTTCAACCAAATCGGATGTGTATAGCATATAGCTGCCATGGGAACCATCGGTCGAAAAAGTAGTTTTTGTGAGAAAAACTTTTTTGTCTTCAACGCAGACGTCCCCAAATTTCGTATTTTTAAGTTTTCTATGCTTTTACACAATTCCACCAAGTTTTATGTAAATCGGCCAACTATATAGTATAGCTGCCATACAAAAGATAGGTCTGAAAAAAAGTCTTAGTTGGAAAAACTTTTTTGTTTTCAATGCTATCATTCCCAAACTTGTTACTGATCAACATTATATGCTTCCACACAATTCTGCCAATTTTTATTTGAAATAAATGAAAATTCTTGATCCAAGAGCGAAATTCCTGATCCAAGAGTGAATTTTTGATCCCGACATTATTGATTCAAGAGTTTCAGTACTTGATCCACTTAAAAAGAATATTTGGGGTGGGGGTGTGAGAGACACGACCGACCCGAACCGACCCAAACCGACCGACGTGGTCGGTTGAGTATCGTTCATCCGATCTTTATCATTCCTTCAGCAAATCGATAAATAATTTTGTTTACAACGTTTACAGGTATCTCTAGAAGGTACGAACGATCTATCTTAAAAACTGTAGGAGATATGACGTTTTTTCCAAATTGCGGGAGCGGGAGGGGGCGTGGCAAAAATTGAAAATAAACTTGATCTGCCTGCAAGTATAAGAAATATATGTCCCATACATTTCAAACCTCTATGTCTTACCATCTCAGAGATCTCAGACAGACGGACATGGTTATATCGACTCGGCTGTTGATGCTGATCAAGAATATATTTACTTTATAGGGTCGGAAATGAATCCTTCTCCCTGTTACATACTTTTGCACAAACTTCATATACTCTGTGTACCTTTAGTACAAAGTATAAGTAAGGGGAGTTATATGCAAGGGGAGTGAGGGCAACTTAACTTAGAGAGAATAGCGTTGGACTCGCTCTCGCAGAGAGAAAGAGCGCATGCGCAGTTTGTCGTTGTCAGATGCGTACGAATGCCAACTGCATTTATTTATAAGTGTCTTTTCGTCGCATCGTTTAGCTAATGGATGATAGTCAAGTGGGCTAAGCTGCCCGTCGTCTGTGCGTGTTTCAGTCTTCGAGGTACCGAGTTCAAGTCCCAGAAAAGTAATAATACTCTGCAATCAATAATGTCAGTATCAAACATTCACTCTTGGATCAAGAATTTCGCTCTTGGATCAAGAATTTTCACCCTTACCGTACTTTAGAGAACGAATGCTTTTGATTCAAGAGCGAAATTCTCAATTTTTTTGTTCTGAGTGTACCCTTTGCAAGGATATAAAAAGAGTTGGTGTCATGGGACGCACTGAATTCACAACTTGACCTCATGGCAGCCCACTCTTCAATTAATATTCAATTCAAATTTGATTTCTTTCTTTATCCCCACGCTCACTCCTCTCTTCACCCTCTTCGACCGCTCTTCACCACCATTTTTCACCTATTTCCCGCCATCAAGTTTTTAAAAAGGCTAGAAATGACGGGAAAAAAGCTGATTTGGCAACATAGCTATTTTCGAACTATTATTAGTTGACATTGAACATGTTTTTAATACTTTTGCGTGTCAAACTAATATTCTAAATATCAAATAAATACCCAAAATATCAATTTGATACTCTCTAGGTTTATATTGATACAAAAAAACAGATGCTAGTTTCAGTTTGAGACAACGCGTATCAAATTGATATTGATACAAATTTTGTTGGGTGCAGTGTTGCTGAAATTAGTTCAACATTTGGCAAAAACTTTTAGTTTTTTCAGCCTACTCTAAAACAGTGAGATCCCTTAAATTAAAACATTTAATACTTGTATCAAGAATGTTTGATGAAGGGGGGTCGATTTTTTTTCGCACAAAGCAGTTGTTGAATGGAAAACCGGTATGTCTCCTGATTAACTCTCTAAAAAGTAACATTTCACCTAAATTGAGTTGAACTTTCATAGCATACTTTTGTGAGTAAATTTCCAGAGACCTTTATTAAAGTTTTTGCGCACAGCTTAAATAGCTGTCAAGACTATTTGATGCTAGAAAATTGATGAAATTGCCTTTAATGAGCCTCAGTGGAACACAAGTGATTCCCCCTCCTCCTCACCCTCCCCTACCCCAACACGTCAATCCAACCACAATGACAAACTTATAAAGCATAACGAATCGCTTTGAATGGGGTAAAAGTGTGGCCAAACTTTCAAACATTCACATCAGGAGGCAACTGTGGGTGTGCGCCTTTACACGCACTTAAGCCTCGTCTCGGGACGCATCTGATATCAGATTTGTCGCTATCGCACATCCTGGCCGTCGGTCTCAACCATTCTAAACGATTGATGGGCAACGGCAATGTCAAAATCCGCCTGCTCATCCCATTCCCATTCCCATTCGCATTCGGTTCTGGTTTTCGGTGAGGAAATGATAAATTGCGCATTTGGGAGTTTTAAAGGTCAATTTAGGGGTTGAACAGAACCGGGGCGACGACACTTCAAAGTTAACTCGCACAATAAAAAAAAAAAATACTTGTAACCGTTTGAGGAAAAAAAAAAAAAAATATGTGTACATATGTAGGTAGGTAGGTAGGTGGGTAGAAAAGGGGTTGCACTTGAGAGGAGTGCAACCAAACTGGAATCGGATTTGT
The DNA here is from genome assembly GCA_037044535.1 of Lordiphosa magnipectinata. Lineage (NCBI taxonomy): Eukaryota > Metazoa > Arthropoda > Insecta > Diptera > Drosophilidae > Lordiphosa > Lordiphosa magnipectinata. The sequence continues at coordinate 91,256 of JBAMBO010002043.1, read as the reverse complement.
GCCCGTTTGGTATCCTGTTGACTTTCTAGTTGGCATTTATATTAATGGCTCAGCTTGGTGCCTGCTTCAGTTTTTTTTTTTTTTTGCATTTTTCCCTCGTTATGCTGCTGACGCGTGCTTAGGCATTTAGGCCCTTAACTAGGTGGCACTTGGACATTTGTCACCCTGGGTGGGCAGTTGAAATTGGTACAAATTTCCAAAAAGTATCTTTCATAAGAATTCAATTCAATTTTTGTTTTCGATATGCACAACTGAACAGAAATGAGCAAGTAAAGAGCAACACAGCTCAAATGTTGTTAAAGAAGATGAGGAAACTATTTCGGGTCCTTTAGGCTGACTTGATTTGATGCCAAATATTATTAATTTGGAAGTTTAGAAGTGCTAAATTCTGATTTCTCTACTACGTTTTTACGATCTTGGCCATAACCTCTTGGATTGTCGGGAAAAAGTTTATGGAACCTGATTGCCCAGAATTAGGTAATAATTTGGAAACAACTTTGTCATGATTTCTTTGTTCTGAGAATACAATGATAGTGCAAAGTACTCAACGCTAGTCGTTTGCTCATTTTGCAAGTAGTCCACGAAGATTCTTACAATCGCCTGCTTCGGAGTTTTGGTAGCTACACTTACACTTTAAGCCATTTCTCAAAACAGCAACGTTAGATGCAAAGGGCCTGGAAGGCCACGGCTATGGGCAACTTTTTTTTAAAAGCTGTAGGCATTGGGGTCTACTCTCATCATTTCTATGCTCATTCCCTAACGCCGCCTTTGCAGACATAGCGAAGATCTGGAGCTGGAAGATGCCGTCCCATCGAATGCTCTTGATTCAAGAGTGAAATTCTCTTTTTTTTCTCTGAGTGTATACCCTTGCAGCTTGTATAATTTATATAATTTAAAATTTTAAATGATTTTCGTCGAACATTCTTAGCTGAGCTATTTTGCAAACTTAGGAACAGATGGCGCCACTATTTTGACCATTTGTTTGTCAGTTTTTTATATGGCAGTTATACGATATATTCATCCGATTTTGACCAAAATACCCAAAATTGTGTGGAAACCGATAATATTTCTAGCTGGAGAGTTAAAAAAACGCTACCATTGAAAACAATAAAGTTTTTCTCACTAAAACTAGTTTTTTGACCGATCGTTCCTATGGCAGCTTTATGCTATAGTCATCCAATTCGGCCGGTTCCGACAAATGTGCAGCGTATTTGTACCAAAAGGCTTCGAGCAAAGTTTGGTTAAGATAGCTTTTTAACTGACGGAGGAGATAGCATACAAACAGACGGACGGACGGACAGACGGACATGGCTATATCGACTCAGCTCATCATGCTGATCAAGAATATACACACCTGATCATATTAATAGGTACACACATCAACTCTGACTTTAAGGTAACAGAAAACAGTTTTATTCATTGATTCAAACTTAAAATTTGTTCTCATTGGTTCTTAAACTATTTGTTTTTAATAAAATAAAGCTAATTGTAACATAGAATAATAAAATAACATAAAAGAGATCATTTTGTGTTTCAGATACGTTTTCAGTGTGATCATAATAATAGGTACACTTCATGTGTTGGTAAGAAAAAAAGTTTTAATTTCCATTTTGTGTTCTTTTTATACCCTTGCAAAGGGTATTATAATTTTGCCCAGAAGTTTGCAACGCATAGAAATATTTATTTCCGACCCCATAAACTATATATATTCTTGATCAGGGCGACGAGCTGAGTCGATTGAGCTTTGTCCGTCCGTCTGTCTGTCTGTCTGTCCGTCTGTCTGTCTGTCCGTCTGTTTCTACGCAAACTAGTCTCTCAGTTTTAAAGCTAACGAGCTGAAATTTTGCACAGAGTCTTCTTTTTGAAGCACGCTGCTAATATGTCGCAACCGACCGGATCGGATGACTATATCTTATAGCTGCCATAGGAACCATCGGTCAAAAAATGGGTCTTAGTGAGAAAAACTTTTTTGTTTTCAATTTTAGCGGCCTTAAACTCAACCATTGTTAATATTATATGCTTTCAAACAGATTTGCAAATTTTGGTCAAGATCGGATGACTATATCTTATAGCTGTCATGGGAACAATAGGTCGGAAAATGGGTCTTAGTAGAAAAAAATTTTTTGTTTTCAATGCTAGCGTCATAAAACTCGGCGATAATAAATATTATATGCTTTCAAACAGATTTACAAGTTTTTGTCAAAATCGGATGACTATATCTTATAGCTGCCATAGGACCGATCGGTCGGAAAATTGGTCTTAGTGAAAAAAACTTTTTTGTTTTCAAGTAAATCGTTCTTAAAGTCGGTGATTCTTAATATTAAAGGCTTTCAAACTAATTTGAAAAAGTTGATCGACATCGGGTGACTATATCTTATGGTTGCCATAGGACCGATCGGTCGGAAAAAGAGTCTTAGTGAGAAAAACTTTTCTGTTTTCAATTTTATCTTTCTTAATCTCCGCGATTGTTAATTTGATATGTTTTTAGAAGATTCGCAAAATTTGGTCGAAATCAGATGTTTATCTGTCGGAAAATGAGTTTTAGTTAAAAATTGTTTAGATTTTTATGTAAGCGTTCTTAAACTCTGACATTTCAAAAACAGCATTTGCAAGGGTATAAAAACTTCGGCACAGACGAAGTTAGCTTGGCCTTCTCGTTTTTTATACCCTTGCAAAGGGTATTATAATTTTGCCCAGAAGTTTGCAACGCATAGAAATATTCATTTCCGACCCCATAAACTATATATATTCTTGATCAGGGCGACGAGCTGAGTCGATTGAGCTTTGTCCGTCCGTCTGTCTGTCTGTCTGTCCGTCTGTCTGTCCGTCTGTCCGTCTGTTTCTACGCAAACTAGTCTCTCAGTTTTATAGCTATCGAGCTGAAATTTTGCACAGAGTCTTCTTTTTACTGCACGCTGCTAATATGTCGGAACCGACCGGATCGGATAACTATATCTTATAGCTGCCATAGGAACCATCGGTCAAAAAATGGGTCTTAGTGAGAAAAACTTTTTTGTTTTCAATGCTAGCGTCATAAAACTCAGCCATAATTAATATTATATGCTTTCAAACACATTTGCAAATTTTGGTCAAAATCGGATGACTATAACATATAGCTGCAATGGGACCGATCGTTCGGAAAATGGGTCTTAGTGAAAAAACTTTTTTGTTTTCAATGCTAGCTTCATAAAAATCGGCGATTATTGATATTATATGTATTCAAACAGATTTGCAAATTTTGGTCAAAATCGGATGACTATATCTTATAGCTGCCATAGGACCGATCGGTCGGAAAATGGGTCTTAGTGAAAAAAACTTTTTTGTTTTCAAGTAAATCGTTCTTAAAGTCGGTGATTCATTATATTAAACGCTTTCAAACTAATTTGAAAAAGTTGATCGACATCGGGTGACTATACCTTATGGTTGCCATAGGACCGATCGGTCGGAAAATGAGTCTTAGTGAGAAAAAACTTTTCTGTTTTAAATTTCATCTTTCTTAAACTCCGCGATTGTTACTTTGATATGTTTTCAAAAGGATTCGCGAAATTGGAAAATGGGTTTTAGTTAAAATTTTTTTAGATTTTTATGTAAGCGTTCTTAAACTCTGACATTTCAAAAACAGCATTTGCAAGGGTATAAAAACTTCGGCACAGACGAAGTTAGCTTGGCCTTCTCGTTTTAGGTAAATTAGTATTTCCTAACTTAGTATCCAGTGTATCCACCTCTATTTTTGGCCACTACTGCTATTCTCTCTCTGGTGTCTCATACCACAGTTTTTGGACACTTTCCCATAATTTTTGTTTATTTCAAAAAAATGCTTTGCCAATTTCTTTTTTAAGTCTCCCCACAAGTTTTCAATGGGGTTAAGGTCGGGGGATTGGCTTGGCCACTTCAGAACGTCAACTTTTTGGTCCTCGAAAAATTTAGATAACAGCCTTGATGTGTGTTTAGGATCATTATCTTGCTGAAATACCCAACGTAATGGCATATTTTCCTCAGCATACGGTACCATAGCTGTTTCCAATATGGATTTGTACTCTTCAGCATTCATTTTGTTCGTAGTCTGATAAATTGGACCTACGCCGTACCAGGAGAAGCAACCCCACACCATTATATTGCCACCTCCATGTTTGACTGTTTTTTTGTAAACCGTGGATGGAATTCCTTTCCATTAGGGCGTCGAACATTCCTTTCACAGTCATTCCCAAACAAATTAAAAAAAAAAAATCTTGGTTTCATCGCTCCATAATATGTTTCTCCATTTTTTTCACCCCGGTGCATCCTACCCAGTCTTTGTGGTCCCTTGCTAAAGTTTGCCTCATGGTGATATTTTTTTTGCGCATAAGTGGGACTTTTCTGGCAATTCTTCCTGGTAGGTTGGCATCTTGTAGTCGTCTTCGGATAGTTGGAGCACTAACTGAATTCCCAATTTCGGCTGCAATAGCCTTCGATAACTTAAATGGGTCCTTTTTGCTCAAAGTTACTATAGAGTGGTCAAGGGTTTCTGTTGTTTTTTGTGGCCTTCCACGGGTTTCCTGTCTTGGTTTTCTTTGTAATGCATTTTTCACAAAATTATGAGACCTGTTCATTAATTTGGCGATGGCTCGTAAAGATTTGCCTTCTTTTCTCAGACTAAGAACCAATCGAGCTTCTTCTTTAGTACAATGAGAATTTCGACCCATTTTTTCTAAAAAAAAATAATTATTTAATTCTCTGTCTATTGACAGGAGCAATACTTAATTTACCTTTAGGTACCATAAGATCACTGATTACAAAATTATTTACTTGATACTTGTGAGAAACGGAGACTGTACCTATTATGATCAGGCGAAATGTGTGGTGGACTCGCAATTTATAGAAAAGCTTTGATATACGGGGCAGCCCCTCTTTCAACTCTTTGTCACAGTGTGGCCAGACATTGACAACAACAAAAAACCAAAAATTAAAAAGTTGTCAACACTAAAAGAACGAAAAAACTATCTATAATTAAAAAATTCCGATGTGTACCTATTAATATGATCAGGTGTGTATTAGCAGCGTGCAGTAAAAAGAAGACCCTGTGCAAAATTTCAGCTCGATAGCTTTTAAACTGAGAGACTAGTTTGCGTAGAAACAGAGGGACAGACAGACGGACGGACAGACAGACGGACAGACAGACGGACAGACAGACGGTCAGACAGACGGACAGACAGACAGACGGACGGACAAAGCTCAATCGACTCAGCTCGTCGCCGTGATCAAGAATATATTATATATAGTTTCTGAGGTCGGCAATGAATATTTCTATGCATTGCAAACTTCTGGGCAAAATTATAATACCCTTTGCAAGGGTATACAAATTGGTTTGGTTCTGGTGTAATTTGGTTTGAAAAATATGGTCACCCTAATCCACAACAAAATGCAATAAATCATAACATTCGTATGGCAGCTATATGATATAGACGTCTGATCTACTAAATACTTTTCAGCAATATGAACGCGAGACCTGTCCGATAAGCAAAACCTGAGAAATCCAGTTCTTAAAAAAATCTTCTTTCCATTTTTTTGTAAAAACTAAAAATCACGTTTTTTGGGAGTGTCGAGATCTAATTTCGTATTTTTTTTTAATTAAATCAAAAATGGTAAATTCTAAAACCGTTCGGCTTTAAAAAGATTGACACATATGTATGTACAATGTACTTATATAAATTTGTGTTTCTAAGTGAACATTATATTAATTAAAATATTATTATACTTATATAAACATGTATTATAACATTATTATATTAATAGAGTGACAAAAACAGAGTGTAATAAATTATTTGAATTTTTGATTTAATTTGATAAGATGAATTCTTGTTAAGTCTATCCAAGATATATAAACCTATATTATTAAGTTTTGTTTATTCTACTTAAAATATTATTATACATAAATATAAATATTAATACATACATATTCACTGCTCGCCACTTGAATAGGACACCACTAAAGTCGATTTTCTATAGTTAATTGCTGCTAAACCAAGCCATCTAGGAAAATAATTTTTGTTTTCTTCTAAATTATTCAAAAGTTGTAAGTATACAAAAAACATTGTTAACCAATAAGTAACAAATTTTGGAGTCTTCATTTTTCACCACTTGAATAGGACACTTTATCTAAAAACCATTTAAGAATATTTCAATAATTTTCAAATAACCATATTACTTAAATAAGAAATTACTAACATGTTTTTAAACCAAAAACAGTTTTTAATAGTGTGTTGAGCCTCCTTTTTTCTCCAAAACCTCACACATTCGGTCTGGAAGGGATGCATACAATTTTCCCAAATAATTCAACGATATCGAGCCCCATGCTAATTTGATAGCTGCAATTAGTTCGGGAACGCTCGAATATTGCTGACCTGATCCATATACTTCACGTGTTAGCCATCCTCACACATTCTCAATGATATTCAAGTCCGGTAAATAGAGTGGCCAGTTTAATAACTCCACGTTTTGGCTCGCTATATACGATTTAACAATCCGGGCCGTATGTATAGGGGCATTATCATGTTGATAAATCCATTTTAGATTTGCAAAAAGAGTTTGAAAGTGTGGAAAGGCCTCTTTCAATATACCATTATAACACAACGCATTCATGGTGGTTGGAATAAATTTAAGCTCACAGGTGCCATAATAGGAAATGGCCCCCCATACCATAATACCTCCAGCATCCAGCACTGCTGTGCAACTTATCAAGATGGTGTGGTTCTTTTCGAAGATCATGAAAATAGTAGCTGTAGCCATCGGGGCCCTCCAAATTAAACTTTTTTTCGTCCGAAAAGACAACACGTTGCCACTCCGAAGTCCAGGTGACATGTGCGCGCTCGAAATCAAGGCGTTGTAACTTCCGAGCCGGGTTAAGAGGTGGCTTCTTCTTGATTTTTAGTCTCTTCAGGTGTGTAGCATTATTAATAACACGACGCATGGTTGTCAAACTTGCTTTAACTTTGCATTTTTCCCTTATCTTGGCCAAAGAGTCGTGCGAATTTGAAACTTCTCTTAATATAAGTCGCTTGTCCGCGATGGTAAGCACACTGTGGGTGCGGCCCTTCATGTTTTTACCATAATTAGCCTTATTATTTAACAAATTTGTTATGGCGTGACGGCTCCTGTCGACTTTTTGTTTTGCTATTTTGGCAATAGAAAGCCCAGAATCCTTGTAAGCTTGGATTTTTCCTTTCTGCGACTCAAATAATAAAGTGCCACGCCCCATTTTAATTTTTTTTTAATTTTATATACACTTCAATTAAGGCAAAAAGTTTAAGTAAACCAAAATTTGTGCGCACGTGTCAACGATACCGACCAAATAAAATGCATGTTCTATTCAAGTGGCGCAAAAATTCAATGGACTTCCATTGAATTTTTGCGAATGCACACATAAAGTGCGAACATCTTTATAACGGTTCTATTCCAAAACTTGGAATATACCAGAAAGAGCGAAGAATGCTTGCACAAAGATAATATGCAAAAAATACCGTTATTCTACCATTTCGTTTTCGAGTTACGAGCAGTTTTAAAGAGAGCATACAGGGTGTCCTATTCAAGTGGCGAGCAGTGTATAATATGTAAATAAATTTATTTCAATATTTTTCTTAAATTAAATATTTCTTTTATTAAGAAAGCAAACGAAATACGACTCGAAAAAGACTCTGAAATAATTGAAAATATGACTCGCAAATGATTGCAAATATGACTCAAAAATGATTGGTGATGGATGACTCGAAAAAATTTGTAAATACGACTCAAAAATGGGTCGAAGCTGCTTAGAAAAACGGTTTGTAAGCGACTCTTCAAGAAGAGTCGCGGCTAGGGTACCATTTTCTACCGACCAAAGTATCATTTATGATCAGAAAACGAGCGCAATTATGACTATTTTAATCAGACAGACGACTCGAAAAAGACTCGAGTGTGAGCAAAAATTTCATAAAATGTTGGGTGGGATTGTACGATTACTTTTGTTTTGAGTGTGGGAATGAGCTTTAATCCCATCTATACCGTTGTTTTTAGAGATGGTCCCGTGAAAACTAAAATTCTACCTGATCATTCCTTAACCCCATAAAGCCTGACTTGTGCATTACATTATACAATTAGCTTGCAAATGACATTTTCTCACTTTCGTTCATTTGGCGCACGCTTTATGTACTTCCGCTTTGCGCAAAAAAAAACTTTGCCACGCCTCCCCAACAACCATGACAAGGACAGACGTTGCCCGCCAACCGTCCGTTCGTTTTTTTAGGCCTGGTCCCTGGGCGAGAGCACGTGTAACGTCACGTGACCGCACGTGGCATGGCCTGGGCTGCTGTGATAAGCGCAACCTGACAACTCTCCACGCGTGTTTCTGAGATATGTCAAAGACCAGGTTTGCAGCTTGAATTTCAGCAGTTGCTCCGCGTTATCTTGATGTGCCATAAAGGACACCGGGGTCTGCGGGGATGCGGGGATGCAGGGGACAACAGCGGTTGCCTTGCATCGATGGTTTTGTTAGCGTAAATATCTTAATTCGCCGCTTCACCGCCCTCGACACGCGTTAATCGTGTGCATTTGACATGAGAATTTTGAAATGAAATGCGACACAAAAACCCGAAAACGTTTCGCACGACGACGACAGTCGAGAGACATTTCAGAGAATTAAGTATATATAATCATATTTAAGCGAACACTGGGGAGTGTCTCCAGTCTTTGATGCAGCTGGGAATTTTCAGTTGGGCACAACTTGTTGAATTTTGTCTACATATTTCTCCTACGACGTTTCCAAAAATTATATATATATAAATTAGTTATCGATTCGTTGGGCCTGGCGTTTCCCCACCCTACCAACTGACGGCCGCAACTTCATCTTCATTAATAATGCACAGTTTACCTTTAAGAGGATTTTCAACGCCTCCTTTGCTGATAATAAGGACACAAAAGCACACACAACACGCCTCCAACTCCCCCACAGAAACAAAATAAAAAAAATACAAAATATATTTATAAGAATATGTGGGAATATGGCCAAGCACGAAAGCACGCCCTACATTTTTGGCTTATTATTAACCAGCTCGTCTCACCCCCACACCCCCTCCCTTACCGTGCGCTGGGGTACCTTGGTGTGCCGCGGGGGCGTGGCCTCAGTTAACGGCAACAACATCTGTGAAGATGCTGCCGGTGCTTGGTGCTTGGTGCCGGCGGACGCATAATTATAATAATCATTTCATAATCATATTTTAGTTTAGTTTTTGGCCGCCCCGCTGTTACCTCCCCCGGACCGTTCACCCCCTGCCAGCCTGCCCGACTGCCGCCTGCCCTTTTTCGAAACAGTTGCCAAAAAACACAAAAGGGAGGATTGGCGGGGACAACCTCGACAGATGTGTTTCTCATTCGATTTTTAATATGCGGCCAATCTAACTGTAATTGGTTTGTTATTGTCTCCCGGGCATAGAGCGCGCCAGCGACTTGGCGGTATCCTCCGGAGACTTTTTCTGCATCGTTTCCCCCTGCTGTGGTAAATATCTATCGTTTATTGTTATTGCTCTTGTTCGCTCCATTGTTCGTCGTCCTGTGCGTTCAATTTATGAAAAATGTTGTTCACACTTTCGAAACAAAAAGAAAACTGTTGTACGCATGCCGCCTGCTGGTTAACCCGTCGAGGGTGGCGGGTTGTTGCGACAGGTTGGACAGCACCAAAGGGCGGAATGGGATGCGGTGGCGGTGCAGGGCTCAAAAGTTGGTGTACCAAATGGGTTACATGCTTGCACATGTTGTTGTTTCTCAAGCCATTGTTTGCCCTTTGTTGGACAAACCCAAAGTTGTTGAGCTACAAGGACCAGCAAAAAAAAGGAAAAGGAAAAAAGCGAGTAAAATTATCAAACCTTGTTGCCACAGTAGGGGTAGGGCCATTCAATGCTTGCAACATTTCAAACGAATATACTAAAAAGTAAACATACTTGTCTAGATTAAGCGCCGATTTCACATCTTCTAAATAGCTGCTATGTGTGGGATAAACTTGAAATTTACTTTGTTATATGTCAGTTTATGTGACACATAGTGCTATGTAGGAGATGTGAAAACGGCCCTTAATGAATAGTTTATGCTACTCATGAATACTTAATAATATATTTATTTTATTTTACTATTTAAAATAGTTATGGTACAGACTACCCTGAACTAACCCATCGTTTGTCCTTCACAGTATAGCAATTTCAATTTTTTTTCGCAATAAGCGTCCACCAGAATCAGAATCTACAAAGAATTCTAAGAAAATTTCACCATGAAACTATGTGTCTAAAATCGATTTCTAGCTTCCGCTGAGAAGCATTAAGATTTCAGGTTGAGCTGTTTTGACGTATTTAAGGTAAAAAATAATACATGTTCCAATCATTTTGGGCTAAATTCTGATTCAACTTTTTACAACCAATTTTATAAATATTTTATTTTTTTTATAAAGCGAACCACTGAATTATAAAATGTTATATTAAAATACATCGGTATATAAACTTTCATACTACACACATACAAAGCTTCTGTGACTTGGCGATTGCTATTGCTGTCGGATTTTTTGCTGCAAGCCTGCCTTGGGATTCCCAAGCGGTCATTGCAGTTCTGGCATGAGGTAGCCTCTGCCAGCTCATTGAAGTTGGGAAAAAGATCGCTGATGATTGAACGTTGGAAGTTCATGAAGTTCATCAAGTTCATGATAGCTATACGATCAACCAGCCTCCTTTGTGGTGTTGTGCGTGTCTTGTTTTGGAAATGTTATGAACAAAATCATAACCTTTTGACCAAGAGCCTGCTAAAAAGTTCTATGATTGATAACACTGTGTAACACTAAAAAGTTGATAGAGTCGAGTCCAAAAAATTCTGAAAGGGTAAGATGATAGTACAAAAACCTTCGCTGGTTTGGTCTGGTAAGTTGCCGTTTTATTTTTATTGCACTTTGAAGTTTTCAGCTTCTGATTGGGATTTACAGCTCCATATCTCGTAAACTATTTGGAATTTCGCATTGACGTCTTAGATTAAGTCGTTGCTCTTGGCTTGGCTTACAAAACATTCTTAAGTAGCAAGTCAAAAAAGTCACATCATTATACTCAAAATTACAAAAATGTTTTAAAATCATCATGTTTTCCCCTCATTTTGTACTATTTTTCAACTTTGTCTTGAAAAGTGTAACGAATTTGACTAAGCAATGCAGGACAAAAACGTAGCTTGGACTTAAATAAACAAACGATTGGAACATACCAACTTTATTCGATTGGTCCTTCGTATAGTTACGGGTCCTTAAGCATGTGGAATTGCAACCAAAACTCGAAAAATGGCCATTTTTGGTACCAATTGGCTGACACAATCAAAAAATTCGATTGTTTTGTATTAAATCAAGAAAATAGTAAAAAAAACATTACTTAAAAACTGTAAATAAAAAAATGTTATATTTTTAGTTTTTTACCGAAAATGTTCGTTTTTTCGAGTTTTTATGACAGTTGTACCTGCTTGTGGGCCTATAACTATATGAAAGAGTAACTCAATGAAGTTGGTTCGTTCCAACGGTTTGTTTATTTTGGTCTAAGCTACAACTTTGTGCTGTATTAGATGTCCAAATTTGAAACGGGTTTCAAGATAAAGTTGAAAATCTGTAGAAAAGTGGTCAAAACTTGGCTTTTTTGGCCAACTTTTGTAATTTTGAGTATGAAGATATAGTTTTTTTGATTTGCTACAAAGAAATATTTTGTAGGCCAAGCCAAGAGCAACAACTTTGTTTAAAAGGGAAATTCAAAATAGTTTACGAGACATGGAATTGTTAGTACTACTCTGAAGCTGAAAAGTTCAAAGTGCAATAAAAGGAAAACGGCAGCTCAAAACAGACCAAACCAAGACTGAGTTTTTATACTACCATCACACCCTTTCAGAATTTTTTGGTCTCGACCCTATCAACTTTTTTCAGTTCAAAAATGTGTCACAGTGTAATCCAAAGTTCACTAAAACAGTCACATTGTCTTTGATAATGAAATTATCCAATATTTTTAAATTTGTCGACATAAAGACTACAAAGTCTGCTGGCAGGGAATGCAGTGAGTCTGTTCGACATATGCAGCAAAATGATTCAGCTTTACTAGCTTTTTGATGTCAGAAAAACTGACTCTCTAAAACGGAAAGAAATTAGTGGAAAATACCATCCGAGAGTACAAAAGGAGTCTCATATTGTGATTCTTAAGGAACCGCAAGGCAAGTTGTTGGGTTACATTAAAGTTGATGCTGAGAACTTCAATACTAAACATATCTAATTATGGGAGTTCTTTAAGGAAAACAAGAAAGAAAGTCGATCAAGCCCGACTATAACATACTCTGTACCCTTAACGTCGCAGCTCGCATTTGCTCACGAGTTATACGCGCTCATCTCTAAGTTTCACTCTCTCTCTCTCTCTCTCTCTCTCTCTCTCACTAAGATTGCCGTTCAATAGAATGCTGTGGTGATGGGTGGGGGGGTGGTTGGTGTTTACTGGCCGTTTTTTGCTCATAACTTGAGTATCGTTCATCATTCCTTCAGCAAATCGATAAATAATTTTGTTTACAAGGCATCTCTAGAAGGTACGAACGATCTATCTTCAAAACTGTAGGAGATATGACGTTTTTTCCAAATATGCGGGGGCGGGAGGGGGCGTGGCAAAAATTGAAAATAAACTTGATCTGCCTGCAAGTATAAGAAATATATGCCTCATACATGTCAAACCTCTATCTCTTACCATTTCTGAGATCTCTTCGTTCATACGGACGGACGGACAGACGGACATGGCTATATCGAATCGGCTGTTGATGCTGATCAATAATATATATACTTTATAGGGTCGGAAACGATTCCTTCTCCCTGTTACATACTTTTGCACAAACTTAATATACTCTATGTACCTTCGGTACAGAGTATAAAAACTTAACGCTTACTAGCTTAATAGGAGTTTGCTGCCATGGAAAACCCACCAATACTGGAATTGAAAATGAAATAATTCGACAGTTTGAAGTTTCGTTGAGTTAACCATTACATTGGTCGGAAAATGGGTCTTAGTAAGAAAAACTTGTTTGTTTTCTAGTAAATCGTTCTTAAGCTCGGTGTTCCCGGTGTTTTCGGTTCGGGAGTTTACAAAATAGGCTTGTCTTGGCTCAAAAACCACAATTCAATGTGTTTCAAATATCTCGTGTTGGGTTTCGTGCTTGGGCGGTGCCCGCACCCACCTCGACCGTATCCTTAAACGTTAAACGTTATCTGAATTCCAGCGAATGATTCCTATTTGGAAGATCTATTGAAGTGGAAGCTGGGCTTGTGGGTTTCTATTTGCTTTTCTCCATTACACAAATTCCTAACCACAGTTGGGCCTCCTCCTTTTGCTGCTGCAGCAAGTTCAATCAACTGGCATTTCCCAGTTTTGCCACAGTTTTTCCTTTGGCCCGTCCGTCGCTCTGTCCAATAATTCACCTGTTCACCATTGCTCCTGTCGGTTGGTGCCACTGCTTAATATTATAAGTAATGCATTCGCCTTTTTTCGTGGGTTTGGTTGGCCGCCACCGCCTGCTTGGTGATGTGGAAACGATGCGCATAAAATCAGCGGCGCGTATGGAGGTGGAGGATTGCCTGACTGGGTTGTCGACACCAAGTCGAGTCCGAGTTCGCTTCTCGTCGTATCAATCAAAACAACAACGAACGAACGAACGCACGAAATGGGCTGGGACCAAGGGGGACGGCACCAAAAAGGAAGGAAGGACAGACCTAAGCCAAAGATTTGACATGGATCAGTAATCTAATACCAGATTACGTATACGCATGGCGAGACCCAGAACTTGGACTTGGAACTTGGCACGCCCCGTACCCCGCCTGCCGTTGATGTTGCTGCTTGCTGCTGTGAGATTCAGCGAGACTCGGCGAAACTTGGCATGAATGAATGGATGAATGAGCTCAGCGGCCGAAACGAAGTCAGAGCCCTGGCAGCGGCTGAGAGCCTGGGAATGGCAATTTGGTAGTGTCTTGGGGCACTGAGAGAAAAATGGCATTATAAAATGAATCAAAATGTTAAGGAAGTGTTAGGTGACTGTTGGAAGACTGTTATACAAGTGTAATGTGATTTTGAAAGAAGTTTTATGCGTTTGTTGTGGGGTATTTTAATGACTGTTGTACTTAAGTTACTTGACTGCATACCAATTTCTCGGAAAATGCACCCACCCTGGTTGGAAAGTTCTAAACTCATTTTCTAAGTTACACATAATAAAATATAGGAAACGTGACTTGCAAATTTTGGAAAATTCAACACCAAAGTCGGAGAATGGTCAAGATTGCGTGGGCAAAAGTTTAGTTGCTAAACTTACGCATCCGATCGACTTAAAGCTCGGTTTGTAAGGATAGAATACGAAATAATTTGAAAAGCGATTTTCTAATGTTGGAAAATCCGCCCCAGGGTGTGAAAATGCCCGGAAATTTCTACATGCAACAAGCTAACTGGGTGAGAACTGGATGGGAACTGGGTGGGATGTGGGTTGGAAGCGTGTGGGAAGTGGATGGGAACTGGTGGTTAGTGGGAGGGATGTGGGTGGTATGTAGGTGGTATGTGGGTGGGTACTGGGTGGTAAGTGGGTGGGATGTGGGTGTCAAGTGCATGCGAACTGGGTGGTTAATGGGTGGGAAGTGGGTGGTAAGTGGATGGGAAGTGCGTGGGAAGTGGGTGGGAAGTGGGTGGGAAGTGGGTGGAATGTGGGTGTCAAGTGCATGCGAACTGGGTGGTTAATGGGTGGGAAGTGGGTGGGAAGTGGGTGGTAAGTGGATGGGAACTGGTTTGGAAGCGGGTGGTTAGTGGGTTGGATGTGGCTGTGAAGTGGATGGAAAGTGGGTGGGAAGTGGATGGAAAGTGGGTGGAAAGTCGGTGGGAAGTGGATGGGATGTGGGTGGAAAGTGGGTGGAAAGTGGGTGGAAAGTGGGTTGTATGTGTGGCTGGAACGGCTTGTACCACTTTGGCCAGTTGGTATAAATTCGTCCTCCCCGTACTCCAATAAATTCATGTTGGTATCAACTTATCGATTTCGCTATAAGCTTTCTTTATTTTTCCATCAGGATCAGGTCATTATTCTCTTCGTCCCCCGAAGCTACCTCAATGGAATTGAGAAACACGTCCAGGGCTGAGTGATGTTGAACCTCAGCAGTCTCTCCCATAGTGAGTGCGGAACTCATTTGGCCCATTCGTAGCCCAATTCATAAAATGTTGATGTCATTTTCTGGATGTCATTGTTTGGTATTAAGCAAATTTGAGTTTGGCAGAAATTGTTTGAATCTAGTACTGCCTGAATGTTATTGTACATTTGCTGACATTTGCTTGTCGCACTTTATGTATCAATCTAGTTGTCCTGCCATAAATTTTAATTCATTTTTTCGGCATTAACCGGCTGTAACTGTGTCCATCCAGCTGATTTAAATGCAACAAAATTTGTGAAAATATAAGAGCCCTTAGGTTACATGCTAAAGTGTGGTATAACTGCAAATTGTAATTTCCTACTCATTTTTGTAACCAAAACTCAACATTGTTGCCGCTTTCTTATTTTGCACAGTGCATGTCAGTCTGTCAGTTTGTCAGTTTGCCCAGCCAGTCAAGAGTTTATATCGATGATGACTGCGCTGATATAACGACAGACGGACGGACCGACATGGAGGAGCTTCAACGTTGTCTGTCTGCCTCTCAGTCTCTACTTCTGTCTGAGGGTTGACTGAGGCCAACACGCACACACACGCACACAGACATAGACAACATCATCATTGGCGTTTGGCAAGTTTTATGCTTGTTTGAGCCTGATTTTGGTTAGTCCCCCGCCTGTATCCGCCCCATCTACCACTCTCCCCGCCCGACGACGACCTCTGTGTTACCCTCCTCGCATAAAGTTATTACTCCGCAACGTAAGGCAGAAGCAGGACAAAGGTAACAATATTCTCTTCTATGTTTCAAGAAGGCGAGGAGTGAGGATTACAAATAGCAGCACAAATATTTTTTCTGCCTTTGCTGCTGCTGCTGCTCCCAGGAGCTGGAGCTGGAACTGGAGCTGGGTGAGCGTAACAAACGAGTTTTTTGGGTGTCGGTACGGTGTCTCTGTCTCCACATCGATGGATGGGCGCATCGTCATCATCATCATGGTTGGCTTGGCAGTTGCCAAAAGCGGCACCATGGAATGGTAGCGGTGGAAAAGGGTGTTAAAAAATATGGCAAAAAATTGAGTATTTTTGAGGATTTTTAGAGCAGTGAACTCTAGGGTAATATTTAAAGTGTTATACAGCTGTTATATAAATATGACAAATATGTCTATTCAACAAATGTTTTAAAACTGTTATAAAACTTGTATACGACAGCTGTACAGCTGTAATATAGATAGTACTGTTTTATACAGCTGCTATAAAACTGCTCTACAACTGTTATACAAGTGCTATACAAGTGTTATGCAACTATTGTTAACAACTGTTATAAAACTCTTAAACAACTCTTAAGCAACTGTTATACAAGTGTTATACAACTGTTATACAACTGTTATACAGCTGTTATACAACTCAAATCGACAAGTTATCCCTAAAAAAACAATTGACGACATAAGTGGCGTGACTGCTTACGATATGCAACTTGCGGGCACGTTTATATCTTTCTCTAAGCAAGAACTTATGCTTCGAGTCACTACCGGTGATTCATTTTTCACACCAGAGGCAATCAGCAATCCGAAAGAGTACGCTTCAAAAAAGGCAAGCACAGTTTCATGGAAAGAGAAAATAATGAGAAACTAAGGGAATAATCTGAATACTCTTTTGTGAAAAATTAGAGACATAGTGGAAAGTATAACAGTCACAGCAAACACATATTCGAGTTCCCCAAAATAAACTTATGTTGCATTATAATAAAGCTCTTGCTAAGTAATCCTTGAAGGATTATAAAACTGTTATACAACTGTTACACAGTTTTGGAACAACTGCTATATAGTGTTGAGTTCTTCATGAGTGAGTGAACAAAATTGAGTTGTTCTTTAAACAGAACAAGCTATCGTGTTCTTCTTCAATTGTTCATTTTTGTTCAGCGAGTCTTGTTCAGTTTATCTTTTTTATACTCTTGCAAAGGTTATTATAATTTTGCCCAGAAGTTTGCAACGCATAGAAATATTCATTTCCGACCCCATAAACTATATCATATTCTTGATCAGGGCGACGAGCTGAGTCGATTGAGCTTTGTCCGTCCGTCTGTCTGTCCGTCTGTCTATCTTTCTGTTTCCACACAAACTAGTCTCTCAGTTTTAAGGAGTCTTCTTTTTACTGCACGCTGCTAATATATCGGAAACGACCGGTTTGGATGACCATATCTTATAGCTGCCATAGGAACCATCGGTCAAAAAATGTATCTTAGTGAGAAAAACTTTTTTGTTTTCAATGTTAGCGTCCTTAAACTCGGCCATTATAAATATTCTATGCTGTCAAACAGATTTGCAAACTTTGGTCAAAATCGGATGACTATATCT
Organism: Lordiphosa magnipectinata; assembly: GCA_037044535.1. Taxonomy (NCBI): domain Eukaryota; kingdom Metazoa; phylum Arthropoda; class Insecta; order Diptera; family Drosophilidae; genus Lordiphosa; species Lordiphosa magnipectinata. The sequence goes on along the minus strand of JBAMBO010002043.1, from coordinate 73,745 downwards.
TATAGCTGCCATAGGACCGATCGGTCGGAAAATGGGTCTTTGTGAAAAAAACTTTTTTGTTTTCAAGTAAATCGTTCTTAAATTCGGTGATTCTTAATATTAAACGCTTTCATACTAATTTGAAAAAGTTGATCGACATCGGGTGACTATATCTTATGGTTGCCATAGGACCAATCGGTCGAAAATGGTTCTTAGTAAGAATTTTTTTTTGTATACTCTGTACCGAAGGTACAACATGGCTATATCGACTCGGCTGTTGATGCTGATCAAGAATATATATACTTTATATGGTCGGAAATGATTCCTTCTGCCTGTTACATACATTTGCACGACTTTAGTATACCCTTTTTACTCTACGAGAAACGGAGCTAACTTCGTTTTCCATCTTTGTTGTTCAGTCTGTCTTGCTCTGAGTTGTTCTTGAGATGTTTTAAGGGCCGTTTTCTAATGTTCATGTTTTTGCTCAAATCGAAATCCATCTAGATTTTGCAACTAGATGGTTTTTGTGCAATTGGTTGTCTCATGTAGGTTGATTATAAATTCGAGCATTTGCGCGACGGTCACACCGGGAGGGCTGGAATGGTCTAATACTAGGTTGGCAGCACCTCTGCACTCGGCTGATTATTGTCTACTTTATTGCGCGCCAATTTTAAAAATTAAAGCAAGAATTTTACAGAGAAGGAGAAGGGTTTTCTTTTGAAACGACTTGTTACTATGATGGGAGATTAAGCAGTAGATCGAAAGGTATGCTCGCACAGGTAAATAATTTGGACAAATTTTCATGAAAATTGGGCTATATATGCCAAATTGTGGAACTTTTCGGCCATATTTGATCAAATTATTTGCGTATTTATTGCGGGGAACCAACCAACAATTCAGACTTTACTGTTTTTAGCATCAGTTGTTTTTTGTTTTCAAATATATTTCGGATACATAAAAATACTTAATTTGCATTAGCATGTACATGATTTTGAAATCAATGATGAAGGATGAAGTAGATTGCTACGAAATTCCCCTAGATGGTTAGCATTGAACATGAGCAAAGCAAATGCAGCAAATCCACCTGGATTTGCAAAAACACCAACATGAGAAAACGGCCCTAAGAGCTGTTCAGTCACTTTTGCTCAGAGAGTTGTTGTCTCTTGCTCTATGAATTGTTCTGTCTGCCTTGCTCTGTGAGCTGTTCTGTATCTCTTGTTCTGTGAATTGTTCTGTCTGCCTTGCTCTGTGAGCTGTTCCGTCTGTCTGTGTGTTGTTCTGTGGGCTGTACCATGATACAACTATAACAGGTATGACGCTCAGCTAAATTTTGAATACAGCGCTTTTGCTTAGAGCGCGAGAGAGAGGCCGCCGTAGACCTAGAACAAGTGAACAAGAACTACTGAACAGGTGAACAACTGAAAAAGAACAACTAAACAATTGAATAAGAACAAGTGAACAACTGAACAAGTGAGCAATTTTAGTGAGTTGACTCACTTGGAAAAATTGAAGAAGTGAACATGTTCAGTGAAATGAACAACCTTTACCCAACACTACTGCTATACTACTTGTTTATATTATTTAACAACTTTTATATAACTGTTATACAATTGTTAAACAACTTGTATACTCCTGTAATAAATAAAACTGTTATACAGTTTCTTAAGAACTGTTATACAGTTTCTAAAGAGCTGTTATACAGTTTCTAAAGAACTGTTTTACAGTTTCTAAAGAACTGTTTTTCAGTTTCTAAAGAACTGTTATACAGTTTCTAAAAAACTGTTATACAGTTTCTAAAAACCTGTTATACAGTTTCTAAAAAACTGTTATACAGTTTCTAAAAAACTGTTATACAGTTTCTAAAAAACTGTTATACAGTTTCTTAAGAACTGTTATACAGTTTCTAAAAAAATGTTATACAATTTCTTAAGAACTGTTATACAGTTTCTAAACAACTGATATGCCACTGTTATATAACTAATTTGCATCCACCTCAATATATGTAGTCCCTGGCTCCATTGGACTAAAACCAAATTATGTTTCACCACGATAGCGCTTCAGCATATTAATCCTAGCAGCATTATACAACTGTTATACAACTTCTATACAGTTTTCAGAAAACTATTTAAAGACTATCCAGCTGTTATACAGTTGTTATAGAACTTTTAAACGACCCTTTTTACGACTGTTACACATCTGTTATACATAGAACTGCCATACGGCTTTTCTACGACTTTTATATGGTTTCACCTTATTTTCCAACTTTCATTAATGGCCTGAAGAATCGATCCCTTCGATACCAAATTGGTTTTCATGACTAACAAGTGTATTTATCGGGCACCCCATCTAATGTAATATTTGTGTTGCAAAGAGTGACTGTTATACTACTGTTATATCACTGTAATACTACTGTTAGACCATGAACTCAAACCGTACTTCATCTTTTAGAAAAAGGTTCGGTTCAAAAATGACTTGATAAAGTCAAAAAGTAAATATTTCTCCCAATAATTTTACCCTCAAAATAGTGGTGAAATATGAAATGGGTTTTTACACTTTTTTCCTCGCCATTTCGTCTGTTACATTCCATAGTCCAAACATGATTCGGGGCCTGTGCATAGATGAAGCTCTGATATATAGCCACAGTCAGGCCTTGTGTGTGTGTGTGTGTGTGTCAGATATATACAAAGATAGGCAGATAGGCTGACGCTGACTGACTCGACTGGGGCTGTTGTGGCATGGCCGCCAAAGCGTGGCAACCACCAATACGTATGCCCAGGCTTCACCCGTCCTACCCCCCCACCTACTAAAACCCCAATCGCATAGCCCACACTTGACATGCTACGCCCACAGCCATGCACACACTCACATACATACAAACACAGAGTAAAGTGGGTGTGTTCGAGCCCCCCACCCCCGAACTATATTTTTGTTTATATCCGGCCGGCATTTTTGCTGTAAGAAGCTGCTGCTCCAGTTGGCTTATCGTTGTTTGAGTTTTCCTTTCCTTTCCATTTTTGTTGTTGTAGTTTTTTTTTTTTTTTTTTTGGTACGTGACTGAAACGTCGTTGCACGTATTTGTTGCTGCCTTCTCTTTGTATAAGCATAATTCCTAGAGTAAAGTTCGATTTAAGCAAATGGACAATTTGATTTCAACAGTTTGGCTTGGGAGGCTGATGGGGAGGGAGGCTTAAAGTCAGCGGGGTGAAGGAAAGGCCAAGGAAAGGCCATTAAACAAAATGGTTTTAAAATACCAAAATGGTATTCTGGTTACGCATTTTGGTAGTGGATTGCAACTTAGTTATGGTCAAAGAAATATTAAAATTGAAATACACAAGCAAGTTTTCCTGTTATGTCAAGACTTTTGGTATGGTGTCAATTTTAGGATAAATCCATGTTTGTTTGGATATACTTGCCACCTACATGATGCCTTTTAAGTTCATCGAATCAGATGATGTGTATAGGAAACATCTGTCCTAATGCCGTATTCATCAGCTTACATCCAAAATCATACATCAAACATCATACATCAAAAAAAAGGTGATGCAATTTTTTTTGGTAAAAATAGTATGCGTCAAAGTTATCGTTTTAGTTCTAAGTGACAGCTTACAATTTTCTGTTGATTGCACATCACATTCGTTCACCACAGCAATCGAACTAGATCCATCCGATGGTGAAGACGGCCAATTTGTCTTAGTAATTTAAATATTTCACAAATTTAAGGCTTAAGCCCTACACTTTCAATGGTTAAACAAATTTTTACCCGCATTTAAGCAGTTGTCAGCGTTATTAAATGGATTCAGATAGTAGAAATGTACCAATATATCGATTTTATGAAGTTTGAAATAGAATTTCATTTATTATAATATTTTGGAAATTATAGGAATCTCTGTGAAATGTAATTCTATCAAAATTTATCTAAATCGAATAACTATTGGTCAAATACTAAATCTTGGTAAGACGATTGTCACACACAGAATAATATCCGTTCCAAATGTACTGTAATAAATACTATGCACGCTTTTTCTATATTCATGAATCAAGAACATTTGTTTACATTATAACATGAATATTAAGTTTTCACTAAGGTTTGGGCTTGTCTTGGTAACATTTTGTGCTCACTCACATGTTTCAAGAACATTTAATGCTCGCTATATGAGTCCAGAAAAGAACATATATTAGCCACACAATTTTGTTTGTAATCTGATGCACAGCGTATCGTTTCAACAATCTAGAACAGGGGTGCCCAAGTCTATTCCGCAAAAAAACGCATTTGTTTTAGCTTTACGTAAAGAAATAGCCCGCGCGCATACGATTCACGCGGCCATAAGATTATAAAAGCAAAAACAATTTCATATGCGTGCTCTCCTCTCTTTCTTTCCGAGCGAAGGTCTGCAACAACAATTTCATATGTTTCTTTCTTCTCTCTCTCCTATGTATCCAACAAACTCGAACGGGGTCCGAGTTCCGGCCAGTCTTATCCCAGACCAACATCATAAAATTCAGCATTTTGGTACCAATTGGCCGACACAGTCAAAAATTTCGATTGTTTTGTATTAAATCAAGAAAATAGTCAGAAAACATAACTTAAAAACTGTAAATAAAAAAATTTAATATTTTTACTTTTTTACCGAAAATGTTCGCTTTTTCGAGTTTTTATGACAGTTGTACGTGCTTCTGGGCCTATAGCTATATGAAAGAGTAACTAAATGAAGTTGGTTCGTTTTATAGGTTTGTTTATTTTGGTCTAAGCTACAACTTTGTGCTGTATTACTTGTCCAAATTTGTAACGGGTTTCAAGATGAATTTGAAAAACTGTAGAAAAGTGGTCAAAACTTAGATTTTTTGGGCAACTTAGGTAATTTTGAGTATGAAGATGTGATTTTTTTGATTTGCTACAAAGAAATATTTTGTAGGCCAAACCAAGAGCAACAACTTTGTCAAAGATTTAAAAGCAAAATTCACAATAACTTACGAGATATGGAATCGTTAGTCCTACTCTGAAGCTGAAAAGTTCAAAGTGCAATTAAAGGAAAACGGCAGCTAATCAGAGCAAACCAAGACATGGTTTGTATACTACCATCACACCCTTTCAGAATTTTTTGGTCTCGACGCTATCAACTTTTTTGAGTTCAAAAATGTGTCACAGTATATTTGGTAAAAACTTTCACATTTATGGTATGGGTCGCTATTCGCTTGAAGAAAGTTGGGAAATATTAAAAACATATTTCCAAAGTGGTGAGTCCTCGACTCAAACTATGCAAAAATTAAAACATTTAACAAAAAAAATGTTCCGAAAACTCAATTTGTGGATCAATTCGTGAAACGAGTTCGTTAAACTGTAATGTTGGTGGATAAATCAACCCGTGTACGTACTCGTCTGGTGCGCTCGACCGAAATCATTGCTGCGGTTGCTGAACTCGCCATCGATCTCAACAATTGGACATTTCGCGCACTTCTTTGATGAGAATTTTGCATAAAGACCTTGCCATGAAGCCATACAAAGTTCAATTGACCATCCGAATCGTCTACAGTTCGCAAATTGGGTGGAAGATCTTTTGGCGGAAGATGGTGAATTTGACCGAAAAATCATCTTTTCGGATGAAGCACATTTTCACCTCGGTGGTTATGTTAATAAACAAAATTGTCGCATCTGGGGCACAGAAAATCCGCCAATACACCCACCACGTGTCACTGTTTGGTGTGGATTTTGTTCTGGAGGCATCATTGGTCCATTTTTCTTTGAAAATGAAGAAGGAGCCACCGTGACCGTGAATGGTGAATGTTAAGTGATTGGTTCTTCGAGGAAATTGAAGCGGAAGACTTGGACGATATTTGGTTTCAACAAGACGGCGCTACATGCCATAATCAATCTTCGAAAATCGAATAATCAGCAAATATGGAGATGTGAATTGGCCGCCAAGAAGCTGTGATCTGACACCTTTAGACTATTATCTTTGGGGAGCGGTCAAGGACAAATGTTATGCAAACAATCCTGAAACAATTGATGAGTTGAAGAACGAGATTCGAGTTGCTATTGCTGAATTGAAAATGTTCTCAAAAATTGTGTGGATCGAATGGGCTATTGCCAAGTCAGCCGTGGTGGTCATTTGACCGAAATAGTTTTTCATAAACAAATGACATGAACGAACCTTTCCAATAAATGTTCGACCTTTGAATGAAAATATCGAGCCGTTTTTTTTATAGCAAAATTAAACTCCAATTTTTAAATGGACCTCACTGTAGTATATTAGTAAGTAAGCCACTTTTCTTTCAAGTTTAGCTTTTCTCCAATGGTAGCATTTCTGCAGCAGGCCGGAGCTTTCGTGAGTACATATATACATAACACATTTTCAAAATTGTCTACATCACAGTTTTCTATATATTCATACTTAACTTATATTTGGAACACTTTTCTAATATTCATTAATTATAAATTTTCATATTTTGTTTTCTCTTTCAATTCATTTTTTTTGCCAAACCACCATGAAATTATTCAGTTGAATTATGATGTTGGTTTATAAACCAACCAGATATATCTATATATCCATACTGTCATTAAACTAGTTTTGTGTTAAAATGAATTACTAAGTTATATTTTAGGGGGTATCAAGGAACTGTTGCATCGATAGCTGCTTTTGGGTTATCATTTGTATTTTATTGGATATCGTAATAACATGGAAGGGCGAGCTTAAAGCGAAAACATCATCCTTTAGAAGCTTGCTGATCTTGTTAAAACAACACCAACCGATGGCTTGGTCAACATACCTCTTGTGCGATAGCCAACTGCAAGGTATGAATAAATACCCTACCCATCCGACGAGCCCTAGCTGTCTGAATAAAGCCAAATTACACCCTGGCTTCAGCAATCGTTACATATTTCGAAAATTAAGTGCAACTTTAATTGATTCAACTGAAAATAAATAATAGAGGAAATCTAACATCGGCTCGTCCGAAGTTTATATACCCTTGCAGCTTGTATAATTTACATAAATTAAGGTTTGAATTGATTTTCGTACAACATTCTTAGCTGAGTTATTTCCCAAACTTAGCAATAGATTACGCCATTACTTTGATACGATATATTCTTCAGATTTTGACCAAAAATACATACATATGGAAAGTTGGCTATCTTCTCTGGTGCAAATGCTTGTAAGCCTGTGTTATCAACCCACAGCCAATGCCTATCCTACAGATCTAAGTTTTAGAATAGATCTTCGTTTAGTTATGCGGGCGAGCACTATGAAAGAAAATTTTAAAAATTTGACTTCGAAGTGGGTGAAAATGCAAAAAAAAAAGTTTCTATGGGGTACAGAAATGAGCAATGGGAATTTGTGAGAAGAAATAAATAATAAAAAGTACAAACAGTATTAACACTGTGACACATTTTTGAACTCAAAAAAGTTGATAGCGTCGAGACCAAAAAATTCTGAAAGGGTATGATGGTAGTATAAAAACCCTGTCTGCGCTTAGTCTGATTAGCTGCCGTTTTCTTTTTATTGCACTTTGAACTTTTCAGCTTCAGAGTAGGACTTTCGATTCCAAATCGCGTAAACTTTTTTTGAATTTCGCTTTTAAATCTTCAACAAAGTTGTTGCTCTTGGTTTGACCTACAAAACATTTCTTCAAATCAAAAAAATTACATCTTCATACTCAAAATTACAAAAGTTGGCCAAAAAAGCCAAGTTTTGACCACTTTTCTACAGATTTTCAACTTTATCTTGAAACCCGTTTTAAATTTGGACATGTAATATAGTACAAAGTTGTAGCTTAAACCAAAATAAACAAACCGTTAGAACGAACCAACTTCATTGAGTTACTCTTTCATATAGTTAATAGGCCCACAAGCAGGTACAACTGTCATAAAAACTCGAAAAAACGAACATTTTCGGTAAAAAAGTAAAAAAAACTAAATTTGTTTTAATTACAGTTTTTAAGTTATGTTTTCTTACTATTTTCTTGATTTAATACAAAACAATCGAAATTTTTGACTGTGTCAGACAATTGGTACAAAAAATTTGCCATTTTGCGAGTTTTGGTTCCAATTCTATACGTAACTATACGAAGGACCAATCGAATGAAGTTGATATGTTCCAATCGGTTGTTTATTTAAGTCCAAGCTACGTTTTTGTCCTACATTGCTTAGTCAAATTCGTTACACTTTTCAAGACAAAGTTGAAAAAACAGTACAAAATGAGGGGAAAACATGATGATTTTAAAACATTTTTGTAATTTTGAGTATAAAGATGTGACTTTTTGGACTTGCTACTTAAGAATGTTTTGTAAGCCAAGCCAAGAGCAACAACTTCCTACAAGACGTCAAAGCGAAATTTCAAATAGCTTACTAGATATGGAGTTGCGAATCCCAATCAGTAGCTGAAAACTTCAAAATGCAATAAAAATAAAACCCAAATAAAGCCCAGCGAAGGTTTTTGTGCTACCATCATACCCTTTCAGAATTTGTTGGTCTCGACTCTATCAACTTTTTAGTGTTGCACATTGTCACAATATGCACTCAATGCTTAGTCCTCTCTGTATTTTCTCTGTAACTGTAACAGTCGCAAAAGAATAACAGTTACTGATCATACTCTCATGATCAATATGCGTGCTCTGCAAGTAGTACCATCTACAACAGTGGTGGGCATGAAATTTTAGTTTGAGAGCAGCCCAACAACAACAACAGAAAAATCAACCGTTAAGGCCTATTTCCAGAACTTACGAAAATATATTTTGATGTTCTACTTCATATAAAAAAAAACACTTCGAGCAGCTGATGAGCCATTTATTTAGTCTCATTTATATTGCTGATTTCCCGAAGAGAAACTAAATAATCATAGCGTTGCCACATCGACAGCTTGAGTGGATTGTAAGAACAGCTGATTTGCTGAACTAAATTGAAAATAAATAATTTGCAGCACATTTTTCCGGACAACATTGAACAAATTGAAGGCAAAAGCGAGATGCAACAAAAATGTAAAAAAAAATAATAAATATATTAGCACATAGATTAGCACTCTTTTTCATTAGTTTTCCATATTTTTTAATTTTAAGTGCCTCAAGATTTTCTCTACCAATCATATGACTTTGAAAGCTGTGAGGTAATTTTAAAATTGTTTCAACTTTAATTTGATAAAACATTTTGAATTCAAGCGGCTGACAAGTCAGTTGTTTTTTAGGGTTTTTTTAGACTTTGTGGTCGCACTATAGCTTACAATCCACCTAACATAAATAACTTGCAATTGCGAGACATAACTTTTTATTTGTTCTGGAAATAGGCCTGTAACAGCGAGTCTCGATCGCCCAAAACGCAGTCTGTGTGCGCGTCTTGTTGGCGCCGTTTTCCAATTCGCACTCTTTTGTTGTTGTTTACAATTTGAAGCGAGTTAATTTGCGATCTCGGAGCACTGGGAGCAGTGGGAGCAAGGGCTTGCCCACCGCTGATCTACAACTATGTACATCTTTGTGGGTGTGTGTGTGTGTGTGCTTGGGGTTTTTTTTTAGAGCGAAGCGCTTTTACCGCCGGGACTAAAACTAGAAAAATGTTCTGTCTTTGCGACAGATTTCATTTGCTACAGTTTTGGCTTTGCATATTGTATTTGCCAAGTCAGCCGCTTTTACACTAAGAAAAAAACGAACGTCCAAAACCCAGCCCAAGCGGACTTCTCTTTGAACGATTTCGCCCTGTTCACAAAATAAGCCCGTCGTTCACGGAAAAACACGTCTTGTTGATAAAAAATAACCTTTGTTACTAAAACTGGCACATCCGTTCACAAAACATGAACTTGTTATAATGAGTACGACCAGCAAATTGTTAGTATATTTGGCATAATTAACATTGATTTCGCATTTATTGGTAAAGTTTTCTTTCCACACTCTGCTCACACTACATTACAACAAACGAACGCTACCGTTCTAAAAGCACCCGTGCCATACTAAAACAACGAACAGAAGTTCGGGAATCATAAACATCGGTTCACGAAAACCAAATGCAGCTGCATAAGTCACGCATGCATTTTTGTGTGAATGTGAAATCATTGGGCGAGTTCACCAGATATATTGATCGCTGAGCAGGTATCAGAAAAAAATTATACATCGAAAAGGATCTGCTGAACGCAGTGCTACATTTTACCCCAAAGTCGCTCAAAACAAAAAATCGGCCCGCCGCAGGCCATAAGCGTTAGCACTTTTTCAGAAACCTTTTTTTCCAATGCGTTAGCACTTTCTTACGTGGACGTCTGATTTCGTCGCCATGGAGAATGTACGTAAGTAAACTGCAAATATTTAAAAAAAATGTTTATTAATTCATTTCATTCATTTACAGCCGATGAGAAAAGGTGAAGTTGTAAGGACACCGAACTCCTCCTTACATTGTATCAGGAGAAATAGGATGATTTCCGTGACCCAAGGAATAAGAAGAAGTCGACTTGGATTCAAATCGTGGCCAAAATGGAAACCCAAGGTGTTTTTGGGCAAACTTTACAGGAAATTCCGAAACTTGAAGAAAACCTAGGACAGCATAAAATTGCGAAATAAAAGCACTGGCCACGGAACCACCAAGTGGGAGTTTTTCGACGAAATGGAATCCATGCTAGGAAATGACCTGGCAGTAGCAGGTTGTCGTACCCAAAGTAAATTTGTGACAGAGGAGGAGAATATTGAGCAGCTATTGTCATGGGAAGACATTGGGCTTGCTCCTACCTTATATGACGGGCGTAACAGCAGCACGATGGTAGAAGAATATGACGCTATCGCAGTTGAATCCAGTAGCGCTCCGGTGGAAGCGCAATTGGGCTGTCCCATCCGTAATAAACGGAAACGGAAGACTGCTGTAGAAAAGGAACGATACTACGCCAACAAAAAGGCTATTGAAGTGGAGGAGGCCCGTACTGAAAAGCTAAGCAAGATACGAGAGGTTCTGCAGGAGTCCAACAAGTTGCAAGCTGAGCGCAACCAGCTTCTAAAGGAGTATCTTTACAAAGCACCCTAATAAGACTTTTAATAGTTATATTTAAGTTAGTCTAAAATGAGAAATGAATCTCTTAAATGTTGCTTCACCAAATGTGCATACACAATACATAAAAATATAAGTGGCTAATTCGCTGAAGTGAGACATATGTATAGAATTAGGTGCGTCAATCCAACAAGTCTTGCAATTTCCAGGCAATGGCCGTTTAAAGTAAAATATGATTTTTCATTTAATAATACATGATTTGTTTTTCTATGTACATTAGACTGAGCGTCCCTTATATGAAATATATGAACAAATTTTTTTTTGGAAATTTTCATTTCCTCAACACGCAAAAAATTCGTAAAAATTTTTTGCTACAGTAATGAAAAACCAAAATACGAAATTTTAAGGTTTAATACCTCCGCCATGGCTTTAATCCAAAAAACTCGTTCGACGGTAAACTCATTTTTAATATATGTGCCCAACAAAGTGAAAAAATTACCATATTGGTATCGATAACAAGCCTATCGATAGACAACCACAGCTGGCGGCAGCAGTATCAATTCAAAGTAGCGTACTATTTCTTCGCTACTTGCTCCTGTATCATGATACGTCAAATTCCCTATCATGATACCGTATCACTCGAGTTCAGCAGGAAGATCATTAAAAATGTATACATGATCAGGGCGCAAGTTGTTCTGCTGAACAAGGCCATTGCCTTTGAGTTGTTTCTATAACTTTCTAATAACTTTTTGTGAGCAGCTTGATCTGGATCCAGTCCTGTAGTGATTATAATTTTAAACTGAGTAGAAACGACAGTCAAGTGGAAGGAGCCGACACCTACACTTTTAGTCATGAGGACGAAAAATTGCTACATTTTTTCAAGAAAAAAAATTTTGGAAGAAGTCTTTGATTTTCTAAAGGGTGAGTAAATATCATAAGTGTAAATAAAATTACGAATTATCCACATAGTGCATATACATACATATGTATGTATTAACCTATTTGTATGTGCGACTTGCAAATGACTGCAACGTTGTATGTACAATGTACATATGTATTCATATGTATACATATTATGTATGTACATACAAGGATGTATGCACACTCGTAATGTCATTCTTCAGTACACAAAAAAATTCAAAATCCATTTTTGCTTGTTTTAGCTGCTCAAGTGACATTTAAGAGCTTACCGTAAAAAGATTTAATGGAAGCTGTGCCCCACTAGGCTTGCGTGCTGAGTTTAGGGAAAAATTGTTCTTATGGAAAAAGACAGAGGTAAGTTTAACCACCCTTTAATCAAATTTTCAAATTTTGTAAAGCTTAGAATCGATGATGAACGTCCATCAATACCGTCTAATATCAATAATTGCCTGCTGTCGGCTTCAAGCGGTTCCTCAACCAATGGTTCCTTCAAAGGCAAATTGTTTAATAAGGTAAATTTATAAAGCTATCAAAAGTGGGAAAGTGGCGGTGAAGAGGGTGGGAAGAGGGGGGACGAGGGGGGAGTAGTGACTTAACAGTGACTTTACAGTGACTCAACAGTGACTTAACAGTGGGTTAAGAGTGGGTAACAGTGGGGGAACAGTGCACATTGGGCAGAATCGCCTTTTTTTTTTGGCAAAAACTCTAACTTTAAAGCTAGAATCTTGAAATTTTGTGAATTTACGACTCATATTATTTGTGAATTTCGAATTAATTTTTTTGGCGCTGCCACCACGCCTTCCCCGCCGCCCACATAAAAGACATGCATTAGATGGAAAAATTCATATTAAATCTAAACATGATTATATTTTCATAATTAAAATATTAAATTATATGTTTTAAAACATATGTTCTTCTTCTAGATCAAAATCAAAATAATCTATGTTTTCAAACTCGTCCTCATCTCCATATGTCCGGTTTGCAACTTCTAATGTTGGCAACTTAAAAAGTGCAATAACTTCTTTTGACAGTTTTTGTGCTTTTGAAGACTTTCTTGAAGCGATGCTTGATAAATATGGATCAGAAGAATCCAAAGCACGGTGGAATACGTCTGTTAAGTTGTTGACGCGTCTATTTTTCCTGGCATGTAATATCCTATCACGCTTATAATATTTGTTGCGAGCCTCAGATGCGTTTTCGCCTAAGGAACCAACAGGAAGTACAGATGACTTAATAATCTGAGCACCGTGAACTAAAATTTTGTGGACCGTAGCGGTCATTGGGTACCACGGATATTTCGTCAAATGCAGACGAAGCGTCTCTTCACAAAATTTTTGGAATTTAATCGAACATATTTCATATTCGCATGATATAGATATTAAAACTATATATAGTTTCTTTAATAGCTCTTCATCGATTTCCAATATTGATGCAAATAATGGAACATTTGAAAATGCCCTTCGCGCCGTATTGCCATCGTTGGAATTTCCAGAACCATTCTGGCTTGGTTTGTTTATATGTAACCCCATTTCTGACCAAAGTTTTCTTTCAATGTCCTTTTTGCGTATCAGCATTGTGTCTTTGTCAGAATCCTTACTGATTCGCCATTTCTGAAGACCGACGCGATATGAAATATTCAGAACGAACTCCAAAAACCTAATCCATGCATGGAGAGGACTTATTCCGTACTGCAAAGTATTCGGTTTTGGCTTGAACTGTTGACTGTTAACGTCCGTTTCTTTTAAAAAGTCCTTTGGGCTAGCACCACAAATTGGACATGATTGTGTTGATTTAGTGCCTGTTAAAGTATTTAACACCTTTCCATCGATGAGCGTCATGTGTAAGTCGAAGACAACAAGAAATGGCTTTAGGTGTTTTATTTGAGCATCTAAAAGTGCTTTTGAATTCAAAATGTGATAGCGACTTTCTTTAGTGAATTCTATTTTTAGCGGCCTGCAATACTTAACGGATTGTGGGTACCGGTTTCTCCAAACAATTCGTCCATCCTGATCCACCATTTGGAGTGGAATTATTGTTGTAACAAACAAAGATTGGTCCAGGCTATTTGATGCGGGTTCATTAAATTTTTGTTTATAAACGCTCTGGCCGGTTGAACCGTCAAAACCATAGCTAACTGTTAGCTTTAATTTGGTAATATCAATAAATTGATTAAATACTGGCTTTTAAAATAAAATTATCCGAGATGCAGTATGGTCAAGTAAGTTCTGCAGCGGCACTTCGGCAACACTTTCTGTGACGCTAATATCTATAGGCCGGCACTTTTCCTTAGCCTCCTTCACCTTTTCGTAACTCGGATATATATTGGAATTCTTTTCGATATTCTTTAAGCGTATATTAATATATTGCTGCTTGGAAAACGAATTTTCTATAATAAATGCTAAGGCCTCATCAGGTGATAATGGTATTGTTTTTTTCAATGAAAGCTGCTCCGTTATTTTGAACTGTCAGGAGAATTCATTGTTGTTTTCAGAATATGTGAAATATCTCTATCATTTGTCTTCTTAGCAGACATAGCAGCTGCATGAATTAGGAGATTAGTTGAATTTTCTTTTGCAAGTTCGGAAGCCAATTTTCTTTTTTGACGTAAACTTCCTTCGTCATAAGACAGAGGAGGCCGTCCACCTTTATGATCACTATTATCCTTTTTTGAATAAAATTTTATTTCTAATGCAAGCCAGATAACATTTTGTTCTTTAAACCGTCGAATATTTCTTTGGGCTTTATTCAGCAGTCTCTTGAATTGTAAAATAAAATTCTTTATTTTTATTTTTATGTCCATCAAAGCATTTTCTGGAAGAGAATTTTGAAGTCTTTCTGCGCAAACCCAGTCGAAAGTAGCGTTCATGTTGCGACGTTTTCCCAACCAAACTTCCAGCAAATCGATACGACGAATAGTATTCTTGCCCACATCTATTGAAATATATCGAAAAACCGCAAAAATCCGCTTATGTTTTAAACTTTACAAAAACGTATACATAATAACACTAACAACTATATTGAGGTTAGATTCGACAAAATTATGGTTTGTTAATAACATTGAAAACATGACGAAACAAAAGCACATATAATTGAACACATATGTAACTCTTTTCTACATACCTGTATGAATATTTTCCATTTTAAAGTATTTCCATTTATCAAACCGATTAAAAATGCGAGACTCCTAAATATTAACAAATTTTGCAACCAGACTGTGTGCAAACACCGCGTGGCAAACAGCTGACTTTGAAGGGCTGGTGTAAGTCGAGGGTTGCATTATAAAATATAATTTAAATATTTTCGAGAAGGAGGGACAATTATTTACTGGAAATAATATTATAATATTATTACAAAAAAAAGGCGATTCCGCCCAATGTGCAGTGGAAGATTTGTTTTTTTTTATTAATTTTTACCAGCTGTGAACTCGAAACTGTCTGCAAGATAAAATGAAGTCAATCATAAAAAAAATATCCAACAACACAATTTCTACAATTTCTAAAAATCTTAAACGCGGACAAAGTCGCGGCGGAATTGATATCAAAGTCTTCTGATAATGTTCCAAATTTTGTATATTGTTAGCATCTTAGCATTAATAAAGTAGTCCACTAATGAAATAGCTATACAGACAACCCAGCTCTGTTGTTAATTGTTGCTTATTGAATAATACAAAAAATGTTGACCCAGAGGGCAACCTTCAAAAACCCTTCTCTTTATTTTTCTTCCTATTTTGTTTTTGTTTTTGTGTTTTTGCATTTCATCTTTCCACACAATATTTTTTGATTGATCTTTTCAGCAGTCAGTGATCGAGGTCTCATCGCCCCCGTGGGGGGGATCATCAACATCATCATCATTTCGGTTCGATTTTTTGTTGTTTTTTTTTTTCAACAGATGCCAACTGGTTCGCTCTTTTGGGTTCGCCTCCCAGGGGAGTCAACGGTTACAGTAGCCCAAACCTTAATGCCACACAGGTCATCTATATGTACGAGTGCGAGTCTCTATCTCCATCTCCATCTACCCGGCTCTAGCCAAGCGCGCACAAATGTGAGGAGTGGGGAGTGGGGAGAGGGCAGAAAAATGCAAATCACTGAAGCTCAAAAGCCCAACGAGGGGTTTCTGGGCGTAGAAGGGGGTGGGTTTCTGCCAGAGCCCAAGTCAGAGTCAGAGTCAGAGTCAAGCCATGCAAAAGTATTACAATAATTATGATAATCTATGCCATAAAAAAAAGTCGCATTTGTGGTGTGTGCGGAGGTGGAAAAAGAGGAATTACCATACTTTAAGCTACCGCAGGCCAACCCAGAGCAGGAAGGAGGAGCAGACGGAGCAGCCGGAGCAGGAGGAAAATCCAAACTTGCCACGTGAGATATTTTTTCTCAATTTTAAGCCAAGAAGAAAATGTGGAGGATGGCTTTTGCTTAGGACTGGGTATTAAAACCGTCGACTCAGTTAGCACCAAATGGCTTACAGGTGTCGACTTTGGCGCTGCCAGCCTTCTGTTCCTGTTTCTTCTTCAGACTGTTGGCTGACTGTGTGGCTTCAGCTGCAGTTTTTGCACATTGTGTGTTTGATTTTTATCTGTGTATGTGGCGTGGCCCAGCCGTAACGTCGCAACCCCCCTCCCCCCCCTATCAGACAACTGGACCCTGAACCAACTGGCCACATCAACATATCGACAACAACATTGTCCCCAGAGTGCGACGTTGGCAACGTTTGCCAGTTTCCAGTTGCCGATGACGCCTACATATCCTTGTGGCCTAGCCGTTATGTTGGCAGTATTGTTGTAGTCGTCCTTGTTGTCCTTGTTGTTGTCGACAGGCCATCAAAATCAGGCGACGCTGCTCCCTGAGCGCTCGTATTTCGTTTACAATTTGACCCTTGAAAGGCGGCGCACAGACAACAACAACAAAACAGAGGCCCAGGACACAGCCCATGCACACACACACACACAAAGCTTCCCGCGAGGGTTGTCACCATAGTTTTGGGATTCATCAACAAGTGCTAGTGACTATTTTGAATAAGCTAGGTTCTAGGTCAATGCTGTCAAAAAGTAAACTGTAAGCAAAGTAACAATGCGATGTTAAGCGTGTAGAATATGTGTTAATGGGTATAAAAATGCGGTGTTAGGCGGTGTTAAAGGCAATATAGACAACACTTTAATGCATTGGTAAGTCTAGTATTTGTCTGACCGACGTTTGCGAAGTTAACTTGGTAATCAAAAGCGGTGTTAAGCTGTGCATGCGGTATTGAAATGCACTTAAAGACTATATAGACAACATTTAAATGCATTGATAAGCTTTGTAGAGGTCTATGCGGTGTTTGCGATGTTGAATTGGTATACAAATGAGATGGTTGCAACGCCTTTGTTATACATTAATGAAATATACAATGCATTGCAAGCCTTGTATTCGATAAAGCGGTGTTTGTGAAACTATATTGGTATCAAAATGCGATGGTAAGCGGTGTATGCAGCACCAAACTGCGCTTTAAGACTATAAAGACAACATTTAAATGTATTGTCAAGACTTGTACTCGATTAAGCGGTGTTTGGGATGTTATATTGGTATTTAAAAGCGGTGGTTAAGTTTTTAAAAGGCGCTTAAAGATAATTTAGACAATATTTAAATGCATTGGTAAGCGTTGTATTGGTCTAAGCGGTGTTTGCGATGTTGAATTGGTATGAAAATGAGGTGGTTTGTTATACATTGATGAAATATACAATATTTAGATGCCTTGGCAAGCCTTGTATTCGATTAAGCGGTGTTTACGTAGCTGGGTTGGTATAAAAATGCGGTGTATGCGGTACCGAAATGCGATTAAAGACAATATAGACAACATTTAAATGTATTGTCATGGATTTTACTTATTAAGCGGTGTTTGGGATGTTAAATTGGTGTTTAAAAGCGGTGGTAGGCGGTGGTTAAGTTTTTAAAAGGCGCTTAAAGACCATATAGACAACATTTAAATGCATTGGTAAGCTTTGTATTAGTCTATGAGGTGTTTGCAATGTTGAAGTTGTATGAAAATGAGGTGGTTGCACCGCCTTTGTTAAACGTTGATGAAATATACAATATTTAAATGCATTGGCAAGCCGTGTATTCGATTAAGCGGTGTTAGCGAAGCTAGATTGGTATAAAAATGCGGTGTATGTGGTACCTAAAGGGCCTTAAGACAAAATAGACAACATTAAAATGTATTGTCAAGCCTTGTCTTCGATTAAGCGGTGTTTGAGATGCTAAATTGGAATTTAAAAGCGGTGGTAGGCGGTGGTTAAGTTTTCCAAAGGCACTTTAAGATAATTTAGACAATATTTGAATGCATTGGTAAGCTTTGTATTAGTCTATGAGGTGTTTGCAATGTTGAAGTTGTATGAAAATGAGGTGGTTGCACCGCCTTTGTTAAACGTTGATGAAATATACAATATTTAAATGCATTGGCAAGCCGTGTATTCGATTAAGCGGTGTTAGCGAAGCTAGATTGGTATAAAAATGCGGTGTATGTGGTACCTAAAGGGCCTTAAGACAAAATAGACAACATTAAAATGTATTGTCAAGCCTTGTCTTCGATTAAGCGGTGTTTGAGATGCTAAATTGGAATTTAAAAGCGGTGGTAGGCGGTGGTTAAGTTTTCCAAAGGCACTTTAAGATAATTTAGACAATATTTGAATGCATTGGTAAGCTTTGTATTAGTCTATGAGGTGTTTGCAATGTTGAAGTTGTATGAAAATGAGGTGGTTGCACCGCCTTTGTTAAACGTTGATGAAATATACAATATTTAAATGCATTGGCAAGCCGTGTATTCGATTAAGCGGTGTTAGCGAAGCTAGATTGGTATAAAAATGCGGTGTATGTGGTACCTAAAGGGCCTTAAGACAAAATAGACAACATTAAAATGTATTGTCAAGCCTTGTCTTCGATTAAGCGGTGTTTGAGATGCTAAATTGAAATTTAAAAGCGGTGGTAGGCGGTGGTTAAGTTTTCCAAAGGCACTTTAAGAGAATTTAGACAATATTTGAATGCATTGGTAAGCTTTGTATTAGTCTATGAGGTGTTTGCAATGTTGAAGTTGTATGAAAATGAGGTGGTTGCACCGCCTTTGTTATACGTTGATGAAATATACAATATTTAAATGCATTGGCAAGCCTTGTATTCGATTAAGCGGTGTTAGCGAAGCAAGATTGGTATAAAAATGCGGTGTATGCGGTACCGAAATGTGCTTCAAGGCTATAAAGACATCATATCAATGTATTGTCAAGACTTGTATTCGATAAAGCGGTGTTTGGGATGCTAAATTGGTATTTAAAAGCGGTGTTAGGCGGTGGTTAAGTTTTTGAAAGGCGCTTAAAGACCATATAGACAACATTTAAATGCATTGGTAAGCTTTGTATTTGTCTAAGCGGTGTTTGTGAAGTTAGCTTGGTATTCAAAAACGGTGGTAAGCGGTGCATGCGGTATTGAAATGAGCCTAAAGACAATAAAGACAACATAGAGTTACATTAGTATGCCTTATATTTGTCCAAGCGGTGTTTGGGATGTTAAATTGGTATTAAAATGGCGGTGCATGAGGTATTGAAATGCATGTAAATGCAATATAGGCAATGTTTAAGTGCATTGGTAAGCCTTGTAGTTGTCTAAACAGTGTTTCCAATGTTAAATTGGTATTTCAAAGCGGTGCATGCGGTATTGAAATGCGCTTCACGATAAAAGAGATCAAGTTTAAGTGCATTGGCAAGTCTTGAATTCGATTAGGCGGTGTTTGTGATCTTTAGTTTAAGAAGTTTTACAGCCAATATAGACCAATATAGATTCAGCAGCATTAGTAAGCCTTGTATTTGTCTGAGGGGCATTTGAGATGTTTAATTGGTATACAAATACGTTAATAGGCGGTTCATACGTTATTGAAATGTATTTATTATCTATTTACTTAGCTAGAAATTAGATTGTGAAAACTTTGTGTTCAATCTACCCCCGCACCGAGCCTGTATGTTAGTTTGGCCGACAGGTTGAAGCGAGCTATTCTATGGGTTTTTTTTTTCTTTTTGCCCTGGCTTCAGCTTCTTCTTTGGCTTCTTCATCTGTATCCTGGCCGGGTACCCGGGCCTGGGCCTGGGCCGTGGGTAGTTTTGATAAAACGTTTCAATGGCTGAGCACATAACAGTTGACTGGCTGCCTGTCTCTCTGTGTGTGTGTGTGTTTGTCTGTGTGTGTGACAAAGACCATAAACTCCAAAAAAGCTCGACACACAACGAGGACAAACGTTAGAGCTCCTGGCTGATGGCGATGGCTTCTCCTGCTCCTGCTTTTGGCAGTTGGCTGATTCTGCTTGCTGCTGTTGACGATGCGACGCTGACTGGCATTTTGAGGGTGGCAGCGGTAATAAAAAGTTGTGCTTGTTGTAATAACAACAGCAACGAGAGGCTGTTGGCTGTTGCCTGCTCAATGCCAGCTCCCAG
Source organism: Lordiphosa magnipectinata (assembly GCA_037044535.1). Lineage (NCBI taxonomy): Eukaryota > Metazoa > Arthropoda > Insecta > Diptera > Drosophilidae > Lordiphosa > Lordiphosa magnipectinata. Next base: position 53,451 of record JBAMBO010002043.1, on the reverse strand, counting down.
TTTGCATTTGTGACACTGAGGGAAATTGGATGTTGCTTAGAATTTCAAATACCATTTGGTTTCCGTGTTTTTGTCGGATCTTTTTGAAGCTTTCACTCATTTACATTGACTTTTCCCAATCCAAATTGAATTCGTTCAGTGTACGAAAACCCCAGATCGGTTTGGGGGGGATGCTTCAGCCTGACTCAATGAGGCTATTTGGAACACAACGATTTCGCGACGACGACAACGTCGCTTGCCTGATGACTATGATGATTACACGTTGACGATGACGACTGTGTCCCTGCTCCTGTCTGTCGCATCTCACCCCGGGTATGTGTAGAGAGATATTCATCGAAAGCAAAATGACAGCCTAGAGACACATTCAAGGCAAAGGCAAAGATAAGAAATGAATGACAGGCACAAGAAGAGTCGAGTCTGAAGCTAAAGATGAAACTGAAGCTGAGGCAGGAGCATGAGCATATCAGTCAGTGTCAGTGTGAATGCGAAATTGCGTTGCTTTTACGAGTGCTCAGCCTCCAGCATCATTCTATTGTTGTTGCTCCATAAACGTAATGTCTGATGAACGAGAGAAGGTAAGCTAAAGTCGTCCTTGTCGTCCCATAATATGTATATGGGGCATAAATCACAGCTGCAAGAAGAAAACCCATTTTGGGTGTGTGTGTGTGTGTGTGTGCGATAGAAATCTGTCTCCAAAAAACGGTTGGTTCGTTGTGCTCCCAAAAATTTATGCGATAATGATTCAAATGGGAATCAAGAAAGTTAATCAAATATGGAAATGGCCTGGGAAAGGTAGCACTTAAGTGCAACTTGGGTTTATACCCCAAGCAAATCGCATATTTAAATACTTTAACTTGGGACGGCTTTGCAAAACCGAAATGTTTCAATAGTTTGTCTTGACTTAAGTAGCGAAATGGTCGTGTCACAGCGTTGCCATCTGATAAACCCAGAACAGACCGGTTGACCAAGTTAATCAGCTTCTACAATGAACTATTGGGGAAAAAACTTTTCTTATTTTAGAAATGATCTTAAATAAAGGAAGAGCCTAAAGTTGCATATTGCCAAATATCTCATTTTATGAATGAATTTGGGAGTGTTGTTTAAACTAAGAATGCAAAAGAAGTCCGGAATCGAACCCTAAAGAACCGGTACGGTCCAGGCTCTACACTCAGAGAAAAACTGAAAGACTGATAGACCTCGAAAGACTGAAATATACACAGACGACGGCAGCTTAGCCCACTTGGCTATCATCGATAAGCAAGACGTGGCGTCGAAACCATAGTTAAGAATGTACGCAGTTGTACCGCTGACATTACACAACGACACAGTTAACAAAGCCATTAACTACTACAGAGACAACATTGTCCTGGGGGGCAGGCCACCTGCCGCTCTGGGAAAAGCAGGAGCCTAAACTCGCCTACGAATGCTCCACATGAGGTCTCGGTCCGCACGACACATTACACCTTTTCAATTGTCCCCTTAACCCCACTGTCCTCACATCACTTGATCTTTGGACCCACCCAGTTGAGGCTGCCTACTTCTCAGTCTGGCTCCAGATTAAATCTCTACATCTCTTTAAAAATTTACTCCTTAAGCCCCGTACTCAGAACGACAGAAAATTCCTTTCGTCACAGTATTTCATACAATTAGAAACACCTTTGTTATGCTTTGATGCTAGAAAGAGTTTCTATTTATGTGAAATACTGTGACGAACAGAATTTTCTGTCGTTTTGAGTACTAGCCTTTACTTTTCTTTTCGCTCTTTCTATACGTACAAATCTTCCCAGCCGCTACGACAACAACAACGACACAGTTCTGCTCTCATCAGAGCAATAACCTATTGCTCTCTCTCACAGTAACGAAACTGTGAGAGCATGTTCTATGCTATTCTCTCCCAGCTTGCTTGCTCTCTACGCTCTGAGACTTCTCCTCCCTCCCATTGCCTATAAAATCCAAAAACTCAAGAGCGTTCGTAATCAAATTATTCGTTCTAGCTAGTTCTTAGTGTCGTGATAACCGAACAGAGTCGAGAACCAAACTTGTTGAAGTTTTAAATGGGACTCGGAACTCCCAAGATCAAATTTCTAGCATGGAAATAAAAATTGCAATTAAAAAAAATTGATTATAAAAAAGTACATAAAATTCAGAAAAATGTATGAAATCTTTATTTAACCCTCTAGTGCCCAAGTTCAATGTGTCTTAAAAGTAAAGGTTCGTTCTGGAAAAATTTTTACTTTTGCACGAATCAAGTTTTATAGGACCAAAACCTTGGACCGCCTAGAGGCGGCTTTGGGAAAGTAGGTCAACAAAATTTCAGTAAAAAAATTTTGTTGTTTACACGTCTTATTATAAAGGAAATAAAGAAAGGCTCAAAAAAACAAAAGAAATAACAATTAAAACAAAAGTAACTTAAATTTACAAAACTCCAAAATATTTGTGTACAAAAAGTTCGCTGTCTCCTGCGCCGCAATAGCCAGAGGAGTCACACAAATTGAAGAATTTCACTTCCCATTTGTGTGGTTTGTCTGGTAAAAATTGTCGAAGAAAGGTCTTCTTGTTCATCCACACGTAAGCGTTGGCTGATCGGAACTGACAGAAACTTCTAATTGAAGTGATTCACGATAGGCCGTATTTTGTAAAAAGGATCGTGGTCGGCTGAATCCTTGGAGGGCAACTTACTATTATTGTTGAAATGCAAATTGCTTCGTATTTTTTCAAAGCGATTTTTTGACATTGTGCTCTGAACTGTTCCAAACGCGTACTCACCCCAATATGAACGAACATTTGTATAGCGAAAAACTGACAGAAAAAATAAAACGCCAATAAATTGTCGAATTTCCAAATTGGTTGTTGAAAACGAAGTATTGGCATCTTTTTGGGCAGCATACAAATTTGTTTGCTGGGTAATATGCTCAATGATAGTTTCATTCGAAAAGTATTCAAAAGTATTAAGAACTCCGAGATCAGGTTCAGTAAAGGATAACGCAGATTTATCCATGACAAAGTTCTTTTGGCACCACAACATCTTTTTGAAAAGCGGTGATTTTGGATCTATAGCCCAAACTGATCCTACAAATTCGGATAGTGTGCTTTCTTGAGCATGAGCAATATAATGCTCAGCAGGCGCTTTGCTTGAGGTGAATTCGATGCAATCGAAGTTGAGGCTGACAACAATTCCGCCAACGGAGTAGGACTTCCGCTTGAAGTTACACAAATCTCTGAAGCCAACATAGAATTCGATACATTTACCGCTCTTTCAATCGCTTCTTGATCTGCCTCATTGACAGGAAACGCTGCCTCGCAAACATCATCAGTCAAATCGTCCTCCAATTCTTCTTCTCCGTCGAATTCAAAAATTTCTCAATCTCCACATCGGTAAGAGCTGATAGCTTATGCATTTGTCGTCGTTCTATGTCTACTGAAGCAATTATTTGGACTTAAATATGTCTTGAGTTGTTCCAATTTCCAACTTACCTTATAATTTTTATACTCTGTACCGAAGGTACATAGAGTATATTAAGTTGGTGCAAAAGTATGTAACAGCCTGAAAAAATCATCTCCGACTCTATAAAGTATATTTATTCTTGATCAGCATCAACAGCCGAGTCGATATAGCCATGTCCGTCTGTCTGTCTGTCCGTCCGTCCGTATGAACGAAGAGATCTCAGAGATGGCAAGAGATAGAAGTTTGACATGTATGGGACATATATTTCTTATACTTGCAGGCAGATCCAGTTTATTTTCAAATTTTGCCACGCCCCCTCCCGCCCCCGCAATTGGGAAAAAACGTCATATCTTCCACAGTTTTGATGACAAACTGTTCGTATTTTCTAGAAATATCTTGTAAACTCTTGTAAAAAATTATTTATCGATTTGGTGAAGAAATGATAAAGATCGGATGAACGATACTCAAGCTATGAGCAAAAAACGGCTAGTTAGCACCCATAACCACAGCATTCCGTTCAACAGAGGCAATCTTAGTGGGAGAGAGAGAGAGAGAGAGAGAGAGATGAGCGCATATGACCAAATGCGAGCTGCGACATTAATGGTACAGAGTATGTTATAGTCGGTCTTGACCTACTTTCTTTCTTGTTTTGCAACTTTAAACGACTGCAGCAGCTGACGCAAGCTCTGGCATGTATTGCAAACGCAACGAACTTCATTTTTGGACTTCCACGAATTAGAAAAACGCAAAACGAAGACCAATAGGAATGAGTAAAGCGCATAACGGTGTTTTGAACTTTGCCCGTCTAGAGGCGGTCTTGGGCACTAGAGGGTTAAGTCGATAGAACGATCTACATAATTTAATGTTTAATGTAAATGTTGCCCGCGGCTGCGCCTTAAATGGCTCTCCATTCACAGTATCGTTCCAATATCGTCCAATGATGCCACCGGCCCATAATCCACACCAAATTGTGCATTTTTCGGGATGCATTGCCTGTACTTGTTATGATTTTGTCGGCTCTTCACACCAAATACGGCAAATTTTGTTTTTTCACGTATCCATTCAAACAGAAATGAGCTTCGTCGCTGAACACAATTTTCCGATAGAAAAGTGGATCTTCATCCAAGCGCCCATTCACCAAAAGTTAGCCGTTGTGGTAGGTCGTGTGGCTTCAATTCTTGCACCAGCTGTATTTTAAAAGGTTTTTTACCCAAATACTTCAGCAAAATTTTCCACGTAGTGGGCTCTATTAGCCCAAGTACGGCGAACGGCGCCGAATCGATAATTCACGGTCATTAACATAACTGGCGGATACGCTCTACGTATGCTTGTTGGTGGTTTAATGTCGAATAATGTAAATTTGTTGCAAAATCTAGTCACTAGATTCCAAATAGCCGCCTCAGAAGGTCACCCAAGCTGATCATAAAATGGAAGAAGTGCACGAAGCACTTTCTTAGCCGAGCAAACATTTTGATAATAAAATTCAATAAGCTGCAAGCGTTGTTCGTTTGTAAGTCGATTAATGGTTAAATTTAGACCAAACTGAACATGTTTGACAGTAAATCACCCTTTAGAGTGAAACATTTTTGATTTTAATGTTAGCTCTCTTAAACACTGATATGCTTTTGCAAGGGTATAAAAACTTGACCTGCCGCTGCAGATAGATTTTCCCTGCTCACATTGCCGACTTCTGCTCTAGAGGCTGCCCATCTTATTTGCTTTAACATTCGGTGATTTTATACCATTTAGCTGAAGAGGTGGGCTCTTCTTCGCTTAATGGCTGACCTTGCAGAATTTGGGATCCCCGAACCGAAGCTCCTTTCAAATTTCAATACCATCTGCAAGAGATAATTGATTCACCCCTCTGACAGGTTCCTCCTCTGACCAGCGAATACACCAGTTAAATCAAACCCAAACATAGAAAGCTTCTTTCTAGCTGCAGCTGTAGCCCTTCAAAGGGGACAACATCTGGCCAAGCGAATCCTTACCCAAAAGTAATGTGATATATGGGCGACTGTCTCTTCGTAATTAGATGATCCCCAAATCAGCCGCTAATTTTTCCGCAATTTGCTTAGTAATGCAATCTAAATACAAACAAAATAGTTCCCCCTTTTCCATTTTTTTTTGTTTTTTTTTTTTTTGGTTGGGCAAATCAAGGGTCGTGGTGCGAACGAGGGTTGGGATCGACGGGCCGTGAAATACACACTCGACGGACTGAAGAACTGAATTGAACTGAATGGCATATGTACACATATATGCCCCGGAGTGTTGCACATGTCCCTGTGCGGCAAAACAAACATCCGTAAGGAGGGGGTAGGACAGGGTCATGTCAAAGCCAACGCGACTTCAGCGGCGGCGGCGCATCTCTCTGATCCCAGCGGGAGTTTTGCCCGAAAATCACAGCAGGATGAATGTGGGCTGTGGGGAGTGTGGGATGTGGGCTGTTGTCGTGGTCGTGACTGGGTACTGTTGCCACATGCCGTGCCTTGGAAACGTTCTTGTCTTTAATTTCGGCGCATTTGGCTTTTGTAACATGATTATCAGACGATTTGATTTGGCGCTAAATGCAATTGCCAAATGCCAAAGTCAACGACGGAAACGGAAACTTCATGGCGAGACAAGTGCCTATTGGGAAAGGGGAAAGGGGAATGGGAAATGGGAATGGGCATTGATATTCGGTTGGGGTGTCTGCATCATCGTCTGCTTTGAGTTGCAGCGGAGGTGATAGGCTATGAAATATTCAGGGTTAAGCCAATTATGGCAATGATCGGGAGATACACGAAAAACGGTCTCCAAAGTTAGACAGCTGGCAGTCGCTCATAAAAGACTTGAGTGAAAATTTGGCAAGTTGGCAGTCCATTTTAAAATTTTTTTCTTAGGGAATTTACACATTACTTAGAGTTTTTGGCAAGTTGGCAGTTCTTTTATTAATTTTAGAGAAGTTGGCAGCATTTTTTTTTATATTTTTGAGAGTCAATTCTATTATTATGTCTGGCTTAGGCCAGTTGGCAGCTCTTCTTCTTCTTCATTTCTGAAGAAATTCAACACATCGTCTAGAGTTAAAGGTAAGTTAAAGTCTTTGCTTAGAGTTTTTGGCAAGCATACTAATTTTAATAGTTTTAGAGGAAGATGGACCACACTCTGAAAGTTTTAGACAAGTTGACAGCCCTTTTGAATAATATCTGAAGAAATTTAACTCATTCATTTAACACAGTTCAACTCTTTTCTTAGAGTTTTTGGCAAGTTGACAGTCTTTTTATTAATTTTTAGAGGAAATCGACTATTAGCTTAGAGTTTTAGAAGAGTTGGCAGCTCTTTTTTAAAATTTTTGAAAGTCAATTCTATTATTTACCTGGCTAAGGCCAGTTGGCAGCTCTTCTTCTTCATTTTTGACGAAATTGACAACATCGTTTTGAGTTTAAGGCAAGTTGGCAGCCTCATTTCATATTTTAAGGAGAAATTCAACTCATCGCTTGGAGTTTTTGGCAAGTTGGCAGTCCATTTTAAACTTTTTTGTGGAGAATTAAATAATTTACTAAGAGTTTAAGGCCAGTTGGCAGCTCTTCTTCATCATACTTAAGGAAATTAAACACATCGTCTAGAGTTTAAGGTAAGTTGGCAGCCACATTTCAAAATTTGAGGTGAAATTAAACTCTTAGCTTAGAGTTTTTGGCAAGTTGGCATACTTATTTTAATAGTCTTAGAGGAAGATCGACCATACTGTGAAAGTTTTAGACAAGTTGACAGCCCATTTTCATAATATTTGAAGAAATTTAACACATTCAACACAACAGAAATGGGGTGGTAGGTGGGGTTGGTTGGGATCTGAAGGTAATATCGTGTCGGTAGTAAATGTCTATCTAAACCATCCTGTGAAGTCGACAAAAAGAGTCAGGTCCTTCTGCCAGACTGCCCAGGTCTTTAAATAACGGATTTCCCAGATTTCTTCTTCATTCCCACAACTACGATAGAAGTCATGGTGGGGTGTGCGCATCCTGATGACCATGTAACTTATGTCTCCTATCCAGAGTTTGGAAGTACCTGGGTATAAATACATATTTTGTGTACCTTTTACCTTACCGCGGTATTTTCGAATTCGTATACCTTTTACCTTACCTAGGTCTTAATTTTCATTTACCTTGTCAATAGGTTAGGTACTAGGTACTTTTCGTAACTGACTTTTTTCGGTCCGATTACAATATAGCCGAGCTGCTGTCTTAATTTTCATTTTCGATTACATTATAGCCGAGATACAGTCGCGCTCTGCCATGTTGAAAAGAAAAGAATCAGGGACCTGTTTGTGGCTTACACTGGACGTCCGGTAAACATTCCCTTTTCAAAAACTATACGATCCACGCACTTTCTTACACATTTTGAGATTTTTAAACAAATTTTGGTCTGAAAAACGGTTTTAAGTCGCAAAATTTGTACACATGAAAATGGGAGCATGATTGTATAGAAAACAAGAAAGAAAGTCGGTCAAGCCCAACTATAACATACTCTGTACACTTAAGGCCTGTTCTGAGAAGCGCGGAAAATAAATTTTTATGACGCACTCCATATAAAAAAACGGTGGCGGAAACATTCCGCGGCGGAATTTAGTTTCTGTATTCTGAGACGCGCTAAATAATAGTTATCGATAGTTGACGTATCGATAGCGGTGTGGGTCGTGAGTGGATTGAATGAACAGCTGATGCCATGGCGGAAATATAAGCAGCTCATTTTTTTGACGTCAAAATCGACAATGCACGGGAAACATGAACCCAAAAGAAAACGCACCGAGAGATTCAATCGCGAGGAAACTATAAGCTAAGGGCCACAAATCAGCCGAAGAAAGTTACGAAAACCGCACTGGAGTGCCATACCCCTAAAATCGTCTCCTATGCCAACGGACGCAAGCGTCCGCACTCGGTGGATGCCAGACAAACAGGTGGTAACATCCCAACCCGGTTATCAAGTTTACCACCACCGCGGACCAGCTAAAAACAGAGTTGGATAGCGATGCGACTGCAGTGGGCAGCATTGCCAGCTCCAGCGGTGTGGGCGTGGCTGTCAAAAGTGAACGCCAGAAGGAGGATTTTGAATTTACGGCAAATAAAACAATAATTTTGTATGAAAACTAAAAATATATTTTTCAATCTTTAGCATTGCGTTTCACTTGAGAGCCAAAATGATGGCACAGCCCAAATCCATGATTTGCAGATACTCCGAGGTGCCGTCCTGGAGACGATAGCAGCATTCCTACAAAGAAATGCATATTCAACCAACTTTGAATCAAGCATCAAAACTGCTACTACAACCCATGTTGTCGCATATGTGGGCATTCGTCAGGGCCGCATGAAGCACTATGTACTCCACAAACTGTAATCCGAGAACCCAATCTCTTGTTTCCAAAACAAAACTTCTCCAAACGATTACAGTTGCCCGAACGGCAGACTTCCAAATAATCCTTCAAGTAGTAGTCCGGGATTATGCCCGACATCTCAAACAGATCAGCCTTGTTGACGGCATGCTCGACCCCCTTAAGACGTTAGCAGGACGCATATCATCTCCCAATATCTGTAAAATTGACTTGTAGGCCCGTCCTCGATCTGCACCTGCTGCAAGTGTGTCTCAAACGGGCAATAATTTGGTGCTCGCCCAACGCCTTGAACCGGAATTTGATGCCGCTACCGCCATCAACATACATATCTGTACATTCCTGTTGCGCAGCTTAATTGAACTATTTTTGGCAAAACAAAACCACTTTAAATTTTTGTTGTAAACAAGACAAAACGGCTGACCACCAGTGTGGCCGTTTCTGAATTTGGTCTCTTTGGCTTATATATGGGCTCACTAATAATTTATGAGGATGCTAAATTTATTATGTGCAATTTAGCGAGCTAAATTTTTCGCGCTTCTCAGAACAGGCCTTTAACCTCGTATTTGCTCACGAGTCAAGAGAGGCAATCTTAGTGAGAGAGAGGGAGAAACTTAGAGAGCGCACCGCGTTGTGCGTCTCTCACTAAGATTGCCTCTCTTGAACGGAATGTTGTGGTTATGGGTGTGGGGGGTGTTAACTCGCCCTTTTTTTGCTCATAACTTGAGTATCGTTTATCCGATCTTTATCATTCCTTCAGCAAATCGATAAATAATTTTAATTACTAGATATCTCCAGAAAGTACGAACCATCTATCATTAAAACTGTAGGAGATATGACGTTTTTTTCAAATTGCGGGGACGGGAGGGGGCGTGGCAAAAATTAAAAATACACTTGATCTGCCTGCAAGTATAAGAAATATATGTCCCATACATATCAAACCTCTATCTCTTACCATCTCTGAGATCTGTGCGTTCATACAGACGGCCAGACTTTTGCACAAAGTTAATATACTCTGTGTACCTTTGGTACAGAGTATAAAAATATCGCAGGTATTTTTCAAAATACTCATTTCATATGTACGCCTGCCGATATCTGAAGTTGCAATAACAAAAGTTACTTTTGTGTAACCGGTCACTATATAGTTAGCAATCTACATCGTCATTCTCTCGCATATAAGCGTGTGTGATTTTCCCCACATACATGAAATAATTGCAACTATATTAGCTGAAGTTCATAGCAAATACCGACTTGGAGATATCCAAATGTTAAACAGTTACAGAAAATGTATCCAACTTCTGAAAAGCATTTAGGGCCGATTTCACATCTTCTACATAGAGCTATCTGTAACATAAACTAACAAATAACAGAGTAAAATTAAGGTTAATCTGACACATTAGCAGCTATCTGGAAGAAGAGCAATAGGCGCTTAAAGTGCAAAGTTTTGAAGAAAACACGTGAAGCCTGAGTTTTCAGAAGATACTGATTTAAAGGTAATAGATCGTGATAGTTCAGCTGATGCTGAAATTATTTTTCCTAAGCGCTTTAGATGCGTAACACACACTTTGAACTTAATTGTTTCGAAAGATCCTGAACAGGCTTTTCCAAACACATTATTCAAGCGGTTGTAAACTGTAACTTGGAATGCTGTTAGCAGATTCACAGTAGCAGCAGATGAAGTTGAGAAAAGTAGCAGTTCTTTAATCAAAAATTATTTATTCGGCTCTAGATGATACTTATTTCTAACGCACTAGTTACAACTTTATAACGCAAATCCCGTTGTAATTTAGGATTTTTCTGATCAACTAGTGATCAACTTAAAGATGCTCTTAAAAAAGGAGTTTTAAACGATTTCCTTTGTTTGAAAACTTGACTTTAAACGGCGCAAAGACATTTTCTTCAAATTGAAGTGGATTCTAAATAAAAAAAAGTCAAATTTTAATGATTGGCTTGTTAAAGAAATTACGGAAAATTTGAAAACTGCTCATGAGAGTTCAAATACAAAGGATTCTGAAGACTTTTACGATACAAGTAATGGAAGACTGGATGCAACTGAACATTGTTATGAAAATTCTTATACTGAATTGAAAGTCTTAACTTATCTTGCCGTTTATATCAAATCTTTTGAATCTGTGCTTAAGTATACAAATAATAGGCCATTTGGCCTAGCTCTGCTCCTAGTGAAAGAATTTTTTAGCAGTAGAGGCCAAATACCTACACCAAAAAGAAACATTCGAAACTCTTATTATATTACACAATCGAGATGGTCATTTTGGAGTCTTCATTTTGCACCACTTGAATAGGACACTTTATCTAAAAACCATTTAAGAATATTTCAATCCTTTTCAAATAACAATATTACTTAAATAAGAAATTACTAACATGTTTTTAAACCAAAAAAAGTTTTTAATAGTGTGTTGAGCCTCCTCCTTTCTCGAAAACCTCACACATTCGGTCTGGAAGGGATGCATACAATTCTACCCAAATAATTCAACGATATCGAGCCCCATGCTAGTTTGATAGCTGCAATTAGTTCGGGAACGCTCGAATATTGCTGACCTGATCCATATACTTCACGTGTTAGCCATCCCCACACATTCTCAATGATATTCAATTCCGGTGAATAGGGTGGCCAGTTTAATAACTCCACGTTTTGGCTCGCCATATACGATTTAACAATCAATATTATGATGTTGATAAATCCATTTTAGATTTGCAAAAAGAGTTTGGAAGTGTGGAAAGGCCTCTTTCAATATACCATCCATTATAACACAACGCATACATGGTGGTTGGAATAAATTTAAGCTCACAGGTGCCATAATAGGAAATGGCCCCCCATACCATAATACCTCCAGCACTGCTGTGCAACTTATCAAGATGGTGTGGTTCTTTTCGAAGATCATGAAAATAGTAGCTGTAGCCATCGGGGCCCTCCAAATTAAACTTTTTTTCGTCCGAAAAGACAACACGTTGCCACTCCGAAGTCCAGGTGACATGTGCGTGCGCGAAATCAAGGCGTTGTAACTTCCGAGCCGGGTTAAGAGGTGGCTTCTTCTTGATTTTTAGTCTCTTCAGGTGTGTAGCATTATTAATAACAAGACGCATGGTTGTCAAACTTGCTTTAACGTTGCATTTTTCCCTTATCTTGGCCAAAGAGTCGTGCGAATTGGAAGCTTCTCTTAATATAAGTCGCTTGTCCGCGATGGTAAGCACACTGTGGGTGCGGGCCTTCATGTTTTTACCATAATTAGCCTCATTATTTAAAAAATTTGTTATGGCGTGACGGCTCCTGTCGACTTTTTTTTGCTATTTTGGCAATAGAAAGGCCAGAATCCTTGTAAGCTTGGATTTTTCCTTTCTCCGACTCAGATAATGAAGTGCCACGCCCCATTTTAATTTTTGTTTAATTTGATATACACTTCAATTAAAGCAAAAAGTTTAAGTAAACCAAAATTTGTGTGCACGTGTCAACGATACCGACCAAATAAAATGCATGTTCTATTCAAGTGGCGCAAAAATTCCATTGAATTTTTGCGAATGCTCACATAAAGTGCACACAACTTTATAACGGTTCTATTCCAAAACTTGGAATATACCAGAAAGAGCAAAGAATGCTTGCACAAAGATAATATGCAAAAAATACCGATATTCTACCATTTCGTTTTCGAGTTACGAGCAGTTTAAAAGAGAGCATACAGGGTGTCCTATTCAAGTGGCGAGCAGTGTACCTTACCTAGGTAAGAAAATTGGGATACCTTTCCAATCACTTCTCCTATCATAGTTCTAGTCCTCTCCTTGCTAAGGTGTAGGAATTGGGAAGTTCTTTAAGGTGAGTATCAGGGTCAGAGTGATCGGGAGATGTTATAGCTAAATGCCTGGTCCCATTGTCGTTCCGCCCTAGTTCTGAATTTCCATTGTACTTCTGTCATGGGTGAACCGTTCCGCTCCCTCATGACCTGGTATGACGGCGTGGCCAAGTACCCACACGACGAGAGTGATGGAGTGTTGTTGGATTTGGTTCAAGGCTGTCATCGTGCTGCGTACTAGGTTACTTTTTGTGGCTTTTGATTACAGAGCTCTAATAGCAGCCTGACTGTCGACCAGAATTGAAATGTTCCTTGGAGTTTCGTCCAGGTCGCTTGCCAGATTGCATTTCTGAAGAAATTAAAGACATCGTCTAGAGTTTAAGGCGAGTTGGCAGCCTAATTTCGTAACTTGAGGTGTAGGTCAACTGTTTGCTTAGGGTTTTAGGCAAGTGGGCAGTCCATTTAAACGTTTTTTGTGGGGAAATTATATAATTTACTTAGACTTTTCGCCGGGTGTGGCGCACCAGTAGAATGTGTGGCTACTGGTGCGGGAGGTTGTGGGTTCGATACCGCCTCGGACCATCTAATAGAAAAAGCTTTTTCTTTCTTTATAAAACAGCTTTTACACACCCGGTCAGCTTCACCAGCTACTGGCGCCAGCTGTGAAGTAAATTCACTAACTATTGCCGTTCGGATTCGGCGTTAAACTGTAGCTCCCTTTCTCTTGTGCGAAAAGAGATTGAGAGAAGCTTGGCCATGGCCCTCCTTTGGAGGTGCTGTTTAAGCCAATTTTACATTTTTACTTAGACTTTTTGGTCAGTTGGCAGCTCGTCTTCATCATTTCTGAAGAAATTTCGTAACTTGAGGTGAGGTTTAACACTTTGCTTAGAGTTTTTGGCTAGTTGGCAGTCTTTTTATTAATTTTTGAGAAAATTTAGCCATTCTCTTTGAGTTTTAGACAAGTTGGCAGTCTTTCTTCATAAATCCTATAGAAATTCAACACTTTATCTGGAGATCTAGGCAAGTTAGCAGCCTAGTGGGAAATTAACTCTTTCCTTAGAGTTTTTGGCAAGTTGGCAGCATTCTTTTTATAGATTTGTAGCAAATTCAACATTTTGTTGAGAGTTATTTAAGAAGTTATACGTATTGTTAAGATTTTTAGCCAAGCTAGCAGCCTTGGTTGGTTTTGTTTAGTTTAGCTTGGGTTCCGTTGTACAAGGACCCAAATTATTTCTAAAAATCATTTAAAATAAGTTTTGACTTCTTTTTAAATTTTGTTTCTTAGGCAATAAGCCAAGTTACTTTAACTTATCCCCTCAACAAGCACAGTAGAGTGGATGTGGATGTGGATGGGGGTAGAACAGCAGTCACGCCAAGTGGCCAGGACATGGTGAAAGCAATTTCTATCCTCTGCCATTCGCCCTGCGTGTGTTTTTATAGCCCTGGCTAGAAATTGTCATTGAGCTTTTCAGGCACTCCCTCTCACTATCTCTCTCTCACTCTTTCTATCGCTCAGGTAGCCTCCCCAACCCATGGAACGTCTTCAAAGACTTCTACTTCATTGGGGCGTAAGTAGCGCAACAACAACAACAACAACAACAACGACAGCAACAAACTGGCAGCCATTTTGACTGACTGTCAAGGCTCCCCGTCTCCTGCTCCATCTTTGTCTGTCTGTTTTATGCCTGAATCACTTTTGCAACTTTTACACAGAAAGCACCAGAGAGCGTGAGTGAAAGAGGAGGAGAAACAGCAGAGAAAAACTCATTCCGAAATCATTTTTGGAAAATCGCCTGCGGCTGTGTTTTGTTAAAAACTGAAAAACGGAAATACTTACCACCCAAAAAATATAAAGGTGGAGAGGAGGGGAGTGAGGGGTAGGACAACGTCTTCCCGTTTTCGACTTGTTTAACTTTTAGTCAAGTGGATTTTTTTTTTTTTTTTTGTTGGTTGTGAGTTACCGTCTAAGCACTTGATGAACTTTTTAATGCCCTTGAGAAAAAGGAGAATTTTAGTGATGTAGTGAAAAACAAGTTGGCAGGCTGGTTGAAGAGTTTGTGAATGCAAGATGTGCAAAAAAATTGGCACACCTGCTTATTTCATGTTAAGAAAATTAATCAAATGCTTATTAGTTTTAAAAACATTTAAAGAGATTGACAGCTATAGCTAGAATTTGAAACAAGTTGGCAGCTCTGCTTGAATGAATGGACTGAGTAGCATTTTTTTAAGACTTAAGATTTTCTAAACAGTCATTAAAAGAAAACCAGAATTTTTGGAATTATTGCACAAAATGACATTTCAGTTTGACTTTGACAGTTTTTAGTCAGTTTTATAAAGTTGGCAGCCCTACTGAAAGATATGATACAAAATCAAAGCACTGTAGGATATTTGTTACGAAGTTGTAAGCGTTTTTTTGACAGTATCACAGAACAAATTTTGTCTGTAAATCAGCGTTGGTCAACGAGAGCGAGGCCAAAAAGTGAGAGTGAGTGAATTTGCCTCGACCTGACCGAATCAAAGGCTAGCCATGCTCTCTTCTCCCCAGCTTTAGCATGCGTTCGGCTCGTATATGTGTAAATAACGAAATGTCTTCGCCCCCCAAATGTTGAAATCTAGAACTTACCATCGGGTACAGAAAAAATGGCATAACTCGTAACGTAACGATTACGCAAGCACTGTAGATTTCAACTAGAAATAAAGGTTGAAAATGCTTCAACTAATAAAAATAGCTATTTTACCATTGTTTACAGTAAACACATTATAGCCTATTTCCACTGAGCAACATCTAAAATCTTACATCTCAAAGCAAGATGTTCCATAAGGTTTTTGTAGGATGCTTCCATTTTACATCGTTCCACTTAAAAAGAAATCGTTGCATTTCAGTCCACAACTAAAAAATTTGACATGTCGGGCAAAGATACAAGTAAGTAGTGATTGTCTTTGGATACTGCATTGGTCAAATAATTATATTAGTAATTTGCAGCTGGAAAGAAAGGGACTTCGAGCCGTCTCAAATGGAGCTCCGAGATGAAGTCTCTATTGATAGAATTGTGTCAGGAGCACATGGTTGATTTAAGAGGTGCGCGAAAAAACTCGCACGTGTATTTGGAGATGGCTACATCGATGGAAGAAACTGGATTCAAAGACGGCTGGACAGATATTCGCCCTAAAATTGACAATCTTAGTAGACAAACATAGAGGAAAACTAACTTCGGCTCGACCAAAGTTGATATACCCTTGTGGATTGTATAATTTATATAAATTAAGGTTTTAAATGATTTTCGTCGAACATTCTTAAATGAGTTATTTCCCAAACTCAGCTAAATATGGCGCCACTACGTTCATCATTTGCTTGCAAATTTGTTATAAGGCAGGTATATGATTTATTCATCAGATTTTGACCAAACTCCCCAAAATTGTGTGAAAACAGATTATATTCATAGCTGGAAATTATTAAGACGCTACCATTGAAAACAAACAAGTTTTTCTCACAAGAACTACTTTTTCGACCGATCGTTCCTATGGCAGCTATATGCTATAGTCAACCGATTTGGATCAAACTTGGCAGAATTGTGGGGAAGCATATAATATTGACCGGTAAAAGTTTGTGAGCGATAGCATTGAAAACAAAAAAGTTTTTCCTACTAAGACTTTTTTTCAGAACTATATTTTGTATGGCAGCTATACTATATAGTTGACCGATTTTCATCAAACTTGGTGAAATTGTGTAAAAGCATAGAAAGCTTATAAAAACGAGGTATGGGCACGTTTGCGTTGAAGACAAAATAAGGTTTTTTAATTAAAACTACTTTTTTGACCGATCGTTCCTATGGCAGCTATATGCTATAGTCAACCGATTTGGATCAAACTTGGCAGATTTGTGGGAAAGCATTTAATATTGATCATTAGCAAGTTTGGGAGCGATAGCATTGAAAACAAAAAAGTTTTTTCTACTAAGACTTTTTCAGACCTATCTTTTGTATGGCAGCTATACTATATAGTTGTCCGATTTTCATACAACTTTGTGAAGTTATGTAAAAGCATAGAAAACTGATAAGTACGAGGTTTAGTGGCGCTTGCGTTGACAACAAAAAAGTTTTTCTCACTAGAACTACTTTTTCGACCGATCGCTCCCATGGCCGCTATACTCTATAGCAGAGATGAGCGCGTCGCCACGTTCCAACGCACACGAGGCAGCGTGTGCATAGAACCTCTGCCGCGGCCGACTGCACAAAATCACACGTACGCTATAAGCATTGAAAGCTATTTATAGAACACGAATGCGGCGCACGCAAATTGTGCTTGTATGCGTGTGAAAAGTGTGACAATATGTCTGCATGCCCATCTCTGCTCTATAGTCATCCGATTTGGATCAAACTTAGCAGAATTGTGGGAAAGCATATAAAATTGATCAGCAACTAGTTTGGGAGCGATGGCAATGAAAACAACAAAGTTTTTCATACTAAGACTTATTTTCTGAACTATCTTTTGTATGGCAGCTATACTATATAGTTGTCCGATTTTCATAAAACTTTATGGAATTATGTAAAAGCATAGAAAACTTTGAAATACGAGTTTTGGGGACTTTTGCGTTGAAGACAAAAAAGTTTTTCTTACTAAAACTACTTTTACGACCGATGGTTCCTATGGCAGCCATATGCTATAGTCATCCGATCCGTCTGGTTCCGACAAATGTGCAGCGTATTTGTACCAAAAGGCTTCGAGCAAAGTTTGGTTTAGATAGCATAAAAACAGACGGACGGACAAACGGACATGGCTATATCAACTCAGCTCGTCATGCTGATCATGAATATATATATACTTTGTGTGGTCGGAGATGCTTCCTTCTATGCGTTACAAACATCTGGACAATTTTAATATACCCTCTATAAGGATATAATAAAGGTGAATTCGACTTTTAAGAAGTAGAAAGAGTGGTTAATTTTTTTACTTTTCAGCAGAGGTCGCAAAAATCGGTCCCCCGTTTGCCTTTGTCAGAAAACGACAGCTTTCGTGCGACCAAATTGAAAAGAGGTACCGAAATAAACTTTAACTACGCTCTCTGCTTCTATTTGGTTGTGAGAGGAGAGAAACACATTTTTTTGATTTTTTTCCTCTTAGGTCTTTATGGGACCGTTTGGCCTAATTCCCGAATTCAAAAGGTCTTCTTCGGGTGTATGCATCGGTGTGTAAGGCTCGGCTTACGATATGAATGTATGCCAGGGTTCCCCCAACAGAGAGCGCGAAAATGTGACTGTGTCTCTCTCTAACACACAGTCATGCATGACTTCGGCAAGCATTCGGTGTGAATTGGCGAGTAAGTTCGTGCCACAGGGGCTATCGCTGGGGAACTCTGATGTGTGCGACGAACTATACGCGCTCTCTCGTACTCTCTCTCTGCTTATGTTAAGCTCTGGCGCAACTCTTGAGTCTGCAACCTTTTCAAATAACATTTTGAGAGTTTGGTCTTCGAGAAGCACGCAATTTAAGACCAATTGACTGAGTTGGGCCTGTTATTCGGTTGCTGTCAGACCGATCAAACACAGCCACTTAACAGTGAGTGCGATAACAGAACACATTCGGTTGAGAGAAGCCCGAGCCAGTTTTTTCTTTAGCTTTTCGGTCAGTGACGTGAGCAGAGCGAACTGAAAAATGGGTTGAGAGTTATTTACGAGCTATGCTTTTCAGACAGCAGAAACCAGAAATTGGTCCGAGTGGTGGAAGTCCGTCATTCATTCATTTAATTTTTTGGGATCCTTTCGAATGACCAATTGCCAAGTGCAGATCGTGGATAACTACAATACGTAGTACTTTTAAAGAGTATAATAATTACACTAATATACACATTTTACTTTCCTTTCGCAGGTTTTGAAACTATTCAGAGGATGCAATTGAGCTACTTCGATGAAAGTAAATGTTCAAGTGCTCCCCCAGCCGAACGCTCACGGGGCGATAATCAAGCCGAGGAGCTTGTGAATTTAGCAAGGGAGCGATTGGGGCAGCCCATAAAGTACATTTGTACTTTACTTTATGATACACTTGACCTTTGATTTTGAAGGTTGAATTAAATTGCTGACCATTTACCGCTGTATTGTGCATTATTGCTGTTGCTTCGAACGCAGTTATTTGAAAGCATGAATGGCCTTTGGAAACAGTTTTGTATCTAGATCCGTGCCGATGATCAAGCTGTTTAATGATTCTGGTGAAGTCTCAATTTCCGGTAGTTGCACCTTTCCTGAAGCTCAACACAGCCCGGCAAACTCATTTTGAAAATTGAGACATTCTTTTTCCATGGCACCAATTAGGACTTTCGGATGAGCGGATTATTCGATATCTGGCTCATACTCGAATGCCAGACAAAGGAACGAAGCAGATGTAAATGCTCGATGTACTTGTTGGCATTGTCGGTCAATTGTTTTCAGTGTGTTAACATCTTTCGGTCACAATTTTGCAGTGCAAGTCCCGTTGCAATTTAGGTTTTTTTCTGACTTCCAATGCTTGAATAATTTGAAATATTGTGATCAACTTGAAGATGCTGAGGGTTTCTGCCGGCTCGAGGTCAATGTTTTTAACGTGCTTGTTTTAGAAATGTTATGATGAAAATCATAACTTATAGACCTAGAGCAAAGGAAGACTTTTACGATACCAGTAATGGAAGATTGGATGAAACTGAGAATTGTTATGAAAATTCTTAATGATTCGGAAGTCTTAACTTATGTTTTTTATAAGTATAATACCATTTTGCCTAGCTCTGTCTCTATTGAAAGAATTTTTATTTGTACCGAACTTAAGCGCAAAAGAGATGGGTTCGGTATAAGATTCCGGGACCTGAATACTGATAATATAGCGGGTGGTTTGGAACTGAATTTCGAATTTTGAAAATTAAGATTTGGTACAAAGATGGAATGGGAAATATGCAGCCTTGCTCCCATTTTCACTTTGAAGTACAAATTTGTTACAAAAATCGGTTTGAAATCGTAAAAGTTTTGCGAAAGCGAAAATGGGATCATGGCTGATGGTCATAATTTGTGGATGGTAAATTTCATAGATAATCCCTACTTAGCTTGGGTCTTATGTATAATATATTGAACTAGTATCTATATTTACCTATACATATATTTCGCAACATACATACATCACCCGCAAGCGACAGGTAATTGTGTTTCACTTGCTATCCAAAATAAAAATACAAAAAAAAAATAACAAACAACAACACCAACAATAACGATGACAATGCCACTTTTGTTGTTTTTTTTTTCTTCTTCTTGTTTGTTATTTGAGTGGATGAGTGAGGCAGGAAGGCAGGTGCAGGAGAAGTGGAAGCCTTGAGAGTCATTGCATACTCCTCCCTCTCCCTTAAACCACAACCCCCAACCCCATTACCAACAGCACCACCTTCTTGCTCCGCATTCACTTTTGGGCTGCTGGATGGAAACTCATTGAAAGTTGAACGCAATTTTTCTTTGCCAAGCGCTCCCCATTCACACACACACACACACATGTGTGCGTTCTTCCTCCAACAACAACAACAACAACAACACAGTTTACCTTGACGCGCTTTATGAGACTCCACTGCTCCGAGCTGCCTGTGTAAAAGGCAAACGAAATGTGTATAAAAATAAAAAATGATAAAAGTTGGCAGATAAAAATTACACACGCACACACACACACACACACACGCACCAACGCACACAGATAGCAAATTCACCTGCATACAAAATGGCGTCGCGTACCAAAACTCAATTCCAACCCCCTCCCCAGCTCCTCCCTCCCCAGCAACCGACATCCATGTCGAGAATTGTAATTTTTCTTGCTTCATTTCCTTTGCCGTTTTCGTTTCGTTTCGAGTTTTTCCTTTTTTTTTTTCTTTTTTTTTGGCGCCTTCATTGAGAATTGAGCTTTAAGAGCTGCTTTACAGTGGGAACCGAGGTCTTAGTTGTTACTTTTTGATGTGAAACATCTTTAATTTCGGGACGGAAGATTTTGGTGATTTCAGCGTCACGTGACGATGACGTCATGGTTATTTTTTGTTGTGGTTTTTGTGGAGTGTTGAAAAAGGGCTGGGAAAAAGGAGGAAAGAGGGGGAAAAGTGACTAAAAAGTGACCAAACAGTGACTTGACAGTGACTTGACAGTGGCTTGACAGTCACTTGACAGTGACCTGACAGTGACTTGACAGTGACTTGACAGTGACTTGACAGTGACTTGACAGTGACTTGACAGTGACTTGACAGTGATTTGACAGTGACTTGACAGTAACTTGACAGTGACTTGACAGTGACTTGACAGTGACTTGACAGTAACTTGACAGTGACTTGACAGTAACTTGACAGTGACTTGACAGTCACTTGACAGTGACTTGACAGTGACTTGACAGTGATTTGAC
Organism: Lordiphosa magnipectinata; assembly: GCA_037044535.1. Classification (NCBI taxonomy): domain Eukaryota; kingdom Metazoa; phylum Arthropoda; class Insecta; order Diptera; family Drosophilidae; genus Lordiphosa; species Lordiphosa magnipectinata. The sequence continues at coordinate 32,456 of JBAMBO010002043.1, read as the reverse complement.
AGTGACTTGACAGTGACTTGGCAGTGACTTGACAGTGACTTGACAGTGACTTGACAGTGACTTGACAGTGACTTGACAGTGACTTGACAGTGATTTAACAGTGACTTGACAGTGACTTGACAGTGACTTGACAGAGACTTGACAGTGACTTGACAGTGACTTGACAGTGACTTGACAGTGACTTGACAGTGACTTGACAAAGACTTGACAGTGACTTGACAGTGACTTGACAGTGACTTGACAGTCACTTGACAGTGACTTGACAGTGACTTGACAGTGATTTGACAGTGACTTGACAGTGACTTGACAGTGACTTGACAGTCACTTGACAGTGACTTGACAGTGACTTGACAGTGAGTTGACACTGACTTGACAGTGACTTGACGATGACGTCATGCATATTTTTTGTTGTGGTTTTGTGAAGTGTTGAAAAAGGGCTGGGAAATAGGGGGAAAAGTGACTAAGCAGTGACTTGACAGCGACATAACAGTGATTTAACAGTGACTTGACAGTGATTTAACAGTTTCACATCCAAGACCCAGACCTTTTCTTTTAATACCTTAACCAGCGAACACATTTTGCTAGCCGAACGTGCCAAGAGAGCGGTCGTTGAAGTAGGTTAGAGCTGGTTTGCGTCGCTTACACTCTCACTGTTTGGCACTGACTTGAACTCACTCCTATCTAAATGTACAACCAAAATTGCAATACTTGGAAACTTGCTATTAATAGCGAAAATTCAAAAATACTTGAAGAACGGAATGGAAGAGGAAGAATTGTCCGAAACGAAAGTTGGATCCTAGCAGATACACAGTTGTAGGTAGTCAAATCGTTTAAATACCTGGATGTCACACTGTCGAGCAATATGACCTTTCAAAAGCACGCAGAGCTTAAGAGGAAGGATACACAAGTGGCAATAAGTAGTACGTGGAATGGACTGCTGAAACGGTATGCTGTAGCATACTCCTTACTACGCAATTCATCTGGAAACTGGTCTCCCTGCATTATTCACACTCACACACACACATTGGACCTCCACTTTAAATATGTTCCTAAATCCTGGAATAAAATAGTAACAAAATACCTGCTCGAGTCAAAATCACAGTTTTTCAGTCAACGGCTCAAAATGGCAAGTGATTATGAGCTGGAAAACCCTAGCCTGTGGGGATTGTAGCAGAATAGATTGAATCTTAACATTGACTTTAAGACAAAGATGATTTGGGAGGATCAAGCTAGAGAGAGTTCTGTGAGACTAATATATGTACAAACGATTAACATACAACTTAGATGCAAACAATTACTTCTGGGACGTTAATGGTTCCTACAGGATAATGCAAAATTTCAATTTCTTTAGAAACACTGCAAACGGAGTTGTCAACTTGTACAAACAACGACAATATTTTGATATATTTTTATATAAGGCAGTCAACTTGCTTAAATGTTGGCGGAGCTGAAGATTTTTGTTCAAAGCTGTCAAACTTTTCCAAGAATTCCGCAAAAGTCCAGACATTTCGTTTCAATTTCTTTAAAAAGGGCTGCCAACTTGCTAAAATACTTACGCAAAGCTAACAATTTGATCAATACTGTCAAAAGAAGCTGCCTACTTGTACTTGAATATCAAAGATATATATTGATTTTGTAATATAAACCTGCCAACTTGCTAAACAGTTGGGGCAACTTTGGCAATTCATTTATTACAGTTAAACTAAGATGTCAGCTTGTCAAAAAATTTAAAACATTCTTAAACAGGCCTGTCATCTTTTTAGAATATTTACTCGAAGCTGCCAACTTGATTTTTGATTCTTTAAATTATTTTCAAACTCTTAGTTAAGACTGCCAACTTGCTTGCATTGTTAAACAGAAAAGTAAACTTTATAGAATTAAAGTAAACAATTCAAAAACTCTAAAACAGCACCGTCAATTTTGCTTGTATACTTGATTCTTAAGGGCGGTATCCACGGGTCGCCAAAAAATTTCTTGTGAAAAAGTTGATATTCCGCAGATTCTTAACAGAGCCTGCTAAGCCTATGTTAATAACGCGATAACACAATTTACTTTGTCGATAAACGTTTCAAAGAAACCTTGCGCTGCTCTGGCGCTGTTAAATATGCCCGCGAACTTATAAACAACAGCACCTTGCAGGATTATGAATATAACATATTTAATGTGCTATTTTAATATATTTTTATTATTAAATGAAATTAATAATTAATTAATTGTTATCATTATGACAGTTCCATGTAGTCCCGAGCAGCGGCACTTAACGAACACCTCGCACTTGGCTGCCACGGGAAAGATTTCGTTCATCTCGATTGGAAAGTAATTAGCGCATTTCTGGCGATTTGCCTCCGAAATGTTGGTCAGGTCAGCATGATGATCTTCTGGATGTACCGCTGTAGCATGTGTGACTTGGCGGCTCAGCTGAACTCGAAAATAGTAATGGGCAGCGGTCCCTGGGTGGTCACATAGCACTTGGCCACGTAGTCGGGGCCCTGTCGAGAAACGTTAGGAAATGGAATTGATTTATAAAGTTGAAGTTTGATTCGCCCATTTCTTACCTTGATAAAATTGGCATAGGGCACATCCTCATTGCCCGATCCGCTTTTGCTCGGTCACCTTCAGGGGATCATTTTAGGCTGCACTATCCGTTATACTACCGCTTGATAGGAGGCCAGCAGTTCGCTGTCCACTGAACTGGGAGCGGGCATTTGGTTTGTGGCCGTTTTACTGTCGCGATCATTGAGCACCGGCGGCTGTTCAATGATTTTCCTTTTGGTCTGGTAGCTGTGATCGAAGACATCGTTGAGGCGAATCAAATCGAACTGATTGAGGGGACTGGAGTGTGAAGTGTTTGAATGCTGCCCAAATAGATTTTAAGCTCCTCGCTTGTGGTTTGTGGTGACAGGAGGCGCCACATGATGTTGCAGACCGTGCTCCGGTCCGCCGGTGTTCTCTGGCGGGTTTCCGAGTGTTTCCTATATGCCAAGTCCCGCACCTCGCTCCTCACTTTCATGGCGTTTATTAAATTCAGCTTGCCCGCCGTAGAAAGTGCCATTAGGCGACGCTTTCTGCAGGAATCTTTTTTAGATGCGCTCATTTTCAATTTGGCCATTCAATTTCGCTGCAGAAATTAGAATAAAAACCTATTTTGTTCACGTCACGGCAAAAAAAAGGCGTTAACAGCACTTAAAGCACTTAACAGCTCTTGAACAAAACGTAATGGCAGACGTAATACGTATAAGCATTTTGCGCGATTGGAAGAAACCGAATTTGAAACGGCCACACACAAAAATTCCTTAGCAGTTTTTTTTATATAGAGTTTTTCATTTCGCGGCCGTTTTCGTAGCCATGGACAGCGCCCTTTAGACTCAAACATGGCAGAAAACTTTTCCAAAGGTCCTCGCAGAAACCGAAGAGCCAGAGGGCAAAGTTGTCTGGGAAAAATTTTTAAAAAAACCCGATAAACTCGAGGGCTTAGACAAATACTTTCTCAAGAGACCGAAGAACGGTGGGCATAGTCGTCCAGGGAGATTTTCTTAAGCAACCGATTATGAAACCGAATACACAGAGGGCATAGTTCCCTCAGAGCAAGACAGAGCAAGACTCAGAGCAAGATAGATTGAACAAGACTCGCTGAACGAAATTGAACAATTGAAGAAGAACATGTTCACACAATTCAATTTCGGTTACTCACTCATGAACAACCCAACACTAATCGGCATGCATTCGGCTCGTATCGGTGTAAATAGTGAAATGTGTTGACAATGGCTGATGTGGTGTTCTAAGCGTGAAGAGCTGCAGTATTTACTTAGTTAGTAATGATCTCATATACGTCTTCAATGTTCTTGGGTACTTCCATCTATGGGCAAAGGTTCACAGACTGCTCTAGGATAGTAGTAGGATAGTAGGATAGTGTCTAGCGATGGTAGAAGACGGGTGTATATGTGGTCCTGCTGTCAAACAGGAATGACAATTCCGAAATAGAGCTAGAAACTTAAAACTTGCTAAAACTTTATCCTTACTGCCAAACAGAGCTTTTAACTTGTTCAAATATTGCCACACAGAGAAAAATAACATCGAATTAACTATTCCTAGGCTAGAAATAAACAGCCATGTTCCCGTTTTCGAATTCGATCGATAGAAATTGGTAAGAGCTGTGATTTCTAGGAAACGATTAAAGAATTCGGGTGAATCTTTTTGTCACCAAGAGGGTCGAATAAAGGTTAATGTGACTTTGAAGTCTAAAGTCGAAAAAGACAGGCGGTTTTTGGAAGCGAATTTGATTTGATCGGAAACGAAAACGGAAACAGGTCTAAATATCTTTCTGGTTTAAAATAATATCAACTACTTGAATTGATATTGAATAGTTGCAAATAGTTTGAACATATCAATTTGATATTGGTCATATCGTAGTAATAAATTTACAAATTTTACCAAAACAAACATTGTTTGTCCCACTGTTCAGCTGTAGCTCCATCTGCAAGTGCTCTCTGCTTTCTTTTTTACCATTTAACATCCTTTGCCCTGCCTCCCGCACACACACACACACACACACACACACACACACACACTACTTACTCAGCTTGCTATCAGCTCCCCTCTTGTCCTCTCCACCAGCTAGCAAACACGCCTTTGTGCACATTTTTCTTGTGCCATGTTTGTTGTTATACTTCGACTACTTGGAAATTTTTCATGATTTCTTTTCTAATTTTTTTTTTTCTCCTTTTTGGTAAGTTGCCTTTGCCTCGTTTTTACTTGGCAAAACTTTCGTTTGGCTCTACTTTAGCTATTTTTTTTTCGGGGTCGTATGAAAATTTAGATCATTGGGAAATTAAGGGAAAACAGAATTAAATGTAAATATTAAATTGAAATTAATAACAGGCTTAAGCATTTAAGAGCTTAGTCTGAACTGGTCACACTAAGAGTTCTTATTTGAATAAACGATTAAAAGATGTTAGAGTGCTTCGTCTAACAGCTGTTCACAGCTGCTACATACAGTACGTCCAGTGAGCCCAGAAAAACAAAGAAATGATGGTTACACTAAAAGATTTAATGATTTGACTTGGGTTTTGCTTGCTAATGTGACCGTTCTCTTCGAAAAAATCAAGCGGGCACGCTTGGTGTTTGCTGTATTTGGATGTGAGTTCAACACGAAGAACGTTTTAACTTTTCCGCATATCAAGCTTTAGTCAAAGTTATTTGGAACTAGAAATCTTCACAGTTTTTTGTATGTCACACACATTTTTTCACAATTTTATGCTGCAAAATTGAAATAAACTTGATGACATGACAAAAAACCCACGGACGTAAAGCCCATAAGTGAAAAATTTTGATCGCAACTTTGAAATGTAACTCAAAACTATTTTGGTCCTTATGTCCGGACATAAAGCCCATGGGCGTTAAGTCCGCATATGTCATAAATTTTATTGATAACAAAACCATTGAACGTCCCATACTGCTCTATGAAGTTCTAGTATGGTGGCTAGCAATCTGGAAGCCGTCAGTACTGAGCACTTTACACAAGGAACAGAGAAGTGCTGCAATTTTGGCTACGAGGTTTAATGTGTAACTAACTTTATTCAATATTACTTAAACTAACAATTATCGTCTGCTTGAACAGAGCGATGCGGGTGCCACCAGCGCGAAGCCAAAGCCAGCCAGAAACTGCGCGTTAGGGATGGCGCGTGGGTTGTCGTTCTGCTACTGCGTTAGGGATGGTGCACGATGAATAGTGTGACCAGGGATGCCGCAAAATATGTATGAGTAACGCCCTCCGAACCACCCCAACGGAAGCACTAAACACAATGTTTCATCTTCTTCGTTTAGACTTGATGTCTAAACAGTTAGCGGGCATTACAGCCTTGAGATTAAGCGAGTTTGAAGCCTGGAACTAAATCGTCGAAACGCGGTTCCCGCCACAAACGTCATTCCAGAAATTTTATGACGTCAATATCCCTAGGATAACTTGCCCCACAGTAGAGCAAATGCCATCAATATCTACACAGATAGATCTCAGGTCGATGACAAAGTAAAAGGGGGAGTTTTCTCCACCGACTTACATTCGGAATTCTCATTCCGGCTCCCTGATCATTGCAGTGTGTACCAAGCAGAATTGCTGGCCCTCCAGGAGGCCGCCAAATACCTCTGCACACTCATGATTGAAGAAGGGAGCATATACATTTACTCAGATAGTTAGCATAGTTAGCCTTAGATAGCATTTCTAAGGGCTCTTGACTCGTACACCAATAACGCCAAGACGCTCAGGGTGCGATCGCTCAGCATCTCCGTATCCATCCCATTTGGGTACCTGGACACTGTAACATTGAGGTTGACGAGTCAGCCGACAAACTGGCAAGACAGGGTACTACCATTCAGCTCCTCCCGAAGAAGAGCTCGATAGGGATGCCCTTATCACAAGGCTACGGAACGATGGTATAACAGGGTCACGTGGCCCTCGTTTAACCTGAAAGGATATAATAGTTTTTTGCACCAAAGTAGGGAAAACAATTCACTTCTGGTTGGGGCCCTAACGGGTCACTGCCTCATCGGCAGGCATGCAGCACGCTTGGGTGTCACTCACAACGACTTCTGTAGAAGCTGCAAGTACGAGGAATAAGAGGAGACATTACTGCATCTTCTTTGACATTGCCCAGCTCTTAATAGAAGGAGACTCAAAACTCTTGGCCACCCTTTTCTACTTAACCTCTCGGAAGTGTCCGAGATAGAGATTCCGTCTCTACTGAAACTCTTAACGTTGTCACAATGGTTCAGTCGGGAGGAACGCCACCTGGTCTAAAAAAGGGAAAAAACCTGTTCAGAAAATCGGACATACCAGACAATCTCGAAAATACGTACCTAAACTCGTTAGCTCTTAATAATTGTGATTACTGTCTTAATTTTGTCTGTGTTAACCAATGTGATGTTTTAGATGCAATATTGAAAATCAAATCAAATTTATAAAAATCATCTTACCAAAAATACTCGTTTATATTACGCACATATTTAATACTGCACTAATGACATCTACTTTCCCGCATGCTTGGAAAATTGCAAAGGTGTTACCGATTCCAAAAGGCAATAACGATTACCGTCTACATCTCAATTCTCTCCTTCTAATCAAAAGCATTTGAACAAATCCTGGCCTCACAAATAGGTAGTTATATGGAGCAGAATTCTCTACTAAATGACAAGAAATCGGGGTTCCGAAAAAAGCGAAGCTGCACCACTGTTTTAACGAAAATCTCAGAAGATATACGTCGTAATTTGGACAAAAGCCATGTCACACTTTCAACATTGTTGGACTACAGTAAAGCGTTTGATATGGTAAATCACAAAATACTGTGCGCAAAGTTAAACAAACTCTACAACTTCTCCAATACAGCAATGAAACTCATGAAATCATACCTTAGTGATAGGCAACAAGCTGTAGTCACACAATCGGTGTTCTCTTCCTTTCTGACCGTGAATTGTGGTGTTCCACAGGGTTCTGTCCTGGGACCCTTGCTATTTTCCATATATGTTAATGACCTGCAATATATCTTGTCTAAATGTGAAATTCAAATGTACGCAGATGACGTTCAAATGTATGTTATTGCTCCGTTAAGAAATATTAGTGAATGTGTCCATCATTGTAATAATGAGCTGGAGCTAGTAAGCAAATGGGCTAAGAGCAACGGTCTTAAAATAAACCCAATTAAATCAAATGTCTAGTTATTTAGAAAAAGAAATATGACACGAGTAGTTTGCAGCAGCTAAAGATTAATGGATCCGTTATCGAATATACTGAAAGGGCATTCAATTTAGGTTTTACTTTCAATAAGACGTTATCATGGGACAACCATATAAGCAAGGCAATTGGGAAAACATATGCTATTATTAAGCGGTTAAACCTGACGAAGCAACAGGAGGAAGTTTTCGGAAATTGAAACATAAATTAAATGTAGTATTTAATAACATTGCTAGATATATATATGCAAAAAAAAAAAAAGATCCGACCACTTATCACAATTTGCAGAGAGAATATTTAATATACCTCTAAATTCATGGATTAGCTTACGAGTGCTAGTGTTCCTGCACAAAATAATTAACACCTCCCTACCTGTTCAAAATGCTTAACTTTGCTTCATCGCAAAGAACAAAAAATTTATTACCTACAAGAAATAAACTAGCAACATCTGATTTGCACTTCTTTCCTTATGCTATTCGGTTATGGAACCAGCTACCTAACGATATTAAAACCATTCGAAGCGCGCCCGTTTTTAAAAAATCAATGGAAAACTTCCTACAGCAATAAGTTATGTTTTTCTTTCTTTTCTCGTTAAAAGCATCTGATTTAGATTTGCTTTCACAAAATCTAAATCATTTTCTGATATCCCAATTTTATACTAGAATTCAGACTGATTAATTCTGCTGATAGTTTCGATTGACTATTAGATCTAACGAAAAAGCATGCAGCGAAATTAAAAAGAAGTTTATTTTTAACTATTTAAACCCTTCTCTGTTATGACAACCCTAAGGATTTGCTAAAGCCGTTTATTAGCACACTGATTGGATCTTATCAGTGTGGCTTTAGACCTGGTAAATCCACCACAGACCAGATATTCACATTACGATAAATTCTGGAGAAGACCTATGAGAGAAATATCAAAACGTTACATCTTATAAATCAGCCTTCTATACACCGATAAGGTGAAGGTTCTTTGAAGCCTTGTCAACCATTGGTATACCAGCAAAGTACTTTGGACTTTGCATGATGACGTGGAGAAGCACTCAAAGCACCGTCAAAATAGGAACCTTATCGAACCATTTGATAAGAAAAGATTTTTTAGGCAGGGTGATACCCTATCGTGTGACTTCTTTAATGTGTAATGTGTAATGTAGTATATACTAAGCCAGTACCCAAAAGCCAACAGATCGGGCACCATCTTGTATAATGATCTAATGCTACTTGCATACGCCGATGATATGGAAATTATCGGCAAAACGAAGGGACGGTAAGCAGGGCGTTTTCCGAGATTGAGAAGCAGAGTAAACTGATGGGCTTAGCGGTAAATAAGAACAAGACGAAGTACCTAGTATCTACGCGTCTTGGACAATCTGTTACAATGGGAGAGTACAACTTTAACGTTGTAGAGGATTTTGTCTACCTCGGGACGATGATAACAAGCGACAACAACATCAGACTGGAAATCCGAAGAAGAATCACTCTTGGCTCAGTAGAGAGTTCAAGAGCAGAGCCTTTTCTCGAAGAACAAAAATAGCGCTATACAAGTCGCTTATCATCCCAGTCCTGCAATACAGCGCAAAAGCATGGACAGTGACAGCAGCGGATGAGAAGGCGGAAAATTCTTCGGAGGATTTATGGACCTTTAAAAGTTGGCGATGGATTCCGCATTCGAATGAATCGCCAATGATTCCAGCGGCAGCGCTGGATAGGACATGTCACCCGGGTAAATGAAGAAGCTCCAGTAAAAAAAGGTGTACAAATCGAAGTCGGCTGATTTTGGAGGAAGAGGCAAGAGGGGATGCCCACCACTAAGATGGGAGGATGAGATATGGAAAGACATTTCAACTGGTGCCTGCTCGAACGAAGTAGAAGCGAGTGGAGGGCATTCATAGCAGTGGCCCAGACCGTTTAGAGGTTGTGATGTAAATATCGGGCCAAAAAAGAAGAAGAAGAAATTCGCCTAAAAAATTCTATTGTGTTCGTACATTCGTTTTTGATGAGGAGTAAATTGTTGACAAGCAAATTTGGTATCCGAAAACTGGTTTTAAGTCGGAAGTTAAAATGGGTGCCCCAGCTGTATGATATACTTAGTAGCTGTTTGGGGCTAAGCGTGTGTCGTGCTATTACACTTATTCACGCTAAGTGTATCCTATATATGCTAGCTGCGTGTAGGGAAAGAGAGTTCGAAGCGCAATTCTGTACAAGTTTTCATTGGTAGAGATTTGTTTGATGGTTTACTCCTGCGGTGGCCGCGCCCATTCCGCAAGCCAAGCGCTCGTTGTTGCTTTGCGCAAAGGCATAGCTCGCGCGCATACAATCTACGCGCCTATAAGCCTGCATAAAGCAACAACAATTTCATATGCGTGCTCTCCTCTCTTTCTTTCCGAGCTAAGGCTTTGTTGTTGGCACGTGCAGACCTTCAACAACCAAATCATATGTGACTCTCTTCTCTCTCTCTCCTAAGTCTCTGGCAATGTGGCCTTTGCGTAGTCAGCGCACGCCTAGCGTGCTTGAGACAGCAACGAACACAATGACACAAAAACAAAAATTGGGTTTCTCTTTCTATTTCTTGTTGTTGTTATTGCTTGAGAAATATTTTGTGCATTTCTATTGGTATTCACGTGCCAGTAAGCTCATTCTGGACACCCCTGGCTTATTCTATATGAAGCAGCCTTTCAGGTGCATGGCTGTGTTAGCAGGGGTCACCACGAGAAGGTGTAAGTCGATTTAAGATGCAGTAAGACCACCGACTTTATACACTCGGAGAAAAAAGAGTTATTTGAAATAAAAAATTAAAATTCTTGATTCATGAGTCTTTAACGCTGTACCCTCCATCTTTTCTCTTCTATACGTTACTTCTACTCACTCATCTCGCCTATTTAAGTTCCCAAAACCATTTAAAATCAATTGTCATGCCTGGCCCGCAGAGCCAAACAGCTTTTCAGTCGCTAGCCAGCGGTCGATGAATTAGGTCAGAGCTGGTTGGCGTCGCGCGCCAATGCTCTCTTACTTTTAAGCCTCGTTCTTGTTGACAAACTCTGCTGTATAGTAATTTTCTGTGCCTTACCAGTTAGTCGAAGGTAAAACTGTTTGAGAATTGCAATTTTTGGCGTAAGTTTGTTTGATTTTCTTCAACGTTTGGGTACCAATGTTTCAAAACTAACTTGATTTCTGATATTAGCGCTTGACTGTTTAGGGTATACCCCGCGTCTGCTTTAGTCCGATTTTTTGAGTTTTCTGTTGCTTTTTTTTTTGCGTCTTGTAGAACATAATTTATCTGTTTGTAGAACGACTGATTTAAGGTGCATGTTGTGGGAGTTTTTTTTTAGGGAAGTTCGTCCAGGCATTTATTATGGGCGTGGCAGTTGGCGGCGACTGTCGCGAATGCAATTTAAATATTTGCATTAGCTTTTCTTTTGCGGGGTGCAGGCGGTTGTTGGAGCTGGAATGGGCGAGGGGGGGGGGTTAAATTCACCTGGTTTTCGCTAAAGCTTTAAGGAATTCTCTCTCTCTATTTTTTTCTTTCTTTCTTTGCGTTGCGCTTTGAGCAGCAGCTGCAAAATTGCATTACCGAGTAATTTTTTCCTTCGTTTTATTTCTTGCGCGCAATGAAATTGAAGTGGGAGCCAGAGCTTGGGGAGGGGGGGGATCAGGGAGATGCAACGTCGTCGAGCATTTACAGTTAACTTCATAAAGAAAATTTAACGAGCAACATCCTGTGCATGGGCCAGGATGACGACAACAAGATAAAATGCATGCCTAGGAACCGAGTAAACGACAAAATACATTATACGAGTTGGGTGGAGCATAAGGGGAGCGGCAGGACATCCAGCCATGAAACGGTAGCAAATAGAAGGCCATCCACTTCTCTCACTCTCTATCTCTATCTCTTTTGCTTCCGCCTGTTCCCTCATTTCAGCCAGTTGCAAATCCGAACGTGGCCCAAGCCCAAAGCCCGAGACGTAGCCAGGCCAGGACTGCCAATCCACTGCAATGAAATGCCAGTTAACGAGTTTTTGCCATTTTTTGATGCTCTACCGAGGGAATAGGGTACACAGAATATTTGGAAAAAGCTGGGGAAATAGATAAAGCGACTTAAATCCGACGATGATAATCTGAAAAAGTCCAAATTTCGATCAAAATGGTAAAGCTTCAAAGAAAGAAAATGCAGAGCGACAGAAAAGAGGCGAAATTTTTCGCAGAGTAAAACAAAACTGTGGAACGACTTATTTAGACCAATTTATGATCAAAGCTTCGGCAGAAAACAAGTAAGAAAGTCGGTCAAGCCCGACTGTAATATACTCTGTACCCTGCAGTAGCAGTGCTGCGGCTGCGAACTTTCTTTTGGTCATTGCTTAACCAATAGATGGCGACACTACTTGATTTTCAAAACTAACCAATAGATGGCGCCACTACTATGACCATTTCAATACTGACAAAATGATGGCACCACTACTGTAACCACTGTTTCAGCTCTGGCAGTCCACAACGAGTGGCAAACAAAAGTCCACAACGCGTGGCAATCGAAAGTCTCTACTTGGGGTACAATACCCAGTACTATTGACTCGGCAACTTCAACCCTGATCGAACGAACTTGCTTATCCTACTTACAATCGAATCTACGACCTCAAGGCGAATCACCTCGAAAGTCCTCGACGCGAGGCAATCTCAATACTGCTTGGGCGAACTTGCTAGTCGACCACCACTCGAACCAACGGCCTCAACGCGAGGTTACCATCGACGCAACTACGACACAAACATCACAGCGAGAACTATACGCCAGCTTTCCTCCACATTGGGACTTGTGCAGATCCAGTAGATGCTCACCCCGGACATATATTCAACCCAGCTTTACTTAAACTTGAAGATCATTCGTTCCCACATGGTACTGCGGCAGCCCTGGCCACCGCTGGTCACACTATTCATCGTGCACCATCCCTAACGAGTACCAGAACAACAATCCACGCGCCATCCCTGGAGCGCAGTTTCTGGCTGGCTTCGGCAACAATAATTGTTAGCTTTTAAGTGATTTACAATAAAGTTAGTTACATGTCTAAACACTTCAGCTAAACCACTAGCCATCACTTTTGGTCATAACTTGTGTATAGTTCATCCGATCTGTATCATTTATTTAGCAAATCGATACATAATCGGGATAAGTAAATATCTCTAGAAGGTACAAGACATCTATATACAACAATGTAGGAGATATAATGTTTTTTGTCCAAATTTCCGGGATCGGCAGGGGGCGTGGCAAAAATTGAAAATAAACTTGATCCGCCTCTAAGTATAAGACGTATATTTCCCATACAAGTCAAACCTCTATCTCTTACCATTTCTGAGATCTCTTCATTCATACGGATGGATAAACGGACATGGCAATATCGACTCGCCTGCTAATGCTGATTAAGAATATATTATATATACCTTATAGGGTCGGAAATGATTCCTTCTCCCTGTTACATCTGTCCACAATAATAACCGATCATAGAATTCGTTTCCGTGTCTAATGATTTGGAGTCTCTTACGAAGTCTTATCCAAGTCACAGAACCTACCGTATCACGCTATACACTGGTCGGCATAAGTATTTTGACAAAGAAATTTTCATAAATAAACCAATATATCTTTTAAACAAAAAATCCTAAAATTTTGAAATTTTTATCGAATGCTGGTGTAACAGTAAGCTTTCAATAAAACATAAGAAGTACACAATCAGCTGCTTGGGTTGGAAAATATTAATCAAAATGTGCAAATGGCAGTTGGCATAAGTATTTTGACAGTTGATTTATTTTCAGCACAGGACCTCAAATGATAAAAAGAATGATTGATTCTAGACAAGTTTATCACGCTGAACCCGAATCTGCCTTTAGAAATTCCATATCTCTAATGGATTAACTGTAAATTGGGCATAAAAATGCCGAAAATGGCTAATTTGACCATTTTTCGCTGGACCCTATAAGCTAGAAAACATGATATTTTAAAAAACTTGATTTGTCATGTTATAGTACTTGTTTTTATCTGTAAAATGTAGTATATACTTTATTCATTTCATAAGATATAAGTTCGTGATCGATCTGCAAAGTATGCACGATACTCAAATTTTTTGAATTTTTTTTTTTTTTACATGAGCGCCAGTGTAGTTTTTAAAGAAATAATTCATATTTGGATGCATTTTACCTTAAAAACTAACTGGCGCTCATGAAATGCACAAAAAATTTTAATTTTCATGTAAATCGTCCATACTGACTTCTGCAGAAGTTGAAGATATGAAGAAGAGGAGGAAACAGTACAACACCTTCTCTGCCACTGCCCTACTTTAAGTAGAAGGAGACTGAGGACACTTGGTCAACTTCTCCTACTCAACCTCTCGGAGATATCCGGGCTAGAGATCCCAGCTCTACTGAAATTCATTCTGTCCACACAATGGTTCAGTAACGAGGACCCCCCTCAGTTTTAACGAGAGCGTAAGTTAAAGTCGGCTATAACCGACTTCGATATACCCGTTACTCATGGAAACAAATGTTTAATAGCCTCCCTGTGTGCCTGAGGTGGGTCAGCCGAAAAGTATGCAACATTTTTTTAACTCGGCTATTTATCATCCGATCTTGATGAAAATTTAAGGGCTTATAGATGTTGCGAATATTAATCTACATTTTAAATTTGAGATCGATATCTTAAAAACTGTGGGAGTTATTCACCATTTTTTATTGTGGGGGCGGGGGTGCGCGTGGCAAAAATTTGAAATAAACTTGATCTGCGTGCAGACAATAGGAGTCTACATTTCAAAATTGGTTGCTCTAGCTCTTCTAGTCTCTGAGATCTAGGTGTTCATACAGACAGACGGACGGACGGACGGACAGACGGACAGACGGACAAGGCTATATCGACTCGGCTGTTGATGCTGATCAAGAATATATATACTTTATATGGTCGGAAATGATTCCTTCTCCCTGTTACATACATTTGCACGACTTTAGTATACCCTTTTACTCTACGAGTAACGGGTATAAAAAGGGTTAACATGGAATAAACATGGCATTGCAATGGGCCCAAAGTGGCCCACTGTGCGAGAACGACTTGTCGTTCTCAGCCATCGCAACCTAACCTAACCTAACCTATGGTATAACTTTTTGAATGAATATTGTTGCTACACGGATTAACTGTACCGACAGCAAATCTAACCGCAAAAATTGTTGAGTTAGAACTTTCATCTTGGCAATTATAAGGGCACTTGAACTGAATTTGAACTTGAGAATTAGAAGTGGTCTCATATATGCGATATTCAAGAAATTAATCGTGCATGTGTTTCGGCAAATTCAATGCAAATAATATCTGAGACGCATTGCTGGTAAGACGTCATTCCAATCGTGTTCAGTCCAAGAGTCCCGAGTTCAAATACCCCCAGAGTATATGAAAAATATTTATAATAAAATATAAATCTTTTTAATTCGGTTTTCAGAACCAAAATTGGTGGGAGAAGGGGTGCTGTGGGATGTTTGTTTTACCCTTGTAGAGGGTATATTAAATTTGTCCAGATGTTTGTAATGCATAGAAGGAAGCATCTCCGACCACATAAAGTATGTATATTCTTGATCAGCATGACGAGCTGAGTTGATATAGCCATGTCCGTCTGTCCGTCCGTCCGTCTGTTTCTATGCTATCTGCTCCGTCAGTTTAAAAGCTATCTTATTAGCGTACAAATACGCTGCACATTTGTCGGAACCGGACGGATCGGATGATTATAGCATATAGCTGCCATAGGAACGATCGGTCAAAAAACTAGTTTTAGTGCGAAAAACTTTTTTGTTTTCAATGCAAACGCCCCCAAAACTCGCTTTTTACAGTTTTCTATGATTTTACATAATTCCACCAAGTTTGATGAAAATCGGACAACTATATAGTATAGCTGCCATACAAAAGTTAGTTCAGAGAAAAAGTCTTAGTAGGTAAAACTTTTTTGTTTTCAACGCTATCGCTCCCAAACTTGTTACCGGTCAATATTATATGCTTCCCCACAATTCTGCCAAGTTTGATCCAAATCGGTTGACTATAGCATATAGATGCCATAGGAACGATCGGTCGAAAAAGTAGTTCTTGTGAGAAAAACTTTTTTGTTTTCAATGGTAGCGTCTTTAAGCTTTCCAGCTATGAATATTATCGGTTTCCACACAATTTTGACGAGTTTGATCCAAATCTGATGAATATATCGTATAGCTGCCAAATAACAAACTGGCAAGCAAATGCTCAAAGTAATGGCGCCATCTATTGCTGAGTTTGGAAAATAACTCAGCTAAGAATGTTCGACGAAAATCATTTAAAACCTTAATTTATATAAATTAAACAAGCTACAAGGGTATATAAACTTCGGTCGAGCCGAAGTTAGCTCTTCCCTATGTTTTTAAAATTGATTTTTAACACAAATTACTAAACACTTCTTTGAAAAGTTCGACTTAGAGCAGGGGTCGGCAATGTGAGCAGAGAAGTTGTTAGTGGCAACTGAGAAAATAGTTGTTTCCTCGGCTGCTGCCGACCTACAGTGTTTCGGTGTTGAATAGTTAAACTGTTTGTCAGTGTACTTCAGACTTAACCAGCCATAGCCCCTGGGCAATTCACACTCATACGAGTCGAATTCTTGCCGAAATCATTGCTCACTCAGTGTCAAAGAGTCAGTTGCAGTCAGCGCTTCGAGACAAGCACATCAGCGGCAGGTTGTGTGTAATATGAATTAGAATAAGTGCCTGAAAGGTAATATAGGTTACGAAATTTTGACTTTGAAAAACTCTTGCTCATGATGAATTCAAAACGTACAGAGTTTTGTTCAATGTAAGCCACTGAGCGACGCAACGAACAGAGTCCGAGAACGGAGAGCTTTGAAAAAGGCCATGCACAATTCGCTACTCACACCGACACGAGTCGAACGCATGCCGAGGCTGGTGCCAAGAGAGCAAACTGCTGCGGTCGACTCTCACGTTTTTGGCCTCGCTCTTCAGGACAAACGCTGCTATAAAGCTCGTTGTGTGACAGCTTTTCTCTGCTGATTCGCCAATATTTCAGTCACTCAAATTCTGCCGACGTTGCGACATCTCAACTCACTTTGCTGACCAAAAGTGCTTCGTAAATTGGTAAAAAATGGTAAACAAAAGGCATTTAAAAATCTCAATCACTTATGGAGTCTGGGGTGAAAAAAGGCAATTCTGACAGCAGTTGTGGTCCCATTTACTGCTTCCATTTACTTCAGTGTATTTCTGATTTCGTCTTGCTACATTTTAAGTAGATTTCATCACTCTGATTTTGGTATTTTTGCTGTCGCTTTAAAACATTATTTTTTGGGCTGTGGACACCCGAACAAGGCGACCCATCGAGCTCATCATCATTTCCTGACGCCCGGTTCCAAGCTGCCAGCATTGAGCTATCCATGTTGTGTATATGTATATATATATATATATAAACATTTTTTGTTGCCTGTTTTTGGGGTTAGTCGGGGACTGACATGGGGTTGGTGGGTTGGCTGGCTGCCTGGCTGGTTGCGAAAATTCAGTTATGAATTCATTTCGAATTGAGGTAACATGATTACCGCTATGATGATGCTCTTCCGCTTCAACATCGTCAATATATTTCGCTTGAGCTGTGTTTATTTACGTGCCCTGGGTTAGGCTGGATGGAGTGTTTTGGTGGGGTGAAGGTTGGGTTGGGGGGGGGTCCGGCCCTGAAATGAGCTTTTGCCACGCAAAGGTGCCGTTGCTCAAATAAACGAACGCCTCGTTGAATTTGTAGCAGGCGGGAGACAAGAGCTGGATCTGAAGCTGGATCCGGGGCGGGGGGACCGACGCGCGCATCATCTACAAAATGGCTGTCAACAACAACATGGCGTATACGCGTTATGAATACGTATTGCTTCTTTATGTATGACTGTGTGTGTGTGTGTGTGTGTGAGCTGGGTCCGTAGCTGGTTGGGGTGTGCAATGCGCCAGCGGCACTTCAAGTACTTAAAATTTCACACTTTTTTTGTGCCGCCTCCTCCTCCTCCTCCTCCATTTCTCCTCTTCCCTCTTCCCTGTTGTTTGCCTTGTGTTTAAAGTGAAAAAGTTGCCACAATTTAAGTTCGTTTTTTTCTTTTTTTGATTCTGATTCTAAGATAGATAAAGTTTAGATTGGCCAGTCAGAGAATATTTCATATAAATACAAATACAAATGGTGTTTTAAGTTCGTTGCAAGTGATGCAAATTATCAACAGAAACTTATGCCAAAAAGATGAAAAGAATTTTCAAATAAAACTAAATTTACTTCTTTAAAGTTGTTCAACTAGTTACAAATAATGAGAAAAGCGCCCAGTTGGATTAACCCAGTTTGAAATTGGTCGTTATTATAGGCATATTCAGTAAGGTACACCCTTACTTCCAGTTTTTTATAGTTATACGTAGATTCAATATGGTACCCCCTTTTAGGGGCTGGTAAACATACTTTACTTACTTCCGATTTTGGGAAATGTTGGTTTGTAGAAATGCAATAGAGTTTCCAAGCAATCCTCAGCATCGTTTTCACTTAAATTACTTTCTTATTGTTCCTATACAAAATTCTTAAATATTATAATTAAAGATTTTAAGTTCATTGCTTAAATAAATTTGTAGAAATTGCTTCTATCACTTTTGAACCGTTTCCAACTGGTACAAAACCTTCTTTAAGCTCGGAAAATAGCTTCTTATTAAGATCATCGCTTAAAATATTTCTGAGTTGTGACCCCATGATAGTTCTCAATAGTTTCGAAAAGCGGTTTTCAATCAGAAAATCATCGAAGTCTTTAATTCTGAACCGAAACTGGTTGGAAACACGTTCTAAATTTAAAAAAACTTAATTTCCACTTCAAAGCTTAACCAACTTCTGGCATCTGAGTCATTTTGAAACTCTGTTAAGCCATGTTCGAACCTTCTCACCGACCCCGTTTAAGACTCTTTGCTGTTTGGATACGTTGAAAATTTCATCAGTAGCTTAGAGGACCATACCCTCTGGTACGGCTGGTGTCAGTCGCTGTATTTTCATCAACCCAGCATTGCTCTTTGTACGGTGATGCGTCGTGACGCCAACGATTGAGGCCAAACCATGATACAGTCAACCAAGGTACCGCGAAGCTGACTGTGCGCTCACAGCTCAGTCCTCAAAACGCGTGTGTGTTGCGAACTCTTGGTGCTTGAGGTACTTTTCATCTCAATGAAATATGGAATATACATAAAATTAATCAATTTAATAAAAATATATAATGAAACGTATGTAATGTGAAATATTTTTGTTATGCATGTGGATGGCATTGTCATCTAGAGGGAAGCATCTCTCCCTGCATGGCATTGTGTATAGCGAGCGTCGCTTCTGTTGCTTCATGCGTGGCATTGGGTCGAAAGAGCGTCGCCTATGTCGCTCCATGTATTTCATTGGGTCGAAAGAGCGTCGCTTATGTCGCTCCATGCGTTTCATTGGGTCGAAAGAGCGTCGCTTATGTCGCTCCATGTATTTCATTGGGTCGCAAGAACGTCGCTTATGTCGCTCCATGCGTTTCATTGGGTCGAAAGAGCGTCGCTTATGTCGCTCCATGCGTGGCAATGGTTCTTCCGATTTTGAAGAAATTGATTTCCGATGTGCAAGCGAACATTGAAAACAACGGCTACATTATTCCAGATTTGAGCGAAGTGTCAAAAAAAAATTGAGAACCTCTGCAAAACAATTGTAACTTTTTGGAAAAATTACAAACGTAAAAAATCTTCAGTTATTCAATATCAATCTGGATGGCTTAAAAATAAAGAATCAATTACAATAAAACGGCCCTATTGCAAATCAAATCAAATAGAGGAAAGTGCTCATCGGGGCCGTCCTAAACTTGATTTTGAGGAGGCTTTAGAGAGAACAAAACGACGACGTGTAGGTCAGCTCATTAAAATTGATGAGTCCGCTGTTTCTGCTCTACGCAATGATAATCGAAATGAAAATTTCCTGCCGGCAGATCCCATGGAAGTTATTTCGCTTTTAATGGAGACTTCGATGACAAAATACCAATATTTGCTGATAAGAAACTTTGTAAATAGCAAAATATCCTTTGAATTTTTTCCCAGTTACCAAAGAGTACTAAGTTCAAAAAAAATAAGATACCCTGATGGTATACAAAACTTTTCAAACGGTGATTCGGACGACAGAAGCTTATTTGTAACATCCTACGTACCTCTCCAACTGGTTACTCAAATAGATAACACAATAATTTGGAAAAACCCCCGGCCATCATCGACTCGTTACTGTCGACCAATTAGATTTCAATTTAAGAAAGAGACCGCGAAGGTGTCGAAAGACGAAGCAGAATATTTTGACGCAAAAATAAAACAACTAAAGCCAAAGGAATTAAGCGTCTCTAATAAAAAAGTTCTTATTACGCATAGCTTGCATCTTACTATGGTTGATGGAAAGGTGTGCAACGCAATCAGCGAATCATCCTCGGCAACGTGTCATATATGTGGAGCAAAGCCAACAGAAATGAACAATATACAAAAATGTTTGAGTAAAGAAGTTCACCCAAGATTTTATGAATTTGGCTTATCTCCACTACATTCTTATATACGCTTCTTTGAATACTTTTTACACATTTCATATAAGCTAGAGGTCAAAATGTGGCAAGTACGAGATGAAGAAAAGAAGATTAATGTATTGAACAGGAAGAAACACATTCAGGAGGAATTTCGCGAAAAAATGGGAATACTAGTGGACAAACCTAGAGATGGAGGTAGAGGATCTTCAAACGACGGAAATATCGCAATTTGAGCTCCGAAATAACAGGAATCGATGCATCTTTGATTCATAGATGTGCAACATTATTGCAAGCCATGGCATCTGGATACAAAATTAATGTGGAGAAATTCCAAAATTACGAGTTGGATACTGCTAAATATCTAATAGCTGCATATCCATGGTACTATTTACCGGCTACCGTCCATAAAGTATTAATTCATGGTTTCATTAGTATCGATTGGAGAGCTTTCAGAGGAAGCTGCAGAGTCCAATAACAAGGAAATAAAAAAATGTAGACTTCAGCACAGTCGGAAAGTGTCTCGTACTTTAACAAACACAGATGTCATGAACTACCTATTATTGCATTCAGATCCATTTTTAACAGGACAGAGACAACTTCCTAAAAAAGATAGATCGATTTTGCTTACATCTGTGTATGAATTACTTGACGATGCTTTATAATTTTTGTTTGTTGATTTTTATTTTAGTTTTTTTGATAATATGTATAAAAATGAAAAATATCTTTAATTCTTTCTTAATATATTACTTTTATGTAAATATATAACAAAATCTTAATAAATTAGATTAAACAAATATGTTTTTATAATTTTGTATCGATTGTTCCTATGGGAGCTATAGGATATAGCCGTTCGATATATCCGATTTTTGTTGTTATATGTTTAGACAAATTTTCTATATTTTTGTTATAAATTTCAGCAGGCTAAGGCCATTTTTAGTATATTTGGCCGCTCTTCCATACAAGCGGATCCACTGTGCATTGGGTCGAAAGAGCGTCGATTATGTGGCTCCATGTATGGCATTGGGTCGAACGAGCGACGCTTATGTCGCTCCATGCCAGGCATAGGGTCGAAAGAGCGTCGATAATGTGGCTCCATACATTTCATTGGGTGTGTACTGGCTCCATGCCAGGCATTAGGTCGAAAGAGCGTCGCCTATGTCGCTCCATCCATTTCATTGGGTCGAAAGAGCATCGCTTATGTCGATGCATGCATGTCATTGGGTCTAACGAGCGTCGCTTTTGTCGTTTCGCTGCATGGTATTGCGTCGACCTACCGTGCCTGTAGAGCCGTTAACGTATTGGGCGGACATCGCCTCGCAAAATACGTCAGTCAAGCACATTGCACAAAATAAGCGTGGGTCAATGACAGCAACAATGACCGCCGGGTATGGCGGACCAGTAGTATGTGTGGCTGTTGGTGCGGAAGGTTTGTGGGTTCGATCCCGCCTCGAACCATCTAATAGAAAAAGTTTTTTCTTTCTTTAGAAAACAGCTTTTACACCACCTGGCACCAGCTGTGAAGTAACTAGCCATATAAAGCAAAACTTCTCTAACTATTGCCGTTCGGAGCCGGCGTTCGAACCGAACAAGTTTGAGGTAAAAATTTGTAGAATTGTATACAAAATGGCGAACTTGTTCCAAATGGATAAACAGCGCACCATTGACTTCTGTATTTTTAACTGTTCTGATGAACTGAGCATAAGGATGGAATATTGACTTTCATTCGACCACCTCCACCTAGTGATTGAATAGGAAGGATCTCCTCGAACCAGGGTGACAAATGGGCGGTTATTTTCACCTGGCACTGGCCTGGCCCTTTTTAGGAAGGATCTGTAGATTACCCTTCCTGAGGATATAGAGGTTGCGCATGCAATTTTCGTAAATAAGGTGCATGCAGCAGCCCTTAAAGCGCGCACATCAGAAATCCGACAGGATCGCCGACCACAAGCTCGCCGCCCACCTGCCCTCGATGCTCTACTGCTTATCAAAAGGAGACTGCGGAGGCAGTTTACTCGTAAGAGAGAACCTAATGTGGAAAGTGTATATAAAAGAGTGGCTAACAGGTTGCCACAGACCGTTTCCAAGAAGGCGTTACTTCTGATGCGAATACAAATTATGCTCTCTGGTCTCTCACCAGGAGGCAGAAGAAGCAGCCAGCACCCAAACTTCTAATCCGTAAAGCTGACGGTACTTGATCCAAATCTCCGCAGGCAAGGGCAGAAGCATTTGCGGTAAACTTAGAGTAGAGATTTACGCCCCTCGAAACGACTTCGGTCAGCCGTAGGAGGCTGCCCCAGGAAGGCTAACTACCCCCCCATTACTATCGATCACATTGTAGGAGGTTCAGGGTCAGATCAAGGACCTTAACAATAAAAAGGCCCCAGGCGAGGATGGTCTTGACAATAGGGTCATCAATTAAAACGCTGTGTTCTTTCTGGTCCTTGTTGCCAACGCGGCATTGCGACTGGGTCACCTTCCGAAGGCGTCGAAAAAGGCTCAGATCGTAATGACGTCTGAGGTCGTCCCTTCCTTCAAAATTAGTTGAAAAAGTCAAATTTAAATGGGCGCGAACAGACTCCAAAGTTTTTGATAATTTTTCTATTTTTGTTCAAAATTGGCAAATATTTTGATCAAAATCGCAATAATTTGACGAATTTTCAAAATTGACATATGGGTATTTCCATGATGTCGAACGCGACCGTCGTACACATTAAAGTGAAATAAAAGTCAAACTATAATATTTTTATTTTCTTCTGATACTTTAACTTATAGCACTTCCCAAGCTCTTTAATTAGTGGTAATGTAGAGAGCATAGCTAGTGTTGGTTCCAAGATATAGCCAATCAAAAAGCGATTCGCACGCGACAAAAAACGGAAGTGGTGTTTTTGGCCATCAATATAAAAGCAAAACTCAGCGAAATCTGCCAAACTTATATAGTGCGAGTAGTTTTAAAATGTGGTTCAATAATTTTACTGTATATTAGAATTTATTTGATCGAAAAATTTTCTTAATTTTTTTTATTTCATAATAAAATATGATTCGATACGTGACATTGCGAACGCGACATATTTTTCCACTGTGGTTTTTTTAGGTAATTATTTATATGTTATTTATTTTAAGAATTATTTAGTAAAATATTGCTTAGATGAATTTTAAGAACAAAAAGGAAAGAGTTGTAAGAGTAGTTAAATATTTTTCTTTAAAGAAAATGCGGTCCGAGCTGCTTTAATTTGGTGACCGTCACAGGAAAAGCTGTGTAGTTGATGGATACCAGGGATACTTGAAAAATCCTTCCATTTATGTACTAGTTGAAGAGAAAATCGTTCAATTTCCTCTGAAGAGACGTACAAAATTTGGAGACCGCTTATGTTATTTAGTGCAAATTTATAAAACGAAATCGCATTATTTAAAACGACATTTTTTGATTTCGTTATTTGCCAAACTTTTCGTTTTAAGACTGCTCCTACTCCATCGACGGCACCTTTCCCATGTGAAGTTGCGAAGTAGTTCCATTCCATGTAATTGCACCCGAATTCTCTTACAAAATCAACAAGACTTGAGACGATAAATTTGTTTTTAAACTGCGAGCTGCTTCCATCAGAGAACATAAATATATTCAAAAAACTTCCATACTGACTTTGAATTTGCTGAATGAGTTTCGTTAAAAAACAGCAGACGTCGTCTTTGTTGTGGGTTAATTTGTCACTAACGATAGCTAATGATTTCGTTTCGCCAAAAATCCATGCCACACAAGTGAAAATAGTAACTTGGCGGTAATTAAAGTGAGCACTTTGAATCTCATTTTGAGTGTTAAGGCGGTAATTTTCAGCGAAGTCTACTTGCAAAACAATCTCCGCTGGCTTTATTTGTTTTCTCTTGTCTTCAAAATATTTTTGTTGGGCACGTTTAGTAAAAAAAATGCAATTTGAGTGCCGGTAGCTGCGTCTCCAGTTCATAAATAAGGTCAGATATCGGAGCAATAGTAAATGTTAGGTTTATTCGGTTTTCAATGCTCCGCCAATGTTGCCATTTAACATCTTCATCCATTTTTTCTCGATATTTGAGCGGAACTAACTCATGTTCTACGTCTCATACACTTTTTTCGCAATCGCCAGTCATACAATTTTCGTCAAGGATATCGCATCAAGCAGATTTTAAAAATGTTTGGAAATCGCTTGGAAAAGACGGCATTACTTTTGCACAGCCTTCTAACCAAAACCCAAAATTAGCATGGTACTTGCAAACACAAATGTGTTGCGGAAATTTGTTTGTCAATAGGACATGTCTTGGTCGATTTTTAAAGAAGGCGGCTTTTCGTAATCCTTCTGTTGTAAGCTCAATTCTATACAACTGATAGGCTTCTGAAACCGTCATCAGCATAAAGCGCTTGGCAACTACTTGTCCATCACATAGAAGAGTATCTTTCCTTCCAGCAGCTTGCACGCTAACATTATCGCTCATATAAAAGTTTTGAGCTGCTTTTATCTGGTCTTCTTTCAGTAAGTCACTGGATTTTATCTCTTCATTTGTTCGTTTCTTATACTTTTTATTCAAGACGTCTAGGATTTTCAGTTTTTTAGCTAATTCCCTTGGCAATGCTGCTGTGACTTTTTTTACTGCTTTTCCCAACGTTTGTTTGCATGTGTAAGAAGTGCAAGAACAATTTTTTTGTTTTTCTTATTTTTTCCTCTCTCTTAAGATTCTCTGTCTTATACGATCCCGTTCTCTCTTAGCTGCAACCCAATCTTTATTAATTTTCGCCAGTTCCTTCAATTTCTGTCCAGTTTTTTGCATTCTTTCCTTGCATTTAAATCGGGAGTTGCTCAATTTCACCGGATCTTCTTTCAAAGATTCTCTCCATCCTTTGCAGTTCTCTCTCTTTGTTTTGGCGCAGCTTTTGCTCATCTATATTAAATTAACACACATCAATATAAAGACTTAATTATGTTTAAAAAAAATGTTACACTCACGATGTCGCACGCGACCAACTTCAAAAAAATCCAAAAATTTCATATTTAATTTTTTTGCACTTGTTGTTTTTTTATATTTTTATAGCCACCAAACTCTGCTTAGCGAAAAGTTTTCACACACTTGCTGCTGGTATCAATCAAGAAATGAGAACAAATTATGTTTTTCGATGTCGCACGAGACATTAGAACATGAACTAAAGCAAATTAAAAATTAACAGTTAATCGTGATTGGCTTGATCTCTTTGCACTTTTTTTAGATAACTGTTGTTAGAAGAGAGATTTTATGTAATGGCTATTTTCATGTATCATCTCTCTTAAGGGCAATAACATTTAAGAGAAAATGTTATTAAAAATTACAAAAAAAAAGAAATGGCATTTATGCAGTTTTGCCGTTGGTTTATTCACCTTGAGAAAGGAATTTAGGTCTGAATTACTTAAATTAATCAAATATGAATGTTTTTCTAAGATTATATCATATAACAGTATTTTTGTAATGACTTATATTTTTCCGGCCACGGTGGACTTTTCTATGGAAATGCCCATATATGCATGATGCATTATATTTTATTGTTGAAATTTTGATGCAGCTTGTAGAGGGTATATTAAAATTGTCCAGATGTTTGTAACGCATAGAAGGAAGCATCTCCGACCACATAAAGTATATATATTCTTGATCAGCATGGTGCAAAAGAGTTGCAAAAGAGAGCAGTCGGTGTGTCGCCGTCGCTGCCGCAGAGCGCTGTTGTATACACTTTAGATAGGGAAGCGCCGGTCTCTGGATTGCAGCCTTAATTTTGAGCGAACTTGATTTAAAAGTAAGAGTAAGAGCTGCTGCCTCATTTCTATCAAAGATTTTCCAAATTGCCCCTATGGAGAGTATTGACACTATACACTGCAAAAAAGTGGAATGGAGTCGGTCGGATACCAGGCAAACTCTAAGAACCTTAAAGAAGCGGAAAGCAGGTGGTTGATGTAGTTGATGCCCCATATCCCACACGGGATTGAAACAAGAAGAAGCTGAATGTTCAGTCACTGTTCACTTCAATATATTGTACAATATTTTATTCACACAAAAATATTTGTTGGAAAAAAAAAACAACAAGAGCTTATCGCTGGGCAGGCAGCAGCAGCAGCAGCAAAAACCCAAAAACTGCGTAATGCCAAAAATAACCAAAACATATAGAAATCTAAACACAGATAGCACAGATATGAACACAGCCACAGAGAGACCG
Source organism: Lordiphosa magnipectinata (assembly GCA_037044535.1). Taxonomy (NCBI): domain Eukaryota; kingdom Metazoa; phylum Arthropoda; class Insecta; order Diptera; family Drosophilidae; genus Lordiphosa; species Lordiphosa magnipectinata. Next base: position 5,968 of record JBAMBO010002043.1, on the reverse strand, counting down.
AGGGAGAGAGTGAGGGGAGGGACATACACACACACGTAAAAGTAAATAAATATGCTAATAAATTTTTCAAAATAAATCTGTAATAGATAGCAGATAGAGAGGCTACAAAATAACCAACCTGCAACCATCCCAGCCCCCGGCCCCTGGCCCTGCCCCCGCAGCTGCCCTTCCTTCACCTCTGTCTCTGTCTAACTGTAGCCAAGCAACATGGTAAAAGTTTTTAATCCACGTTTGGTAAAAATTTTTCACACAAATATTTACACAACTCTTCGCTCTAACGATTTGCGCAAACACGAGACACACACACACACACACACACACGTGAGCAATTTTTGATGCCGATAAACACACACACACACACAGTTAGACAGACATTTTAATGTTTGTAAAGCTTTTAAATGCTACACACACACACATACAATTTTACTGTGTAGGTGTGTGTGTGTGTGGGGCAAATGGCAAAACAAATAATAAAGCAGAGCAAAAAAATAAATATTATGAAAAATTGTAATATAAAGTAAATTCGTTTTTTTTATAGCGACAAAAAAATAAAACTGAAGCCTGTTGTGGATTTTCCATTTTGTGTGCTGTTTGTCTGCTAAACACAAAACAAACACAGCGAGAGAGAGAGGGAGAGGGGGACGAAGGTAACGAAATTGAAGTCAATACGCAAGGATTAGCTCAAGTGGAACATTATAAATATGACTTCAAAAAGAAAGTCTACTTTTGCGAGTTTATTTTTGAAGAATTCCACTATAGGAAATGTTCCGATCTCATGGTGTAAACACCTTTTCAAAAAGTGTTCCAAACTTAAAGCATTTTTGTCATTAGTTCAAAAATATATTAATCTACCGGAAATGTCGACTTAAAAGCCAGCTTATGTTAACGATACTTTTGTTTAAAATTAAGAGCATACTTTTCCGCTGCGATTTCCAATTGCTAAAAATTAATTGAAACTTTAGTTTTGAACCAGAGATTAAAATCGAAATGAATAACTGTTGGGGTTACGGTGACTGTTTTGCTTGATCGCTTTTATCCGGTTACGGTTATACCTAGCAGTCGCCATTGTTTTGGTTCGATCCCGGAATTTCGGCTTTTTTTATACCCTTGCAAAGGGTATTATAATTTTGCCCAGAAGTTTGGAACGCATAGAAATATTCATTTCCGACCCCATAAACTATATATATTCTTGATCAGGGCGAAATAACGCCAACGAAATTCCCGCAGTATTGGACATCGTCCTACAAAATGCTGCATGTCCTCCTGCTCAGACATATTGCATAGTGAGCATATACTACCTCCATTTACAATTCTTCTTGGGCAGCTGTTTAACCATAAAAGATCTCCTCTGGCCTTCATTATCCAAGTTATCTCGCTTTGCTTGAAAGACTCGTTGCAGTATGTGGGCCCTATTGCATAATTAAGGTTTTTATATACTCTTGATGCACTTACTGACGCCTTGTTCATGTGTTGCATGTGGTTAACTGCTTTTGATGCGCTTAGGAACCGAACATTGCGGTCAATCCAATCTGCATGCGATTGGTTGTCTCCGAGTGATATGCCATGATGCGCGAACATTTATCTAAGCCTCGCAAACCACCCCAAATTATTTCGCATCATTTTCTCAGCAATGATATGCGGGAGTTTAGAATCTTCATACTCAAATAAAATTCTTGATAGATATTTGAGATGAAGTGTTAGACTATAGTCCATCTTCTAGCCCTGCGTCAATTCCCAATATGTAGTTGGGTGTGCTATCTGGTAGTTTGAGTATCCTCTTTAAAAAATATCGCTGCAGTTGGTCTGCCTCTTCCTTTATTTCTCCACCCCAGACTTGAGCTCCATAGCACTGTACCGTTCTGCTGACTGAGTTAAAGATTTTCCATTTAGATGCTAGGTTCACTGTCCCCTTGTTGATGATAATCGCCCAAACAGAGTTTATACTCGCCTTTGCTACTTTTGTCCTGGCTGCCATATGCTTCTTAAAGCTCATTGTAGGTGTCAGAATAACCCCAAGGTATTTGTACTCCGGTACCATCTTCACCTGCTCCTCCTGATACGTCCAGTTCTCCGATGCCGCCAGTCTACCGCCTTTTCTAAACACCATAATCTCGGATTTTGTCTTATTGACTTCCATGCCCCACAATATGCAGTATGTCTCGAGATTATGGATCATTTGCTGGAGGGTTGAGGGATTGTCCGCTACCATCACAATGTCATCTGCGTACATTAATATCCTAATGTTTGTGTTGTCGATATACAGGCCACCTCCTAAGTGTTCGTGCAGATCATCTATGTACATCGCAAACAGCAACGGTGACATAAGGCATCCTTGCTTTACTCCGTTAACTGTTTCAAACTTCTCAGAAAGCTCACTCCCAGTCCAAACAGCGCAAGATGTTTGCGAGTATACTTTTTCAATAAATTGTATTATTTTTGTGGATACACCTTGTCGTTGGAGCTTGTACATAAGATGTTTACGAGGTACTCGGTCAAAGGCAGCCTTAAAATCTACAAAATAAGCATAAACTTGATTCGTACAATGGAGGTCAAGTTGAAAATGTTGAAAAATCGTCGAGTATCCGTGACGAAAGCCAGCTTGGAATTCGTTTAGTTTGTTGTGCTTTTCTGCCCACATTGTAAGCCTGGTCGTAAGTATACTCATTAGAAGCTTCGCTGCACAATTCATAAAAGATATACCACGATAGTTCACTGCATTATTTATATCTCCCTTTTTATGAATTGGGAAGATTATACTATTAATGAAACTTTTTTCGAGACAGTTGCTATTAAGTTCTCTATTGTATATAATCACCAACTTTTCAAGCAGCTCGTTGGGGGCGTTTTTAAAAAAACTCGTAGGAGACTCTGTCTTCTCCTGGTGGCTAGTGCAATATTAAGTTCCTCCATTGCAACAGTTGTATCTAGGTCCGGATCCTTAACATAAGTCGGTGCATAGTGAATGTTCACAGCGCTTTGTTCCGGGTTAAAAAGGTTTTCAAAATGACTTTTAAATTCCCATGCAGCAATTTCGGTGCCTATTTTTTTGGGGGCAATTCCTCTGATTTCTTTGCCTATCTTCCACCATTCTTTGCTATCTCTTATCAGAGTTATTCGCGCTTTAAGATCCTGGTCATATTCGAGTTTGCTTTTAACACATACATAGAGCCTTGTACTCCTGTTGAGCCGTTACATAAGCCCGTTTATCTTCTGCCAACCCTGATATTCTGAAGGCGTCCAACGCGGCAAACACAGTCTGTCTCTTCCTATAGTTGTTAAAATGTACTGAGACGTTGTTCGTATTGCTGCGTGCTGCTTTTTTGATTGCCGTTGCGATTTCCTCAATACTTAACAGTATTGATTTTCAATTTTCAGGTACCTAACGCGTCTCTGAACCATTTTTCCTGTACTCGTTTTCATTTTGATTGCTCCATTATAATTTCGGCAACTATTTAAGTTTCTTCTCCGGTGTTTTAGATCCCAAAATTGCGACTTTCAGAACTATCGGACCAGATTTTGCTCACCACCTCGAACACTTTTAGTAATTTCGTCAAAAAAAAACAAAGTAGGCCGAAAGAACTAAATTCACCTTTACTTTCTTGCACACTTTTAATAATTTGAAAAAAAAAAAACCAAATCCAAGTAGGCCAAAAGTCAATGAGGCTGACAGTTTTGTTTTGGAGTCTCAGTTTGGTTTCGGCTGCTGTGCCAGCAGGTCGTAACATTTCATTTATTATTCTTTATTTTTATTTTTCATTGTTGCCGATATCAGTTTTGGAAAATACGGCACATTGACTTCGTTCGACACTTCGTCTACCTTTATTAGACCCATTTTGTCAAAGAACAACATCATAACCCAACATCTGTTTACTTTGAAATCAAAGTTTAATTTTGAACTTGTTTTCTCTCATCTGTTCTTCTTCGAAATGTCTTTGTTTTGATTTTTATTAAAATTTTAATTTTAGTTTTTCAATTACACCCTTTATTTTGTCCAGTTTCTACAATTATGGCACCAAATTGGATGGACAGGTTAGAAGGAGGAGTTTTCAGTCCAGAGTTTGGGATCGAAACTTCATTTCGACTTCCTGATCCATTGTGGGGTTTACTTAATGAGATGGCTCAGCACTTTAAAATCAATCTGGTTTGAGATGGCCGACCACCTCGCTAGACTTGGCACTACCAATCAGCTCCTGCGCGAATAAGAGCAACATTGTGGGGGTGCCACTTGCGACCTTTAAGCTACAAACAAAAGAAACAACTTGTCGAATAAGCATAAATCGATGGCAAAACGATTCACACGTGTGAAGTAATTAGGCTTACATGGTCTACTCTCAATATTAACAAATCTCGGGCGTTTCTCTGTCAACAAAGAGAGAACAGTTGCCTTACTGGACACTGCCTAATCGGAAGACACGCCGCGAGGCTTGGCATCAGACCCAATTTTTGCTTTAAAGAGGGGTTAAGCCAAAGTCTTTCAGACGCATCTGAAAGATATTTAAAAGAAAAAAGCAGAATGTTTTGTACAAATCTGGAGATAAAGTGGCGGAAATGTAACCAAAGTATGCAAATCTCTTCATAACCATTGAGAAGCACATGAACCCAGTTGGTCGTCCCTGATTGCCATTTACGCTTAAGGGTATTAGAGGTCGGAGGAAACAAGCTGCTGATCTATTAATATCTGAGGGAGATAACGTGCGTTTATTGTTACAAGCAGCAAGCACAGCTGCTCGTAAAAAAGAGCAAGCTGACCTCGCAGAAGTTCTTAAGTTGCTTTCTAAAAGTCCGAAAAAGGCAAAAATGATCCGAAACATAATGTCACACCCAATTGAGAACACTTTGCGTTCTTCCGCCGACGATGCCTGGGCATTAATTTTGGTTCAGGGACTTACGAAAGACCAATATTGTGCAATTAGAGAGGAATGTAAGATCCAAAATTGCGATATATATCCGATATATAAGGAAGTGACTGAAAGTAAAAGCCATTGCAGACCATCAGGCATCGTTGTTTCTGATGCGAAAGCAAAAGTCAGTCTTCAAAACCTTCTAGACCACACTGCTGCTCGGATTGTTGGCTTGCAAGATGATGTTTTATTACATGTAATGAATGCTAAGGGCACAAATTTCTTAACTGCAGATTTAAATCTAAGTTACGGCTTTGATGGCAGCACAAAGAGCAAAAAGCACTTTTTACAGGGATGCAGATTTAAGCCTAGTCGCAACAACAGTTTCACCATTGCGGATGATTGATCCCTCCGGTAACATTTTATGGAATAATCGAACTCCACAATATATTAGATTTTGTCGACCCTTAAAGCTTGAGTTTATGAAAGAGACAAGAGACTCAACATTAAAAGAAAACGCCGATATATTGGATGAAATAAAGAACTTGCGATTCTGTAAAATGTCGATAAATAATGATAGATTCATTTAAATTAAATTCATTTTACATCTTATTGTTATTGATGGCAAAGTGCTTAACGCCCTAAGCGGAACAAAATCATACTAATCATGTCCAATTTGTGGATCAACTTCAAAGGATTTTCTTAATAACAAAAATTTTAAGTGCGAAAAATTCCGTCCCATTTATGATAATTTAAAATATGGATTAAGCTCGTTGCACTGCTGGATAAGATTATTTGAATTTGTCTTTTTATCAGGAAACCCACATTTGCTATGAGTTTGCTGTGTTTCTGATTACGCGGCAATAATTGTACAATTTTGTACATTTTAATTTAAAATAATACGAAAAAAAACAAGAAAGAAAGTCGTTTAAGCCCGATTATAACATACTCTGTACCCTTACCCTCGCATTTGCTCAAGAGTCAAGAGAGGCAATCTTAGTGAGAGAGATCGCACCGCGTTGTGCGCTCTCTAAGTTTCGCTCTATCTCTCACTAAGATTGCCTCTGTTGAACGGAATGCTGTGGTTATGTGTGGGGGGGGGGTGAAGGGTGTTAACAGGCCGTTTT